>JAJDFG010000213.1:0-7500 GCA_021039105.1 Scomber colias
AAACAAACATTAAAAGTCTTAAATGACGAACGAATCATCAAACAACCAGAAATGAAGTTTAGTTCCTGAAAACCATCCCGTCAGCAACACGTGACATCACCAAAGAGCTGCCGGCTGATTGGTTCATGTTCTGCTCATTTAAAGAAACTAACAAGTTGTATAAAGTATTTTCTGTCTGCAGACACTTTTTCCTCTTCCTCTTCTTCTCTTCCTTGAGTTTTTGGGCGTGTTAGGTTTGTCAGCCTGCTGCTTCCCGCTCTGTCAGCCGGGCGGGCGGAGCTTAACTCAAACCAGCAAAGAACGAATGTTTCTGGTTTCAACACGCCGACACTTCGCCTCGTTGGCTCACATTTCTTGCAGTGGAGTCATTTTGCTGCTGGTGCACAGTTATGTAATTTCTCCTTTTTTCTATTTTTTTAAAACTTGCCAACGTGACTTCTGAGCGGTTAAACGTTTGAAGTGTGATGACGTCATTATTATTTCATATAAGACGATTGGTAAAAAAATACATTTTTATTTGATATTTGGGAGAATTTGAGTTCAGATCAAGTCTTCAGCAGGAAGTGGAGACTTTTTACAGTGGAAGTTTTCAAGTCACAGAGAAGAAGAAAAAATAATTTTAATGATTTCTATTAATGAATTTGTTGTTTAATAATCTTTAATAATGATGAAACAGACGGGATCATTTAATAAATGAATTCAAATCATTCAGTCATTGATCTGAACGGATAGGACTGAATATTTCTGTTAGAAGCAGCAGTCGCTTGTTTCCGGGTGTTTCTGTGGGGTTTTTAGGAGGGGCGGGGGGGGGCGGGAGGGGGGGGGGCTGTTTGTCGGCTTAAACACCTTATACAGGACATGATGTCAATAACACAAGAGAGCAGCAAATACAGGAAGTGGAGACGATCACTTCTCCTCCGCTGATGCTCACACACACTGCACACACACACACACACTGCACACACACACACACACTGCACCCACACACCACACACACACCCACACACGCACGCACGCCACACACACACACACACACCACACACGCACACGCACCCACACACGGCGCACACACACACACACACACACACACACAGGCTTGCAGATGTTATGCAATGTGCAAGACAGATAATCACCTGCAGGCATATTCGAGTTTTTGCAGTTTTTGACACTTTGAATGACTGAACACACACACACACACACACACACACACACACACACTGCATGCACACATACACACACACACACACACACACACACTGCATACACACACTATGCATGCACACACACACTGCATGCACACACACACACACACACACTGTGAGTGTCGTGTCTCAACTCGTCCTCCACACATTCCTGTCTCTCTGTCTGTCTTCAGGTTTCTCACTTCGACTTTCTGACAATTATTTGTAGTAAAGCAGTGACGTTGCAGTAAATGAGCGATGTTGCAGTAAATGAGCGATGTTGCAGTAAAGCAGTGATGTTGCAGTAAATGAGCGATGTTGCAGTAAATGAGCGATGTTGCAGTAAAGCAGTGATGTTGCCAGTAAATGAGCGATGTTGCAGTAAATGAGCGATGTTGCAGTAAAGCAGTGATGTTGCAGTAAAGCAGTGATGTTGCAGTAAATGAGCGATGTTGCAGTAAAGCAGCGATGTGCAGTAAATGAGCGATGTTGCAGTAAATGAGCGATGTTGCAGTAAATGAGCGATGTTGCAGTAAATGAGCGATGTTGCAGTAAATCAGTGATGTTGCAGTAAATGAGCGATGTTGCAGTAAAGCAGAGATGTTGCAGTAAAGCAGCGATGTTGCAGCAGCAGCAGCGTGTTTGTGGCTGTGTTGGTTGAGGTCAAAGGTCACGGTCTGAACACATCACAGCTTCTCCTGAAATGTGATTGGCTCATTAATGATTATTATTCTGTATCTATAAATGAATGAGTGATGTTGAACAGTTTCATAAAGATCAAAGAGTGGATGCTGATGGTTTTGGTCACAGTAAACCAGTCAAACCAGTTTAATATTAATGGCAGCAGGAAACACAAACAGTGTTAATGTGGTTAAACTTCTCGTCTGGAATCAGAAAGAAATAAACTACACATAAATGTAATCATATGGTATTATATTAAGCTTCCTTCACTGCTCGCAGTACAAACTGAAACTGTCGACTTATGAACATTAAAGTTGGTTCATAATAAAAATAATGAGTTTATTAAGTTATTATAGTTTTCTAAATGATTCTAAACCAACTAATAAAATGTTTGTCTAATTAGCTGAAAGAGCCAGCGATCCACCTCTTAGTTGGTAAAAAGTGAAACATGTCTTCGTCCTGACTGTGAAGGACTGTGATCAGTAGCTGGGCAGCGAGTCGCCCCCTGCTGGTCAGATATATAACAACCCTTCTGTTGTCCTTGGCTTCCTCCTTTTTATTTATTTTACTTTTTATTTGTTTTTATTCTATTTTAGTTTTTAAATGGAGCTCTTACTATTCTTTTATTGTTTCTATTTTATTGTGTGTGATTATATTGTATTTTAATAACTGTGCAGCACTTTGGCTCAACTCAGGTTGTTTTAAATATGCTTTATAAATAAACTGGACTTGACTTCTGTGTGCAGGCAGCAGAGATCAAGCGGCTGGCGGCAACAGACAGGAAGGACTTCGGTCAGAACGGGCCTACCATCGCAGGCATGAAGTGCAGGTTGATCCGAGACAACTTGGGACACTGACGGATTGAACTGCCTGGACATGAAGAGCTCTGCAGACGCTGATGGGAACGCCTACAACGTCTGCGTTGGCAAGTCACATAAAGGTAAAACACACAGGAAAGAGGCTCATGCACCATTTACAGTTAGCATGACATGATGAGTCATTAATCATTAAACTAGATTTAAAAGCAGCATCAGGTTTGTTAGAATGTACATTTAGTATTTTTGTTGGTTTTCTAGATAAATTCAGACTGAACTCCGCAGCAAGACATCATGGAGGTTACGCCCAGTTCAATATAATCAATATATTAAAAAAAGATCAATAAGAGAGTCAAGGAAGGAAGGAAGGAAGGGTGGAAGAGGAAGGAAAGGAGGAAAGGAGGAAGGAAGGAAGGAAGGGAGGAAAGAAAGGACAGAAGGAAGGAAGGAAGGAAGGAAGGAAGGGACTGAATTCAGACTGAACTCCGCAGCCAAGACAGCATGGACGTTACGCCCAGTTCAATATAATCAATATATTATAAAAAGATCAATAAGAGAGTCAAGGAAGGAAGGAAGGAAGGAAGGGTGGAAGAGGAAGGAAAGGAGGAAAGGAGGAAGGAAGGAAAGAAGGAAAGAAAGAAAGGACAGAAGGAAGGAAGGGAGGGGACTGAATTCAGACTGAACTCCGCAGCAAGACATCATGGAGGTTACACCCAGTTCAATATAATCAATATATTAAAAAAAGATCAATAAGAGAGATTTGAAATGACATTTGACCCATTTTATACCAAAAGACTGAATGCTCCTGAACATGTCAAATGGTGTAACCACAGTAGAATGATAGATATTAAATATGTGATCAGCTACAGTGTGTTTAAGTGGACTTATACTAATAATGACTTCATTAAAACATGTAAATGTTTCTCCTGGTCTCCATGGTAACCAGATGAAATGTAATATTTAGAACAATAGTATTCCATTAGCTTTATTTAATATAAAAGTTATAATGTAAGGATCATGCCAAACTAGTTGATATGGTGTTAGGTAGGAAGGAAGGAAGGAAGGAAGGAAGGAAGGAAGGAAGGAAGGAAGGATGTAAGATCATGCCAAACTAGTTGATATGGTGTTAGGAAGAAAGGAAGGAAGGAAGGGAGGAAGGAAGGAAGGAAGGAAGGAAGGAAGGAAGGAAGGAAGGATGTAAGATCATGCTAAACTAGTTGATATGGTGTTAGGAAGGAAGGAAGGAAGGAAGGAAGGGGAAGGATGGTGTTTTATTGACTATTTACAGTTTTTAAGCAACGTTCAATTATTTGGTACAAAGTTTTTATGGTTACACCACTTAGACATTTTTACCATAATCCTCTAATATATTCTCTCTAAATGGATTAAAAGCAGGAAATTTGATGCTGGGTCCACAAAAAAAGAATGTGTGAAGTTATTCATACGTTTATTTTCACATTTTAACCTTTAAATTTAAACTGAACCTCATGGACACTAATCTAATCAGTGTATCAGGTATAAAAGCTTCTAGTCTGTTCTGGCTGGATGCCTCTTAGTTTCCTGCCTCCTCTGACTTCAACCCCCCCCCCCCCCCCCCCCCCCCCGACAGACAACAGCATATCAAAGCACTCTAACTAAAATACTAATAAATGCTAACATCAAATGAGCGAAGCTTCAGGCTAGACTGGACCCTTGGTGTTCTGCTTCCGCCTGTTTCACCACGAGGACGCTAAGGTTCTGCTTCCTGTAGGAGAGAACAGGGTTAGGGTTAGCAGCTGGCAGTCCGAGGAATGAAGGGTCACATCACTGTCTATGAGCTAGTCTATGACCCATCATGCAATAGTGCTATCATTTATATTCCTATTTATACTATAATGAGTTCAACTGTGACTTTAATAAGTTAAACTGAGACGTTAATAAGTTAAACTGAGACTTTAATAAGTTAAACTGAGACTTTAATGAGTTAAACTGAGATTTTCTAAACTCAGCGTGTTGTCTGTCTCTCTGCAGCACTAGTCATCGCAAAGGGAACAAAGGAGGCGAACGGCGGCCAGGTTTCTGGGAAAGTGTTTTCGACGGTCGAGCACCTGCGGAAGGCGAGCTATTAAGACAAGATGGCCGCTGTCCTCCTGCATCCACCGAACAAGATGGCTGCCACCCCTCAAGAAAGTGGCCACTGTTTTTAGCTTTTTATAGTTTTGTATTATTTTGACCTTCCTTCAGGGATAAATAAATAAAGTGTTTAAACTTTGAGTGCGTGTGATGAGCTCATACATGGCGAGTACACGTGTGTCGTTAGCATGTTAGCATGTTAGCATGTTGTTGTTGTAGTTGCTGTTGATGGACAGCAGGGAGCAGTGGTTATACTTTTTACAGTTTTGTCTGTAAAAAATACTAAAAACTAAAAATCACACATGAAAATAAAAAGACCAAACATGTTTATTCTTAAAAACACTTGTCTCTCTGTGTGTGTGTGTGTGTGTGTGTGTGTGTGTGTGTGTGTGTGTTGTCAGCAGGTATTACTACACTATTGTTAATATAACTACTAATATTAGCGCTATGGGACAGCTACTGAGTTCTAACTACTACACTATTATTAATATTACTACTAATCTACTACTAATTACTACTACTATGAGTTCTACTACTTACACTATTATTAATATTACTACTAATCACTACCATTAATGTTTATAATAATATTACTACAACAACTCCTACTAGTACTACTACTATGAGTTCTACTACTATTGCTACTGCTACTACTATAACTATTATTATTATTATATTACAATGAGTTCTACTACTACTATTATTACTAGCTACTACTACTGCTACTACTACTACTGCTAATACTGCTACTACTACTGCTACTACTACTGCTACTGCTCTACTACTAGTACTAGTACTATTACTAGCTACTAGTACTACTACTACTACTAGTACTTTTACTAGCTACTACTGCTAATGCTACAAGGCAAGGCAGTTTTATTTATATAGCGCATTTCATACACAATGGCAACTCAATGTGCTAGTACTACTAGTACTATTACTAGCTACTACTACTACTAGTACTATTACTAGCTACTACTACTGCTACTGCTACTACTACTGCTACTACTAGTACTATTACTAGTATTATTACTAGCTACTACTGACTACTGCTACGACTAGTACTATTACTAGCTACTACTACTGCTACTACTACTGCTACGACTAGTACTATTACTAGCTACTGCTGCTACTACTACTACTAGTACTATTACTAGCTACTATTACTACTACTACTGCTACCCGCTACTACTAGTACTATTACTACTACTACTACTACTAATACTACTGCTACTACTACTAATACTACTGCTACTACTACTACTACTACTACTACTGCTACTACTAGTAATATTACTAGCTACTACTACTACTACTGCTACTGCTATCACTACTACTACTACTACTACTACTACTACTACTGCTACTACTAGTAATATTACTAGCTACTACTGCTACTGCTATCACTACTACTACTGCTACTGCTACCCGCTACTACTAGTACTATTGCTTGCTACTGCTACTAGTACTGCTACTACTGCTACTACTAGTACTATTACTACTACTACTACTAATACTACTGCTACTACTACTAATACTACTGCTACTACTACTACTACTACTACTACTGCTACTACTAGTAATATTACTAGCTACTACTACTACTACTGCTACTGCTATCACTACTACTACTACTGCTACTACTACTACTGCTACTGCTACCGCTACTACTACTGCTACTGCTACTACTACTGCTACTACTAGTACTACTAGTACTATTACTACTACTACTACTAATACTACTGCTACCTACTATCTAATACTACTGCTACTACTAGTACTATTACTAGCTACTACTACTGCTACTGCTACCACTACTACTACTACTGCTACTACTACCACTACTACTGCTACTACTGGTACTATTACTAGCTACTACTACTACTAATACTACTGCTACTACTACTTACTGCTACTACTACTGCTACCTGCTACTACTAGTACTATTGCTTGCTACTGCTACTACTACTGC
The DNA here is from genome assembly GCA_021039105.1 of Scomber colias. Taxonomy (NCBI): domain Eukaryota; kingdom Metazoa; phylum Chordata; class Actinopteri; order Scombriformes; family Scombridae; genus Scomber; species Scomber colias. The sequence continues at coordinate 6,762 of JAJDFG010000213.1, forward strand.
TACAACTAGTACTATTACTAGCTACTACTACTACTACTACTACTACTGCTACTACTACTACTACTACTACTGCTACTACTAGTACTATTACTAGCTACTACTACTGCTACTGCTACTACTAGTACTATTGCTTGCTACTGCTACTAGTACTGCTACTACTAGTACTATTACTACTACTACTACTAATACTACTGCTACTACTACTAGTTGTACTATTACTAGCTACTACTACTTCTACTACTACTGCTACTTACTACTAGTACTATTACTTTCTGCTGATACTACTACTACTACTACTACTATTACTACTACTGCTACTGCTACTACTAGTACTATTACTAGCTACTACTACTACTACTATTACTACTACTGCTACTGCTACTACTGCTACTACTACTGCTACTACTAGTACTATTACTTTCTGCTGATACTACTACTACTATTACTACTACTACTACTACTGCTACTTGCTACTACTAGTACTATTACTAGCTACTACTACTTCTACTACTACTGCTACTACTACTAGTACTATTACTTTCTGCTGATACTACTACTACTATTACTACTATTACTACTACTGCTACTGCTACTACTAGTACTATTACTAGCTACTACTACTACTACTATTACTACTACTGCTACTGCTACTACTGCTACTACTACTGCTACTACTAGTACTATTACTTTCTGCTGATACTACTACTACTACTACTACTGCTACTACTACTGCTACTAC
>JAJDFG010000213.1:15000-55000 GCA_021039105.1 Scomber colias
TACCTGTTTGTCTACTTGTCTGTATACCTGTCTGTCTCTCTGCTTGTCTCACCTCTTTATCGCCTGTCTCTCTGCAGCTCTGGAGCTGCTGAAGTCTGCCATTGAGAAGGCCGGCTACCCCGACAAGATCATCATCGGCATGGACGTTGCTGCCTCTGAGTTCTACCGCGGCGGAAAGTACGATCTGGACTTCAAGTCCCCCGACGACCCCGCCAGACACATCAGCGGAGAGAAGCTGGGAGACCTGTACCGTGACTTCATCAAGCACTACCCCGGTAAGACAACGCACACGTGCTCCCATCTTTGACTGCAGTAAACGTACCAAAAGTACAATTACAAATAAAACTTGTGCATGAAGAGTTCGTAGCACAACATTTATTATTTTACAAGCTGACGTGATTGCCGTTTAATTCATTAAAATGATGTAAAAACTTCACAGCGTCTATGAACCATTAAGCTGATACCTTTAGAACTGGTCAAGCTTACAGGGATAAATAAGATTTCTCTCTGCTCAGTGGTAAAATGGGGTTGAAGGGTTTTTGATGAATCCATTCATAAAACCTGTCTGTCTCTCTTTCTGTCTCCAGTCCAGTCCATTGAGGATCCATTCGACCAGGATGATTGGGAGCAGTGGTCCAAGTTCACCGCCTCTACAGACATCCAGGTGAGACACTCCCACATCTCGAACCAGCTTCCTCCACTAATAAAAACTTATAAAACACGTTAGAGTGACACAACGTCTGTGTGCCAACCAATCAGATCGTAGGAGACGACTTGACTGTGACCAACCCCAAGAGAATCCAGACCGCCGTGGAGAAGAAGGCCTGCAACTGTCTGCTGCTCAAAGTCAACCAGATCGGCTCCGTCACCGAGTCTATCCAGGCGTAAGACAAATCATTGATTGATAGACTGATTGATTGATTGAGATGTGATGCTCAAAACTAACTTGCTTCCCTTTTCTCCTCTCTCTCTCTCTCTCTCTCTCTCTCTCTCTCTCTCTCTCTCAGATGTAAGCTGGCTCAGAAGAGCGGCTGGGGTGTGATGGTCAGCCATCGCTCCGGAGAGACTGAAGATACTTTCATCTCTGACCTGGTGGTCGGACTCTGCACCGGACAGGTAGGCAGACGGACGGACAGACGGACAGACGGACAGACGGACAGACAGACAGACAGAGAAAGAGAGACAGACAGACAGAGAGACAGACAGACAGACAGACAGACAGATTATTACATGGATGAAAACACTGATCTTATTTCTAACAGCTACTTTTCTCTCTTTCAGATCAAGACCGGCGCCCCCTGCAGGTCAGAACGTTTGGCCAAATACAACCAGCTGATGAGGTGAGAACTTCCTGTCATTTACAAAATAAAAGCATGTTTCTTTAGTTTACATCCAGACCTCTGACCTCTGACCTCTGACCCGCAGGATTGAGGAGGAGCTGGGAGCCAAGGCCAAGTTCGCCGGTAAGGACTTCCGTCACCCCAAGGTCAACTAAAGCCTGCTGCCCTCCCCCCCCGCGCCTGTCGCCACGGCAACTGACGAAGCGGCAGGTGTGACTCTGCCTGATGATGTTTTCTATAAAAAAAACACAAAGATTCAATAAAGATTAAAGAATAAAACATGTCTGACTTGTTTGTCTGTCGTTAAACTGAGGACCGTTGACATGGACCAACTCGTTCTCCAAAAGGACAAAAAAACAAAAAGAAATACATGAACAAGTTTACAATGAACAGACTCACTAAAGGAAAGACTTAAATACACAAACATCAGAAAAGTGTATTGTATATATTGTTTATAGATACATTTAATCTCAAAAAGCATCAAATAGTGTTAAGGATCATCATGTCTGAAGGTTTATTTGAGGATGAAGGAGCTTTACACATGATCTCAGTGCATACAGTATGTACATATTTATATATATATATATATATATATATATATATATATATATATAACATGTGGAATGTACTTTCATTTACATTTGCAAAGGCAGGTAAAGGTAGAGCTTTCTGACTGTTTTAAGAGTCTCAACTGATCAACGGAGGAATAGATAATACACACATGAAAGAGTTGCAGCCGGGTTGTTTAAGTTCTACACAGATGAGCAGATACTTTACTGTTTGATGCATTTTGATCAACAACATCTTCATAATGAAGGAATGGTGGAGGGGTTTGTGTGTTCCTCTGTTGTCAGGGGTAACGGTAGGGTCTCCCAAAGCAAACTGGTCCAAGGTTAAGGTCCAGACTCTCTGGAGGAGCTGGCCAGTCACAGTCTGGTGGCCGGTTTGATCCATGGGGCCCCTTCAGGCACAGCTCGAATAAACAACATGGGGTCAACGCCCTGTAGGTCCACTGCCTGCAACCCTAATCCTGACTCCCTATCCTTGGTGCTACAGGTCCACCGCCTGCAACCCTAACCCCAACCCCATATCCTTGGTGCTGTAGATCCACCGCCTGCAACCCTAACCCCAACCCCATATCCTTGGTGCTGTAGGTCCCTACCTGCAACCCCAACCCCATATCCTTGGTGCTGTAGGTCCCTACCTGCAACCCCAACCCCATATCCTTGGTGCTGTAGGTCCACCGCCTGCAACCCCAACCCCATATCCATGGTGCTTTAGGTCCCTACCTGCAACCCCAACCCCATATCCTTGGTGCTGTAGGTCCACCGCCTGCAACCCCAACCCCATATCCCTGGTGCTGTAGGTCCACCGCCTGCAACCCCAACCCCATATCCTTGGTGCTGTAGGTCCCTACCTGCAACCCCTACCCCATATCCATGGTGCTGTAGGTCCACCGCCTGCAACCCCAACCCCATATCCTTGGTGCTGTAGGTCCACCGCCTGCAACCCCAACCCCATATCCTTGGTGCTACAGGTCCACCGCCTGCAACCCCAACCCCATATCCTTGGTGCTGTAGGTCCACCGCCTGCAACCCTAACCCCATATTCTTGGTGCTGTGGGTCCACCGCCTGCAACCCTAACCCCATATCCTTGGTGCTGTGGGTCCACCGCCTGCAACCCTAACCCTAACCCCATATTCTTGGTGCTACAGGTCCACGTAACCAATCAGAGACATGTAGCGTTCATGTGCGTGCACGGGTCAAAAGGAGGCCAGAGCGAGAAACGGTGAATGTGGTCAATTAAAGTGGAGAACCGGAGGACTCATCAGTGGTTTCTAACCGGAGGACTCATCAGTGGTTTGTAACTGGTGGAGGGACAGACGGACCGGAGAGTGAAAGCGGACAGGTGAGTAACATCAGCTCTGCTTCCTGTCTGGACATTCAGCTCACTGTTAGTTTATTAAGATCTGCTGTTATTGTGATGTTAGATGTAAAGTAGCAGCAGAGTTGTTACTAGAGCTGACTCTGCACGTTAACACGGCAGCTAACGTTAGCAGCGTGCTAACATACAACCAAACATTAGCTGATGTTGTTGTTGTCAAATTACTTTATAAAATTGAAGATTAAAATGTCATTTGAATAAAGGTGCAGATCGGCTTCCGTAGATCAATCCTCCAGATTATAACGAAGTGGTAATAATAATAGTTATAGTTGTTTCTGTTACACACAGGAAGTCTAACCCTAACATATGACTCACTGTAGGAGTTTAAATTAAATCACTTTATTTTCATTTGGATGTAATTTAAGTTTAAAAAAAGCACATAAAACCTGACAAACTTTATCACAATTGTTCAGAAAAACTGCTGCAGAATCAAAAGAACACAAAACATTAAAAGTTTTCAGACCTTTTCTGACACAAACACTCAAAAGTGTGATAAACGAGCTTTCCACCTGCACCTGAATGCAGCACGCGACACAAACTGCACACGTTTATGAATGAAAACAGGGGCAGACCTTTCACACACTCTGATTGGATGCTGTTAATCACACACACACACGCACACACACACACACACACACACACACACAGGGCATCGTGACGTAGTTTGGGAGTTTGGGGTGACAGCAGCTTGTTGCCTAGCGATGAGCAGCAGCCTGTGAAGATCCTGCTCTGACAATCAGCCCAAAAAAATAAAGTACAGTCCTCTCATTGGTTACCGTCCAGTTAACACAGCGGAGCAGCAGGAACCAGAAATATGAATATGAAATATGAAGAAAGGAGAAATAATACAATCATAAAATCTGTGAGTCTTTGAGTTTGTGGTCCGGCTGTTTGCTGGCTGATAAAGTAGCGGTGGCTAACATGTTAGCTGTTTGCTGCTGAGAGAACATGAACGCATCACCCAAACTTTAACTTCACAGATCTGATGTTTTAAAAAAAGTTGTTCTGCTTTTATTTATTGTTGAAGGCTGCTGAGATGATTCATGTAACAGTACTACAGTAAAGTACTAGTACCTCTAACAGTACTACAGTATAGTACTAGTACCTCTAACTGTACTACAGTAAACACTAGTACCTCTAACTGTACTACAGTAAAGTACTAGTACCTCTAACAGTACTACAGTATAGTACTAGTACCTCTAACTGTACTACAGTAAAGTACAAGTACCTCTAACTGTACTACAGTAAAGTACTAGTACCTCTAACAGTACTACAGTATAGTACTAGTACCTCTAACTGTACTACAGTAAAGTACTAGTACCTCTAACAGTACTACAGTACAGTACTAGTACCTCTAACAGTACTACAGTATAGTACTAGTACCTCTAACTGTACTACAGTAAAGTACTAGTACCTCTAACAGTACTACAGTACAGTACTAGTACCTCTAACTGTACTACAGTAAAGTACTAGTACCTCTAACTGTACTGCAGTATAGTACTAGTACCTCTAACTGTACTACAGTAAAGTACTAGTACCTCTAACTGTACTGCAGTAAAGTACTAGTACCTCTAACTATACTACAGTATAGTACTAGTACCTCTAACTGTACTACAGTAAAGTACTAGTACCTCTAACTTTACTACAGTAAAGTACTAGTACCTCTAACTGTACTACAGTAAAGTACTAGTGCTTCAAACTGTACTACAGTAAAGTACTAGTGCTTCAAACTGTACTACAGTAAAGTACTAGTACCTCTAACTGTACTACAATAAAGTACTAGTACCTCTAACTATACTACAGTAAAGTACAAGTACCTCTAACTGTACTACAGTAAAGTACTAGTACCTCTAAAGTACTAGTACCTCTAACAGTACTACAGTAAAGTACTAGTACCTCAGACTGTACTACAGTAATGTAGTATTATGTGTATATCAGCAGGTTCAGGTGTTTTGACGTCATCATGTTTGCTCTCAGCTGTCCCAGAATGCACTGGGGCACAGCCACCAGCGTCACCATGACGTCGGCCCGACCGTTGCCCCGGTGACCCCGTTGCCCCGGTGACCCTGGTGAGGTAACGCACCTGCCTGCTGCTCTGTGAGGGACGGAGACACCTGCTGGTTGTCATGGAGACCAACAATCAGACAAACAGGAGACATGAACCTCGTTGAGCCATAGAGCAGTGTGATGTCACTGTGATGTCACTGTGATGTCTGTGTGATGTCTGTGTGATGTCACTGTGATGTAAGCGTAATGTAAGCATGTTCCCACACCTCAGATATGGACATGAAACTATGAACACAACCAGAGCTAAACTCTTGAGGACAGACTGACGTATTGATCCAGAAGTGAACTGATTGATTGGTTGATTGGCTGATTGGTTGATTGGCTGATTGGCTGATTGGCTGATTGGTTGATTGGTTGATTGGTTGATTGGCTGATTGGCTGATTGGCTGATTGGTTGATTGGTTGATTGGCTGATTGGTTGATTGGTTGATTGATTGGCTGATTGGTTGATTGGTTGATTGATTGGCTGATTGGTTGATTGGCTGATTGGCTGATTGGTTGATTGGTTGATTGATTGGCTGATTGGTTGATTGGCTGATTGGCTGATTGGTTGATTGGTTGATTGATCCTCAGCTGCAGACCATCATCACTGTCTGCTCTGAGGAGGTTTTGTAGCTACATGCAGCGAGCTGTTGGCAGAGTGTGTGTCGCTGTGGGGGGGCAGGAATGTTGTGTGCGTCACATAAAACACACACACACACACACACACACACACACACACACACACACACACACACACACACACACACAATAAGAATAGCTCATCAATCACCTTATTAGAGAGAAAGAGGTCACTGATCACAACAGTGTGTGTGTGTGTGTGTGTGTGTGTGTGTGTGTGTGTGTGTGTGTGTGTGTGTGTTTTATGTGCGTGCTCGATAACGTCAGAGGCGTCCCACTGAATGGCGGGGGGACGGAGTTTTGTCTGTCTGGGACAAAGATGGTGGGGGGTCATTAAAAACACACACACACACACACCCATACACACACACACACACACACACACACACACACACACACATACATACATACACACACACACACACACCTATCCCTGGCACTATGTGGACCTCTGTAGCCCCGCCCCCCTTTTCCACAGGAAATAGTTGCTAACGACGACCCGGTCGCCGCGGTGATGCTTTACGAGGGGGCGGGACGACCGAGGTCAGGGGTCGCCAGGGTCTGACACTGGAGGGGAGGACGGCGGTCCTGAGGACAGCCGTCTGTGGAGTCACCTGCAGGTAACCATGGCAACAGCACTGACACCATGGTTACCTTCTCAAGGCCTCTGAAAGACCCTGACAGACCCCCCCCCCCCCCCCCCAAAGTCTGCCCAAGGACCGTTTGGACCTTTTTAATGACCTAATCAAGGACCTGGAAACTTCTTCCAGACCCAACGTGAAGACTCCTGGAACTACGTCAGGTGTCATGTGACTCAGGTGTCATGTGACTCAGGTGTCATGTGACTCTGCTGAAGCTCTGCTCTCACCTGGAAGCAGCTTGGAGCCCCTCATGGACCCCCTCATGGACCCCTGGAGAGCCTTTCAGGGCCTTACTTTGACCCTGGTTTCATCCTCAGGCCTCCAGGATCACTGCCATCGACTCCTGGAGCATCTTCAGGTCTGTGTCTGCGTCCTCACACACACACACACACACACACACACACACACACACACACACACACACACACACACACACACACACACACACACACACACACACACACAGGAAGCTTGACTCAAAGACTTTCAGAACTTCTTTTGTTTTTATGAATGAACATTTTCACACGGGAGTTTTTCCACGTCTGATTGGTTGATATTTTTGTCTCTTTCTTTCTTTCTGTGTGTGTGTGTGTGTGTGTGTGTGTGTGTGTGTGTGTGTGTGTGTGTGTGTGAGACCGTTGTCGTGGGTAACAGCAGTAGGAATGTGTGACATCACAGCGCTGGGCCGTATAAGGCCTTGCGTCCGTCGTGGGGCCACAGACGCGTCCTGACACTGAGACAGGACAGACAGGAAACACTGACACCAATAATCAATACTTCTTATTGGAGGGAAAACTGATCGACTGGAAACAGATTAAATCACTGATCCGAGAAACGAGACGACGGCAGACTCTGCTTCACTTTGTTTGGATTTGAGTTTTTTTGTTGGAATATTTTGACGTCTTTCTGTATCAGTAAGTTATATTTATATTTATATTTATATTTATATTTAATTATTCATTAACTTCATCAGATGCTGGAACAGATCAATACATTTATTTTCTAATCAGATTAAATACAATCATTTTTTAATTTCTCATTTAGTCAGATTTGATTAGAATACAAAATAAACTTCTAATTTAAAATAATTAAATTCAATTAAAAATATTCTAATTTAATTTTATCAATTCAGATCTAATTAAATGTAATCCTGTTTTTTAATTTAATCTAACATTATTTAATTATATTTTAATTAGGGTTAGTTTTCTAAAATAATGAAGTTTAATCTGAATGATAATCTAATTTAATCACTTAACACTAAACATTTCATCTCATTTAAGGTCATTTAATTATATATAAAATATTAGATGTAATCTGATGTAATCCTGTTTTTTTATTTTATCTAACATCATATGATAATGTAAAATATCTTCTTTAAAATAATCCAATTAATTAAGATTAAATCTGAGAACACCAATCAAATGTGATCTCATTTTAAAGCAGTAAAAAGCTAAATATAAAGATTTGAACTTGTTTTCATTCTCTGGTCATGTGATCAATCAGCTGCTCTGAGTCACATGTTCCTTCATTACAAGACTTTGATTAAACTGTAAAAAATGTTATTAGACTAAATATTTGAAATTAAATTAAAAAATGATTTTGATTTGTCCGCCAGCTGATTGGATGCTCCTCGACTCGCCAGCCAATCAGAACGCAGGATTATCTGCTCTGTTTTCCCATGAGTCTGTTTGTTTGTTTTAAAGATGGCGGCTTCATCTTCCTCCTGCTTCCTCCCCCTCATCGTCCTCCTCTTCCTCTTCCTCGCCATCGCCGTGGAGTCGAGACCTTCATCACGACGGGACGACGCCCAGGTCAGTAGTAGTACAGTCATAGTAGAGCTGTACTACAGTCGTAGTACAGTCGTAGTACAGTGGTAGTATGGTGGTAGTACACGGTAGTACAGTGGGAGTACAGTGGTAGTACAGTCGTAGTACAGTGGTAGTACAGTGGTAGTACGGTGGTAGTACAGTGGTAGTACAGTGGTAGTACAGTCATAGTACAGTGGTAGTACAGTGGTAGTACGGTGGTAGTACAGTGGTAGTACAGTCATAGTACAATGGTAGTACAGTGGTAGTACAGTGGTAGTACAGTGGTAGTACGGTGGTAGTACACGGTAGTACAGTGGTAGTACAGTGGGAGTACAGTGGTAGTACAGTCGTAGTACAGTGGTAGTACAGTGGTAGTACGGTGGTAGTACAGTGGTAGTACAGTGGTAGTACAGTCATAGTACAGTGGTAGTACAGTGGTAGTACGGTGGTAGTACAGTGGTAGTACAGTCATAGTACAATGGTAGTACAGTGGTAGTACAGTGGTAGTACAGTGGTAGTACGGTGGTAGTACACGGTAGTACAGTGGGAGTACAGTCGTAGTACAGTGGTAGTACAGTGGTAGTAGAGTGGTAGTACAGTGGTAGTACAGTCATAGTACAGTGGTAGTACAGTCGTAGTACAGTTGTAATACAGTCATAGTACAGTCATAGTACAGTGGTAGTACAGTGGTAGTAGAGTGGTAGTACAGTGGTAGTACAGTCATAGTACAGTGGTAGTACTATTGTAGTACAGTTGTAATACAGTCATAGTACAGTGGTAGTACAGTCGTAGTACAGTTGTAATACAGTCATAGTACAGTCATAGTACAGTGGTAGTACAGTGGTAGTAGAGTGGTAGTACAGTGGTAGTACAGTCATAGTACAGTGGTAGTACAGTCATAGTACAGTAGTAGTACTATTGTAGTACAGTTGTAGTACAGTGGTAGTACAGTCATAGTACAGTCGTCCAATCACAGTGTTTTGTCTCTTCAGGTCCTCCAATCACTGTTCGGCTCTCGCCTGTCCTCGCTCCTTTTGGCCCCTCCCACCCCCGTTGACATCACAGAGGGCTCAGGCTCAGGCCCCGCCCCCTTGGTTAGGCCTGCTGGCGTGGGATTGGCTGGCCAGAGGCGGGTGGCGGGGCATGGGTTCGTCCTGGACTTCCTGCGGCAGGCGAAGATGAAGAGGTGGAACAGGAAGTCCATGATGGGAGGAAGAGGATGCTTCGGGATGAAGATGGACCGCATCGGCTCCATCAGCGGGCTGGGCTGTTAGCCTGGCAACTGTTACCATGGTGACCTCTTCCCCACAGAGTCACATGCTGCATCTGTGATGTTGCCATGCCAACCACCGTCCTCCAGAACAGATATCCAGTTGCCAAGGTTACCTCCATCCTCCAGGATGCTTGTTACCGTGGCAACCTCTCCTGAATTGAGCACTTTTTTTTTAACTTTGTGATGTCACTGCTGCTGACCCTGCATGACCTCTGACCTCTAGGTGACCTCGTCTGGTCCGTCGCTCAGAGACTCCATGTTGGAAATGTTCTAATGACCTCTGACCCCTGGCTACACCACAGCCAGCAGAGTACTGTGTGTGTGTGTGTGTGTGTGTGTGTGTGTGTATGTGAGAGAGTGTGTGACTAACTGCAGTCGTCTGCAGGCTGAAATAAATAAATACAGAGAAACTTCAATTGGCTCGTCTTCAACATTCATTGTTATTTATTAATTAATTAAAAAGTTAAATGTGTGGGGGGGGGGCTTGTATGGTGTTGGCTGCTTTATAAGGAGTGTTACAGCAAATAAGTATACACATATTTATTATGTGTTATTAGACTTTTTAAGTAATTCACAGTAACTTATTTATTTTTTTCACAGAAACACTTTTTAACACTTTGGTACAAACATGTAAAATACTACAAATTCAGCTTCATTAATGTTCTCTCCCAGCAGCAGCTTTTTATCTGCCGCTTAACTCAACACACAGCAGAACATGAGCCGAGATATTAGAGCTGAGCGAGTTAAGATGAATATAGTTCACACAACTCATCCTGGTTTTTAATAATTAGTCTGTAAACTCAGCGTTATCTGAAGCAGCCTGGATAATGTGCACTTTTATTCACAGTTAAAAACATTTCACCATGTAGTGTTTCAGCTTCTGTCAAGCTTTCAAAATAAAACCTTTGTTATTGTGCGCTTCTTATTCTTATTAACGAACAAATATATTCATCAGATTATTGATGAATAAATTTGAGGCTTGTAAATTGCGGGAGATTCCCGGGAGAAAAGACTAAACGGGAGAAATGCGGGAAAAACGGGAGTGTTGGCAGCTATGAGTTAAAGCTCTTATCCACTAAGAGCTTTAACTCATAGCTGCCAACGCTCCCGTTTGACTGACTTAATAGATGTTTTTATGCGACTCATAACTGTTGTTGTGGTATTTAGTGTTCTAATGTTCATTAGAAAATTAATTAAATGTAATAAGTAATTTAAAGATATTACAAATAGAGTAACTAATGTGTAACTATGCTAATTTTAGTATTCTTCGTTTTCTCGCTAAAAAAACAAAACACCGCGGGCCGGCAGCCATCTTGAATCTCAGTCCTCTGTCACGTGACAAATCGAGCTCCATCACTTCCGGTTTAGCTCGGTGTGCTAGCAGCTAGCTCTCGGTTAGCATCGTCCCCCCCGGCAGAGAAGCTCCTCCACCGGGACTCTTCCTCCGGTAGAAACGCACCGACCGGCGCCTCCTCTTCCCGGTCTCTCCTCCCGGCTGCTCCCGGCTGTTCCCGGCTCTCAGCCCCCCCTCCCCCCTCCGGTCCGGACACACTCCACCCGGTGAAACCTGCAACATGTCGGCGGTGCAGCGGATGAAGGTGGCGAATGAGCGGCACAGCAAGACCATCACACAGCGGGGACACGTGCAGAAAACATCGGTACTACCGGCAGCTGGAGGCGGGTCAGCACCGGCTGCTGCCCGCTCTAGAGTCACTCATTACCGGGTTAAAATCAGCAGACATGCCGCTGTAGCCTGCTAGCTCCTCACTGCTAACTGTAGCCTTAGCAACCAAACCAGTGATCAATTAACTCAACACTGAATGATATTAGACACAATTAAAGATAAATAGTGATTAATACTGATTATAAATGCTCTGTATTGATTAGATATTGATCTGAAAGCATCTTCTGATCAGCTGGTGTTTGTTTAAAGTGACACTCAGCCAGACTCAGTTCACTAATATGATGATTTTACGTTAATTTACGCGTTTTAAAGGAAAAACACGTTAAAATAGTGAGTGTGAAGGTTTAGTTTGATTCATTAGCAGTCAGAGTTGAATTCGGCAGACTGAGCTCAGCTGGGTTTGGTGGTTTTTGGTGAAGTTTAGTGAGTCTGTTCCTGCATATGTGCAGAGCTGCAGATACAGATAATCACATTAACTATAAAATAACATAGAAATGCTGTTATTATACACTGCAATAATTATATACACGGAAAATTATATATAACTCTTATTTTACAGCATATTAGAGGCTCCACGATACGATATTATCACGATACTTGTTGCTATTACGATGTTATCATGATACTTGTTGCTATTACGATGTTATCACGATACTTGTTGCTATTACGAGTTATCACGATACTTGTTGCTATTACGAGTTATCACGATACTTGTTGCTATTACGATGTTATCATGATACTTGTTGCTATTACGATATTATCACGATACTTGTTGCTATTACGATGTTATCAAGATACTTGTTGCTATTACGATGTTATCATGATACTTGTTGCTATTACGATGTTATCACGATACTTGTTGCTATTACGATGTTATCACGATACTTGTTGCTATTATGATGTTATCACGATATGTGACACGATACGATATCATGATACTTGTTGCTATTACGATGTTATCACGATACTTGTTGCTATTACGATGTTATCACGATATGTGACACGATACGATATCATGATATTTGTTTCATGATTACACTTGTGTCACGATACGAAATTATTACAATACGATATTGCGATTTTAAATATATTGCGATATTCTGTGATAATTCATTACCTGTTTTCACCTGCAAACAGTGGACAGTATGAACAGAAAAGCATCAATAAGAAAGAATAAAAAACAATAAATAAGTATGAAAAACGATAATACATAATAATAATAATACTTGTGACATTATTTACAGCACAACAGTAATATTAGTGTGATGATGATGATGATGAGTAACATGAATCTGTTCTCTGCGTTTTGTGTTTCAGCGGCCGGTAAACGATGAAAAGTCTCCGGTCGGACCTTGGCTGCTCGCTCTGTTCGTCTTCGTCGTCTGTGGATCAGGTGAGTGTCGGCGGCAGGAAGTTAGGTTGTGTCCGCAGGAAGTTAGGTTGTGTCCGCAGGAAGTCAGGTTGTGTCCTCAAGAAGTCAGGTTGTGTCCGCAGGAAGTCAGGATGTGTCTTTATTATAACTAGGCATGGGCCGGTATGAGATTCTGATGGTTTGATAACCTGAGGTAAAAATATCACGGTTTCACGGTTTTATGATTACGGCTCTAAAATGTGATCGTTTGAAATGTCTGTATTTAAAACCAAAAAGAAAGATTTTTCCCCCATTGAACGGTCTTTTATTTTTAGTAAATATGTATTTAAAATAAATAATAATAAAAAATGACGGAATTATTTCTAAATAAATAATTTAAAAAATAAGTGCAGTCCTTTAACTGAGGCTAAACCTGCAACTCAAGTCACGACATAAATGAATTACTTTTAGTGGGAAAAAACAACAAAATGCAAATAAACCATAACCTGTTGCTCAAGATCAGAACATCAATAAATGAAAAAAGTAAAAACACATCTAAGAGAAATATAAATAAATGCAGGCCGTAGCTTAAAACTGAATCTCAACAGTTTTAGTTTTTGGAGACTTGCTCACGATCATATTGGCTGACTCCTCGCGCTGCTATTGTCCAGGGCCTTCTTCCTCCGAGCCACAGCCGTCTGTCTTTTTACGGTAGTCGAAATATAAATACAGCCGACTTGGCGCTTTTAAACGGGGGGTGGGGGGTTCGGGGGGCTCGCCTCCTTCAGCCATCATACAGCCTGCAGAGCTACCTGCTTGTAAACAGCAACCGGAGTACGGGAGGGGTTGTACTTCACGCTGCAGCTGCACATGACCTGAGCGACCTCCACTCTCTCTCTGATGAGACGTCACATTAAAAACCTGCTCATACCCACAGACTGTATCATACCCACAGACTGTATCATACCACAGACTGTATCATACCCACAGACTGTATCATACCCACAGACTGTATCATATCACAGACACCCACAGACTGTATCATACCACAGACTGTATCATACCACAGACACCCACAGACTGTATCATACCACAGACTGTATCATACCCACAGACTGTATCATACCCACAGACTGTATCATATCACAGACTGTATCATACCAGACTGTATCATATCACAGACTGTATCATACCAGACTGTATCATACCCACAGACTGTATCATACCAGACTGTATCATACCACAGACTGTATCATACCACAGACTGTATCATACCCACAGACTGTATCATACCAGACTGTATCATACCCACAGACTGTATCATACCCACAGACTGTATCATACCCACAGACTGTATCATACCACAGACTGTATCATACCACAGACTGTATCATACCCACAGACTGTATCATACCACAGACTGTATCATACCACAGACTGTATCATACCACAGACTGTATCATACCACAGACTGTATCATACCACAGACTGTATCATACCCACAGACTGTATCATACCAGACTGTATCATACCCACAGACTGTATCATACCACAGACTGTATCATACTACAGACTGTATCATACCACAGACTGTATCATACCCACAGACTGTATCATACCACAGACTGTATCATACTACAGACTGTATCATACCACAGACTGTATCATACCACAAACTGTATCATACCCACAGACTGTATCATACCCACAGACTGTATCATACCAGACTGTATCATACCCACAGACTGCATCATACCCACAGACTGTATCATACCACAGACTGTATCATACCCACAGACTGTATCATACCCACAGACTGTATCATACCAGACTGTATCATACCCACAGACTGTATCATACCTACAGACTGTATCATACCCACAGACTGTATCATACCACAGACTGTATCATACCCACAGACTGTATCATACCACAGACTGTATCATACCACAGACTGTATCATACCAGACTGTATCATACCACAGACTGCATCATACCCACAGACTGTATCATATCCACAGACTGTATCATACCCACAGACTGTATCATACCCACAGACTGTATCATACCACAGACTGTATCATACCACAGACTGTATCATACCACAGACTGTATCATACCCACAGACTGTATCATACCACAGACTGTATCACACCCACAGACTGTATCATACCACAGACTGTATCATACCACAGACTGTATCATACCCACAGACTGTATCATACCACAGACTGTATCATACCACAGACTGTATCATACCACAGACTGTATCATACCACAGACTGTATCATACCACAGACTGTATCATACCACAGACTGTATCATACCACAGACTGTATCATACCCACAGACTGTATCATACCCACAGACTGTATCATACCACAGACTGTATCATACCACAGACTGTTTCATACCCACAGACCCATGTATACCGCAGGAACAGTGTGACGGAACATTTTAGTGGTTTTGAAACCGTGACTTTTTCATACCGTGGTAAACCTCGAAACCAGTAACCGGCCCATGCCTACATGAAGGATTATCAGAGCTCCACAGCTGGAGGATAAATCTGCTAGACAGTGTTTCCATCAGTCTGATTCTATACTGCATTACATTCATACTGATGTCTTTATTCTCGTGTGTGTGTGTGTGTGTGTGTGTGTGTGTGTGTGTGTGTGTGTGTGTGTGTGTGTGTGTGTGTGTGTGTGTGTGTGTGTGTGTGTGTGTGTGTGTGTGTGTGTGTGTGTTGCAGCCATCTTCCAGATCATCCAGAGCATCAGACAGGGCATGTGATGACCTCTGACCCCTGGAGCTGAGCCTGTCACATGAAGAGGGAGGGGGGGGGGGGATACATCGCCCTCATGACTCCGCCCACCACACACACACACACTCACACACACACACACACACACACACACACACACTCGTTCCTGTGAAGCTGAAATCGTTTTACTTCCTGCTGTAACTCCTCCTCTTCTCTCTGCAGTAAAACTTTTATTTTATTTTATTTTGTACGTCTTGCTGTTCATCGATGGTTCTGATCAGATATTGGTTATTGATTTGCTGTCGGTTCTTTCTGTGCGTGACGCTGTCGTCCGCTGATCGAACGCTCGTCTCTGCTGTGTGAGCCTGAAGCACAGAGTCCGTCTTTAAAGGGACAAACCGCTGTTTTCATCTCTGCAAATCCTGCCTGCGTCTCATTCACTCATCAATACTCTGCTTTCATCACTCCTACATCAGGGGCCCTAAGACCCAAGAGCCCTAAGACCCGGGGGCCCTAAGACCCGGGGGCCCTAAGACCCGGGGGCCCTAAGACCCAGGGGCCCTAACACCCAGGGGCCCTAACACCCAGGGGCCCTAACAGCTGGGGGCCCTAAGAGCCAGGGGCCCTAAGAGCCATGGGCCCTAAGACCTATGGGCCCTAACAGCTGGGGGCCCTAACACCCGGGGGCCCTAACACCCAGGGGCCCTAACACCCAGGGGCCCTAACACTCAGGGGCCCTAACACCCAGGGGCCCTAACACCCAGGGGCCCTAACAGCTGGGGTCCCTAAGACCCAGGAGCCCTAACACCCAGGAGCCCTAACACCCAGGGGCTCTAAGACCCAGGGGCCCTAAGACCTGGGGGCCCTAACACCCGGGGGCCCCTCGTCAGTTTCAACACATTTCTTTGAAGTTTTCAGACACTTTAAATTTGAGAGCCGAAACGATCAATGATTGGCTGATGAAAATGAATCTGTAACTATTTTGATAATCGACTCGTCGTCTCGGTCTCAGACTCAGACGCTCACACCCAGGGGCCCTAACACCCGGGGGCCCTGACACCCGGGGGCCCTAACACCCGGGGGGCCCTAACACCCGGGGGGCCCTAACACCCGGGGGCCCTACCACCTCTCAGACTCAGACGGTCACATGTTGAATATCTGATGCTTCTGTTTGTCATAAATGAAAAAAATAAACTTCAGTATTTTTTAGGTTTTTTGTACTTTTGTTCTGAATCTGTGAACTCGACTTTTACACTTTTTTTCTGACCTTTTTATGGATAAAAATCATTCAAATAATAATAATAATTAATTATTAATCAAACATCTGAAATAACGGTTCGTTTGGATTCATCACTTTTAATAGTTTCGTCTATAAAAAGTCAGAAAATGGTTCAAACAGTCGAGATGAATTTCACAATAAAATAAAAACTGAAACGAAACTTTTCTTTTTTCATCTTATTTCTTTCTCCCTGGACTGACGAAGACGTTCAGGATGTTTGGGGTTAAATAAGAGAAACAGCTGAATGATGAGCAGCTTGTGAAAGAAGAAGACATAAAGATGACGTCATTAAATGAAGCGTTTTAGAGTTTTAGGAAGAATTAATTGCATGAAATGAAAATATTTAATCACTGATAACTTCCTGTGATCAGAAGGTGTCGGATCTTTATGGTCAAAAATATCTGAATTCAAACAGTTAAACTTTGTGTTTGTCTCTTCTGCTCAAACATTTCTTTATGAAGCTTTTAAAGTGAAAATATTTAAATAGGAAGTGATTTTAATGTTTGGACAAAATGTTAAAAATGTAAAAATTCAACTTAAAAAACGATGTAATTCAAAATGAATAATTACATTTTTAAACTGAACTTGATGTTGAATTGTGTGAAAATGTTGAAAACTAAATAATTTAAAGTTTTTTGGAAAATGAACTCTTTTATTTTGGCGGGTCACAGGATTTGTATTAAATGAAGTGAAAGCAGCTGTTTGCTTCTTTAAGGAGGAAAAAATAAAACATCTCAGTTATTTATTTTTTTTTCTTTTTTGTCCTGAAGTGAAAACATTTTTAAAAAGCCTTCATCGCTGTCATCATCATCATCATCATCATGGTCAGATCGGTGCTTGGGCTCGTTTCGTGGATGTTTGCTGGTTTTTTTAAAGGCAGCGCTGGTTCAGTTTGTCAGAGCTGGACGACACGCTCCGCTTTTATACTAAATAAACCAGATATTTTTCTCTAAACACTCTGACTCTGTTTATTTAATACTAATATATGAATCTATTTATTCACTACTAATATATGATCTGTTTATTCACTACTAATATATGAATCTATTTATTTAATACTAATATATGGATCTATTTATTCACTACTAATATATGAATCTATTTATTCACTACTAACCTACATGGACAGTTTTACAGTCTCTTAGAAATATCACACAGGATTAAACTGGAATATTTTGTCAGTAGCTTCACTTAAAATGTACAAGTTTTATTATTGTAAGTTTATTTATTTATTTATTTATTGTAGTTTGAAGAAAACAGAAATGGTAGAAAGTTTCATGCATGTTAAAGAAGTCATGCTGGTGTTTTTATTATAATAATAATAATAAAGTGATAAAGGTCAGTATTCTATATATCTATCTGTTCTGCTCTCAGAATAGTTTTTATGATTTAAGGTTGCTACTTGAATTACTTGATTTAATGAATGTATTAGATTCAATTTAATGGTAAAAAATTCTGTATAAGACGCACACACACACACACACACACACACACACACACACACACACACACACACACACACACACACACACACACACACACACTCGATCTGGAACTTTATTTTGAAGGCTACATAACGGTTTATAACGGTAACGTAGCAACCAGCAGTAAGAAAGACGGCGGGTCTCTGAATCGTCTTTGTCATACTGGCTGTAAGTTTGTTAATTTAAAGTAATATATAATATGTAATAAGTTAATATATAATATATAATGATAAGTTAATGAGTTTAGTATTGTAATGTGTGATGTTTATTAACTAACTTAAGTCAAACAAGAAGTTAAAAGTAATTTGTGAGCTGATGTAAAGTCATAGAAAGTGTAAAGTGAGCGTTGCTTAGCAACGATGTATCTCAGCCGACTGTTAAGGTAAACGGCTCATTTGTGCCGTGTCGTTTTTCAGCTATTCTTTAAATATTATTACTGTTTATTAGTTTTATTTACAGTTTCACTCGATGTATGTCAACAGAAACTAAGGAAATAAAGGGAGCAAGACGCTCTGATCCTGGCTCAGGTGTACCTGAGTTTGGCTGACTGTTAAACTGTGTTAACGTACGAAGCACACAACACACAGGGAGAACAGAACACTATCTATCTATCTATCTATCTACCTGTCAATCATCTTTGACATGATTGACAGCTGACCCACCGCCACCCACGTGACGTATCTACGGAGTGACGTCAGACCCAGAGAAGATGGCGGCTGTGCTGAAGGCGGAAGGTAAGGCAGCTTTAACGGTGTGTTTTGGCCCGTAGCGGCTCCAGCTCGGTGCCGTTCTCCGTTATCTGACTCGTGTTATTCCACGCTGTGTCTGCGGAGCTCGGTGTCCCGCTGTCTGGCCCTGGCTCGGCTCAGTTCGGCTCGGCAGGTAGGAGCAGTTAGCAGGAGGCTAACCGGCTAACCGAGCTGCTAAACAACAAACACAGATATTAAATAAGCGGTTGAATGAAAGAGAGGAGCGGGGTTTGGGTTAGAGAGAGCACAGCAGGAGCTGGAGCTGAGCCCGGAGCAGCTGGTGTTTAAAGGCGGGGTTAAAGTTAGCGAGCTCCGCGGGCCGGGAGGGGCCGAGCCGCTGCAGCCGGGAGAGGAGCGCTGTCAGGTGGCCACAGCCAGCAGGAGAGACCGCGGTCTGAGCCGGGCCTCCTGGAGCTCTGGAGGTCTAAAAATAGAAATAATGTTATCAGTTGATTCAGTAGCATTTAAACATGAGTGGCAGGTTTCATCACATTTTAAATTATATTTTATGTTCAAGTCAGAAGAATTTTATTTTTATAAGTTGTTTTTATTATTGTCATTATTTTGAACTATTTTATTAGTTTAATTAAAAGAATGTCAGTTGGTGGAGATTGTTTCATAGAAAACTGTCACATGATCCAAGTAATGTTAAAACAGTTTAGGTGTTTATTGATGTTATTTACTAACACACACACACACACACACACACACACACACTAAAAGCTGTATGTAAAAATCAAACATGTTATATAACCAACACACACACACACACACACACACACACAATAATATTCACTGTGTGTTATGAACACTCTGTATCTCCATTTAAAGTGGGTGCAAATTCAGCTGTTGCTTAGCAACAGGGAGCTATTGAAGGGGTGTGTGTGTGTGTGTGTGTGTGTGTGTGTACAGCCGGCCAGTTAGCAGCTTGGATTTCAGGTGTGTGTGTGATGCTGGTGTCCTGTTGCAGAGCTGTTCCCTATCGATCAGATTATTGACTGTGTGTGTGTGTGTGTGTGTGTGTGTGTGTGTGTGTGTGTGTGTGTGTGTGTGTGTGCGCTCACAGTGGGGCAGTGCGGGCGGCCGTGCGTTGTGTGAGACTCATCTATCCTGCATGGACTCGTCGCCATGAGCAACAAGGAGATGGTTTCCACGGAGACAGGTCAGTCGCATCACACCTACACGCAGCCGTCTGTGCTGCAGGATTATCGATCATTGATTATTGATCACTGACAGTTTAACATGGCTTCGGTCAGACTGATCTCGCTGCATCATGTTATTGATTAAATGTCAGTCAGACTTAGTTTGTGTGACGTCATGATTCCTTAGTTATGTCTGCTCTGCTCTGAAACACAGAGGCTGGATGAGTTCTTAATGAATGAAGCTGACTGTGATTATAAAGCAGTTATTTAACACATGATGAATTTCCTGTTGCTCATCCCTGCAGCTCTGCTTTCCTTTGTTTCATCATGAATGTTGTGTTGATCTTACAGATTAATCAGTAAATCAGTTCATCGTTTAATTATTTTCCTGATGTGTGTGTGTGTGTGTGTGTGTGTGCGTGTGTGTGTGTGTGTGTGTGTGTAGAGAATAAAGGACAGAGGAAAGTGTTTCTTCCTAACAAGCTGCTGGAGTGTCTCCCTCGCTCGTCCAGTCTGCCTAACGAGCGGCTCAGGTGGAATACTAACGAGGTCAGTGACTGTGTGTGTGCGTGTGCGTGTGCGTGTGTGTGTGTGTGTGTGTGTGTGTGTGTGTTCATATGAAGATAAAACATGAAACTTGTGCCACCTGCAATGAGCCGATGTAAAACCTGTGAGATGGTTTCAGTCAGTAGATTCAGATTTTGATGTTGGAGGAAGGTGTACTGATGAAGATCACTGAGCCTGTGTGTGTGTGTGTGTGTGTGTGTGTGTGTGTGTGTGTGTGTGTGTGTGTCTGCAGGAGATCGCCTCGTACCTGATTTCATTTGACAGACATGATGAGTGGCTCTCCTGCTCCCTGAAAACCAGGTACACCAAAACTTGACTCTCTCTGTTAGTGTCTGTGACGGTTGAACAGCTGTGTTAAACCTGTGTGTGTGTGTGTGTGTGTGTGTGTGTGTGTGTCTCTCAGGCCGAAGAACGGCAGCATCATCCTCTACAACAGGAAGAAGGTGAAGTACAGGAAGGACGGATACTGCTGGAAGAAACGGAAGGATGGGAAAACGACGAGAGAGGACCACATGAAGCTGAAGGTCCAGGGCATGGAGGTCTGTTTGTTATACTGTTATTATCATTAGGCATGGGCCGGTTAGGGGTTTCAAGGTATACCACGGTATGAAAAAGTCAGTTTCAAAACCACTAAAATGTTCCGTCACACTGTTCCTGTGGTATGATACAGTCTGTGGGTATGGTACAGTCTGTGGGTATGATACAGTCTGTGGGTATGGTACAGTCTGTGGTATAATACAGTCTGTGGGTATGATACAGTCTGTGGTATGATACAGTCTGTGGTATGATACAGTCTGTGGGTATGATACAGTCTTTATGATACAGTCTGTGGGTATGATACAGTCTGTGGGTATGATACAGTCTGTGGGTATAATACAGTCTGTGGTATGATACAGTCTGTGGGTATGATACAGTCTGTGGTATGATACAGTCTGTGGGTATGATACAGTCTGTGGGTATGATACAGTCTGTGGGTATGATGCAGTCTGTGGGTGTGATACAGTCTGTGGTGTGATACAGTCTGTGGGTGTGATACAGTCTGTGGGTGTGATACAGTCTGTGGTATGATACAGTCTGTGGGTATGATACAGTCTGTGGTATGATACAGTCTGTGGGTATGATACAGTCTGTGGTGTGATACAGTCTGTGGGTATGATACAGTCTGTGGGTGTGATACAGTCTGTGATATGATACAGTCTGTGGTATGATACAGTATGTGGGTATGATACAGTCTGTGGGTATGATACAGTCTGTGGGTATGATACAGTCTGTGGTATGATACAGTCTGTGGGTATGATACAGTCTGTGGTATGATACAGTCTGTGGGTATGAGCAGGTTTTTAATGTGACGTCTCATCAGAGAGAGAGTGGAGGTCGCTTAAGGTGTGTGCAGCTGCAGCGTAAAGTCCAACCCCTCCCGTACTCCGGTTGCTGTTTACAAGCAGGTAGCTCTGCAGGCTGTTGCAACGTAAAGTCCAACCCCTCCCGTACTCCGGTTGCTGTTTACAAGCAGGTAGCTCTGCAGGCTGTTGCAGCGTAAAGTCCAACCCCTCCCGTACTCCGGTTGCTGTTTACAAGCAGGTAGCTCTGCAGGCTGTTGCAGCGTAAAGTCCAACCCCTCCCGTACTCCGGTTGCTGTTTACAAGCAGGTAGCTCTGCAGGCTGTTGCAGCGTAAAGTCCAACCCCTCCCGCACTCCGGTTCCTGTTACAAGCAGGTAGCTCTGCAGGCTGTTGCAGCGTAAAGTCCAACCCCTCCCGTACTCCGGTTGCTGTTACAAGCAGGTAGCTCTGCAGGCTGTTGCAGCGTAAAGTCCAACCCCTCCCGTACTCCGGTTGCTGTTACAAGCAGGTAGCTCTGCAGGCTGTTGCAGCGTAAAGTCCAACCCCTCCCGTACTCCGGTTGCTGTTACAAGCAGGTAGTTCTGCAGGCTGTTGCAGCGTAAAGTCCAACCCCTCCCGTACTCCGGTTGCTGTTACAAGCAGGTAGCTCTGCAGGCTGTATGATGGCTGAAGGAGGCGAGACCCCCGAGAGCATTTTGTGTTTTTTTTCACTAAAAATAATTAATTTCTGTCGTGACTTGAGCTGCAGGTTTATCCTCAGTTAAAGGACTTCTTTTATTATTATTTATTTTAAATACATATTTACTAAAAATAAAAGACCGTTTTTTTTGGTTTTATATACAGACATTTCAAACTATCACATTTTATATCCGTCATCATAAAACCATGAAACCGTGATATTTTTACCTCAGGTTATCATACCGTTAGAATCTCATACCGGCCCATGCCTAGGGTGTAGTGTGTAGTATATAGTGTGTAGTATGTAGTGCCCATGCCTAGTTATCATGTTTATTGTACTGTTATCATCATATAGTTTATTATACTGTTATCATCATATAGTTTATTATACTGTTATCATCATATAGTTTATTATACTGTTATCATCATATAGTTTATTATACTGTTATCATCATATAGTTTATTATACTGTTATCATCATATAGTTTATTATACTGGTTATACTGGTTTATTCTTGCAGTGCCTGTACGGTTGCTACGTTCATTCCTCCATTGTGCCAACATTCCACAGACGATGTTACTGGCTGCTGCAGGTACACACACACACACACGCACACACACACACACACTAACACACACACTAACACACAGACAGACACACAGACAGAGGGACAGTCACACACACACACACTAACACACAGACAGTCTCACACACACACACACACACACACACACACTCAGACAGAGGGACAGTCACACACACACACACAGAGGGAGGGACAGTCACACACACACACACACACACACACACACACACATTATAACCTACACAGACACACACACACTAACACACAGACAGACACACACACACACCAATCAATCAAAACACCTTAATTGTCCAAATAAATAAATGTATGTGTGTGTGTGTGTGTGTGTGTGTGTGTGTGTGTGTGTGTGTGTGTGTGTGACTGTCCCTCTGTCTGTGTGTGTGTGCGTGGCAGAACCCAGACATCGTGCTGGTCCACTACCTGAATGTGCCGTCCCTGGAGGATTCTGGGAAATGTAGTCAGCTGCTGTGTGCGGTGTCGGACCGTCACGACAGCGTCAGGTGGAGCCGAGACGACCTGCTGAGCCAGCTGAAGCCCATGTGTAAGAACACACACACACACACACACACACATTATAACACACACACACACACACACACGCACATTATAACACACAGACACTGAATATGTTATGAGAAAATCGGCTGCTGTTAACTCTCTGTGTGTGTGTGTGTGTGTGTGTGTGTGTGTGTGTCTGTCCCTCTGTGTGTGTGTGTGTGTGTGTGTGTGTGTGTGTCTCTCTCTCTCTGTGTGTGTCTGTGTCTGTCCGTGTGTGTGTCTGTCTGTGTGTGTGTGTGTGTGTGTGTGTGTGTGTGTGTGTGTGTGTGTGTGTGTGTGTTATAATGTGTGTGTGTGCGTGTGTATCTGTCTGTCTGTCTGTCTGTGTGTGTGTCTGTCCCTGTGTGTGTGTCTGTCTGTGTGTGTGTCTGTCTGTGTGTGTGTGTGTGTGTGTGTGTGTCTCTCTCTCTGTGTGTGTGTCTGTCTGTCTGTGTGTGTGTGTGTGTGTGTGTGTGTGTGTGTGTGTGTGTGTGTGTGTGTGTGTGTGTGTGTGTGTGTGTGTGTGTGTGTGTGTGTGTGTAGTCCACAGTATGAAGTGCTCTCTGGGTTCGGGTGATTTCAGCATAGAGGAACTGGTTCAGCACATTCTGGACCGCCAGAGAACCAAACCGCAGCCGCGCACACACACCTGCCTCTGCAACACCGCCCAGGGTAACACCCCCCCCCCCCTCTGTGACATCACTCTGACATCACTGTGACATCACTGCACACACACTAATGCTGTGTTTCTCTGTCTGTCTGTCTGTGTTTCTGTGTGTGTGTGTGTGTGTGTGTGTGTGTCTGTCTGTGTGTGTCTGTCTCTGTGTGTGTGTCTGTCTGTGTTTCTGTGTGTGTGTGTGTGTGTGTGTATGTCTGTGTGTCTCTGTGTGTCTCTGTGTTTCTGTGTGTGTCTGTCTCTGTGTGTGTGTGTGTGTGTGTGTGTGTGTGTGTTTCTCTGTGTGTGTGTGTGTGTTTCTCTCTGTGTGTGTGTGTGTGTGTGTGTGTGTGTGTGTGTGCAGTATCTTCAGGAGTGAACATTCCTCACCGCTGTAACAGCACCAAGCATCGCATCATCTCCCCCAAACTGCCCCCCTCCTCCTGCAGACCCTCCCCCTCCCCGCTCTCCTCGGAGGCGGGGGAGGCCGGGAGAGGAGGTGGAGGAGGAGGAGGAGGAGGAGGAGGAGGAGGAGGAGGAGGAGATGCCAAACTGCCCCACCTACAGGCTCAGAGCAGCCCCGTGTCCTCTCCCTGCCCCCCCTCCTCGTAAGTTACTATAAATAACAGAGATATGATGATGATGATGATGATGATGATGATGGTGATGATGATGATGGTGATGGTGATGATGATGAAAGGGATGATGGTGATGAAGGTGGTGGTGATGATGATGGTGATGATGAAGGTGATGATGATGATGATGAAGGTGATGAAAGTGATGATGAAGGTGATGAAGGTGATGATGAAGGTGATGAAAGTGATGATGGTGATGATGATGATGGTGATGATGATGAAAGGGATGATGGTGATGAAGGTGGTGGTGATGATGATGGTGATGATGAAGGTGATGATGATGATGATGATGATGAAGGTGATGAAGGTGATGAAAGTGATGATGAAGGTGATGATGATGAAGGTGATGAAAGTGATGATGGTGATGTTGGTGATGAAGATGATGGTGATGAAGGTGATGATGATGTCATCCCTCCTGCAGCTCGGCCTCGTCCCCGCCGCAGCCCCACAGAGCCACCATCACCATGGGCAACCACGGCAACGGTTTCTACGGCGACCACCGCAGCAACCTGACAACGGTGGCGCTGCCCCAGAACGCGGTGATCGTCATGGCGACGACCACGGCCATCTCTGGGGGAGGAGGAGGAGGAGGAGGAGGAGGAAGCACTCACTCTGGCCAATTACTGCTCTCCCCCTCCCTCCCCCCTCCCACTTCTGCTGCCCCCGCCTCCCCCTCCCCTCCCTGCTCCTCCCCCGCCCCCCCCCTCTCACCCTCCTCCCGTCCAGGCCACCCTGTCGCTCACCCTCCTGCCCTCCCCCGTCATCGGAGGCCTGCTCCTCACCCCCTCCTCCACCTCCTCCTCCCTACGCTCCCCCCCTGCTCCTCCTGCAGCTGCCTCCCCTCCCTCCTCCCCCTCACCTCCCCCGCCCACCCCCCTCCCTCCCCCCGGCCTTCGACCCCGACTCCTTCCTTAACTCCCCCAAACAGGGCCAGACGTACGGCGGCCCCCCTCCCCCCCTGCTCCTCCACCCCCTCCCCTGTCCTCTGCTCCTCCTCACCCCTCTCTCCCCCCCTCCCTCGCTCTCTCCCTCTCCCCCACTTCTATCCCTCCCTCCTCCGTCTCCCCTCCCTCCTCGCTCTCCTCCCTCTCCTCCTCCTCCTCTTCGTCCCCCCCCTCCTCCTCTCTCCCCCCCCTCCCTCGCGCTGTCTCCTACCTCCTCCGTTGCGCCCCCCCTCCTCCCCCTCTGCCTGGAGCTGGGTGCTCTGGGGGAGGCGGGGAGGGACGGGGGAGAGGCTGGGGGCGATGAAGAGGAGGTGAAGGAGAGGAGGGCTGATGAGGATGATGATGATGATGATGATAATGATGAAGGCAGCGGTCCTCCCACCAAGCTTGCTCTGCTGCAGGTGAGTCACCTGACTGAGTTCTCTGCTCTGATTGGCTGAGAGAAGCCTGTCACTCACTCTGTGTTTGTGTCTGTCAAGCCGAGCCACGCCTCCTCCTGCTCGTCGCCTCGGCAACAGACAGGAAGTAGTGCCGCGTCGCTGCTCCTGGTTTGTCAGGACTCGGCGCCGAGCCCGGCCTCTCCGCCGGCCAATCAGACGCAGCGGCAGCCGGACGGGCAGCAGCCATTGGTCCTGGAGAAGTCCTTTAATCGCCTGTCGGGACCAGAAGCCCCGCCCCCCCCCGCAGGTATCCCATCAGCCCCTGGGGCCGCCGCAGAGTCGGCTGCCGCTGTTCACCGACACCAACGTGGCCGACACCCCGGCTGACGTCACCATGGCGACGGCTCCCCCAGCGACGCCGTCGGTGCAGGTGAAGGAGGAGAGGGGGCGGGGCTACGAGTCGGAGGACGCGTCCATGGAGACGCAGCAGGAGGCGGAGCCCTGCGAGCGGGGGGGGCGGCGAGGAGCTCGACATCTCCTTCGACAGCCAGTTCCCCGACCTCATCTCTGACCTCATCACCGAGGAGGCCAATCCTGTCGCAGCGCCCGCGGCCCCCGCCGTGTTCCCCGCGGGGATCCGGTACATGGTTCCCCCCCAGCCCTCCCCCTCCTCCTCCTTCCTGCCCTTCCCCCACCCGATGCCCTCCTCCTCCGGGCTCGCCGCCATCACCGACTTCTCCCCAGAGTGGTCCTACCCCGAGGTAACCAATCACTGATCACCACTCATTTATAATAAAGATCAAAGTTATGATCAGTTATTGATTAAGGCTGAACTGTGTGTGTGCGTGTGTGCGTGTGTGCGTGTGCGTGTGCGTGTGCGTGTGTGTGTGTGTGTGTGTGTTTCAGGGCGGGGTGAAGGTATTGATCACAGGACCGTGGAGCGAGCTGTCGGGTCGATACTCGTGTGTGTTTGATCAAAGCTCCGTCCCCGCATCACTGATCCAGCCGGGAGTGCTGCGCTGCTACTGTCCAGGTACACACACACACACACTGTAACACACACTGTAACACACACACACACACACACACACACACACACACTGTAACACACACACACTGTAACACACACACACACACACACACACACACACACACACACACACGCTGTTACACACGCACACACACACACTGTAACACACACACGCACACACACTGTAACACACACACACACACACACACACACACTGTAACACACATACACACACGCACACACACACATGATGACGTTCTCTCCTCTCTCTGCAGCCCACGAGGCCGGTCTGGTGTGTCTTCAGGTTCTGGAGTCCGGCGGTTCTGTTTCGTCTTCGGTTCTGTTCGAGTACCGAGCGAGGAACGCCAGCTCACTGCCCAGCTCGCAGCTCGACTGGCTCTCACTGGACGGTCAGTACACTCGGTTCTACACATCACACTCGGTTCTACACATCACACTCGGTTCTACACATCACACTCGGTTCTAATGATGAGTATCTGTGAGGCGGTTCTAATGGAACATGATGAGTATCTGTGAGTTGGTTCTAATGGAACATGATGAGTATCTGTGAGGCGGTTCTAATGAAACATGATGAGTATCTGTGAGTTGGTTCTAATGAGGCGGTTCTAATGGAACATGATGAGTATCTATGAGGCGGTTCTAATGAGGCGGTTCTAATGGAACATGATGAGTATCTGTGAGGCGGTTCTAATGGAACATGATGAGTATCTGTGAGTTGGTTCTAATGAGGCGGTTCTAATGGAACATGATGAGTATCTGTGAGTTGGTTCTAATGGAACATGATGAGTATCTGTGAGTTGGTTCTAATGGAACATGATGAGTATCTGTGAGGTGGTTCTAATGAAACATGATGAGTATCTGTGAGTTGGTTCTAATGAAACATGATGAGTATCTGTGAGTTGGTTCTAATGAAACATGATGAGTATCTGTGAGTTGGTTCTAATGAAACATGATGAGTATCTATGAGTTGGTTCTAATGAAACATGATGAGTATCTGTGAGGCGGTTCTAATGAAACATGATGAGTATCTGTGAGGCGGTTCTAATGAAACATGATGAGTATCTGTGAGGCGGTTCTAATGAAACATGATGAGTATCTGTGAGTTGGTTCTAACTGATGTGTTCCTTCAGTTGGTTCCTTTTTAAAACGACAGAGTTCAGTATCTAACTGTACTGCTCTCATGGTTCACCTCTCAATATGAACACCATTAAAATACCCATTATAACATCCAACAGTGTTCCTCTGCTGTTCTAGATGTAAACCTGAGAGAACCTTCAGTCAGTCAGGAGAAACACAGTGTTTAGTATCTGAATGAAGACGTCCTCATTTTTGTTCTTTTTAATACAAATAGTTCAAATAAACCACAAGAAAAAAGTTCCCACTCAAACAGAAACATACCGATCAAAAACCAATAACATCCTCCGAACACAATCAGTCACACAGTCAGTCAGTCAGTCAGTCAGCCAGTCAGCCAGTCAGTCACACAGTCAGTCAGTCAGCCAGTCAGTCAGTCACACAGTCAGTCAGTCAGTCAGTCAGTCAGTCAGTCAGTCAGCCAGTCAGCCAGTCAGCCAGTCAGTCACACAGTCAGTCAGCCAGTCAGTCAGCCAGTCAGTCACACAGTCAGTCAGTCAGCCAGTCAGTCAGTCACACAGTCAGTCAGTCAGTCAGTCAGCCAGTCAGTCAGTCAGCCAGTCAGTCAGTCAGTCAGTCAGTCAGTCAGTCAGTCAGTCAGTCAGTCAGCCAGTCAGTCAGTCAGTCAGTCATATTCTCCGTGGTCTTTATAGCGTGCCCAGAGACTGTGACGCTGTGATTAACGTTAAACACCAGATGGCGCCAGAGTGCTGCTGTAATATCAGTACTGAGTTAAATGTAACTCACTGTTCTCAGTTAGTTTTTTACAGTTTGTACCAAAGTTCACCTCTCGCTGTAAACTCTGTAAAATGTGTAAAATGTGACAGACAGACGTTCCTTTTATTTATAGACAGATTTTCTGATTGACCGTCGCTGGTTGTTTTACCAGCGTTCACCTGCTGGGGGAGATTAATGAGAGGAGGCTCTCTGTCTCTCTCTCTCTGTCTCTCTCTCTCTCTGTCTCTCTGTCTCTCTCTCTCTCTGTCTCTCTCTGTCTCTCTCTCTCTCTCTCTCTCTCTCTCTCTCTGTCTCTCTGTCTCTGTCTCTGTCTCTCTCTGTCTCTCTGTCTGTCTGTCTCTCTCTCTCTCTCTCTCTGTCTCACTCTCTGTCTCTGTCTCTGTCTCTCTGTCTCTCTGTCTCTCTCTCTCTCTCTGTCTGTCTGTCTGTCTGTCTGTCTGTCTGTCTGTCTGTCTCTCTCTCTCTCTCTGTCTCTCTCTCTCTGTCAGTGATTGATGTGTTAGAGCTGTTTTCCGCTGTCATCACTTGAAAACACTCTGAGTCTGTCATCAGCTCTCTGCTTCTATTTCTGACAGTGACAGCAGCAGTTTGACCCTCAGACAGCAAACTGTTTCCATCCTGCTCATATAGAACCCAGAGCTCATCAATCCACTACTGATCTACTGGAGCTAGTACTCAGCAAAGTATATGTACCTCAGACTGTACTACAGTAAAGTACTAGTACCTCTAACTGTACTACAGTAAAGTACTAGTACCTCTAACTGTACTACAGTAAAGTACTAGTACCTCTAACTATACTACAGTAAAGTACTAGTACCTCTAACTGTATTACAGTAAAGTACTAGTACCTCTAACTGTACTACAGTAAAGTACTAGTACCTCAGACTGTACTACAGTAAAGTACTAGTACCTCAAACTGTACTGCATTAAAGTATTCCCTCTGAATGAATGAAGCTTATCTGCTGGAGGGTTTTAGGCTCCGAGCCAAGAATGTCACTGAGTCAAATTAGACACCCCCCCCCCCCCTCTGACCCCCCTCCCAGTGGATTTCCCACGATGCCTTGCAGCAGTGGTGTGTGTTTAACTTGTTGATCCTGCTCGGCTCTCAGTCTGCTGCAGCGTCCCGACTCCTCAATCTGTCGCTCAGCAGCTCCTCGTCACGCCACGTTTACAGACCGTGTGTGTGTGTGTGTGTGTGTGCACGTGTGTGTGTGTGTGTGTGTGTGTGTGTCCTGTGACATCATAACCTACCCATAATGCCTCTCACCTGAGAGGGAGGGAGGGAGACAGAAGATGGACGAGGCGCGGCGAGGCGACAGACGGTAGGACCGACTCGAGTTGTTGTCACGGTTACAGAGCTGCTCAGTCACCACGGTAACAGAGAGACCTGCAAGATAACAGCTGATATTTGATTATTTAAAGTGCTGAAATTAAAAATGAAAAGTTTGTGAAAGTAGTTTAAAGACAGACGATGGTTCAGAGAAGATCTTTGATTACTGATGATCGTTATTGATCAGGATCAATAACACAACAGATTTCAGACTTAAATTAATCGTCATCTTTTTGTGTCGTCACCGTCAGCTGTAGAGTCACATGACACGTCTTTAACATGTGGAGCATTGCATTGTGGGATTGTTCGCAGACAGTACTTGTAAACAGGAAGTGATGTCAGACACGGTGGTGGTCTGCATCTTCCACTCAATAGCAGAGAGCAGCTTTTATCAAAGACCATCATTCATCACACGGTGAATAAAAGCTGCGTAGGTTAGAGTCTCTTTGTAGTAGTTTAGTCTCTTTATAGTAGTTTAGTGTCTCTTTGTAGTAGTTTAGTGTCTCTTTGTAGTAGTTTAGTGTCTTTGTAGTAGTTTAGTGTCTCTTTGTAGTAGTTTAGTGTCTTTGTAGTAGTTTAGTGTCTCTTTATAGTAGTTTAGTGTCTCTTTGTAGTAGTTTAGTCTCTTTATAGTAGTTTAGTGTCTCTTTATAGTAGTTTAGTGTCTCTTTGTAGTAGTTTAGTGTCTCTCTGTCGTAGTTTAGTGTCTCTTTGTAGTAGTTTAGTGTCTCTTTGTAGTAGTTTAGTCTCTTTATAGTAGTTTAGTGTCTCTTTGTAGTAGTTTAGTGTCTCTTTGTAGTAGTTTAGTGTCTCTTTGTAGTAGTTTAGTGTCTCTTTATAGTAGTTTAGTGTCTCTTTGTAGTAGTTTAGTGTCTCTCTGTCGTAGTTTAGTGTCTCTTTGTAGTAGTTTAGTGTCTCTTTATAGTAGTTTAGTCTCTTTATAGTAGTTTAGTGTCTCTTTATAGTAGTTTAGTGTCTCTTTGTAGTAGTTTAGTGTCTCTTTGTAGTAGTTTAGTGTCTCTTTGTAGTAGTTTAGTGTCTCTTTGTAGTAGTTTAGTCTCTTTGTAGTAGTTTAGTGTCTCTTTGTAGTAGTTTAGTGTCTCTTTGTAGTAGTTTAGTGTCTCTTTGTAGTAGTTTAGTCTCTTTATAGTAGTTTAGTGTCTCTTTATAGTAGTTTAGTGTCTCTTTGTAGTAGTTTAGTGTCTCTCTGTCGTAGTTTAGTGTCTCTTTGTAGTAGTTTAGTGTCTCTTTGTAGTAGTTTAGTGTCTCTTTATAGTAGTTTAGTCTCTTTGTAGTAGTTTAGTGTCTCTTTGTAGTAGTTTAGTCTCTTTATAGTAGTTTAGTGTCTCTTTATAGTAGTTTAGTCTCTTTATAGTAGTTTAGTGTCTCTTTGTAGTAGTTTAGTGTCTCTTTGTAGTAGTTTAGTGTCTCTTTATAGTAGTTTAGTGTCTCTTTATAGTAGTTTAGTGTCTCTTTGTAGTAGTTTAGTGTCTCTCTGTCGTAGTTTAGTGTCTCTTTGTAGTAGTTTAGTGTCTCTTTGTAGTAGTTTAGTCTCTTTATAGTAGTTTAGTGTCTCTTTATAGTAGTTTAGTGTCTCTTTGTAGTAGTTTAGTGTCTCTTTGTAGTAGTTTAGTGTCTCTTTGTAGTAGTTTAGTGTCTCTTTATAGTAGTTTAGTCTCTTTGTAGTAGTTTAGTGTCTCTTTGTAGTAGTTTAGTCTCTTTATAGTAGTTTAGTGTCTCTTTATAGTAGTTTAGTCTCTTTATAGTAGTTTAGTGTCTCTTTGTAGTAGTTTAGTGTCTCTTTGTAGTAGTTTAGTGTCTCTTTGTAGTAGTTTAGTGTCTCTTTGTAGTAGTTTAGTGTCTCTTTATAGTAGTTTAGTGTCTCTTTGTAGTAGTTTAGTGTCTCTCTGTCGTAGTTTAGTGTCTCTTTGTAGTAGTTTAGTGTCTCTTTGTAGTAGTTTAGTCTCTTTATAGTAGTTTAGTGTCTCTTTATAGTAGTTTAGTGTCTCTCTGTCGTAGTTTAGTGTCTCTTTGTAGTAGTTTAGTGTCTCTTTGTAGTAGTTTAGTGTCTCTTTATAGTAGTTTAGTCTCTTTGTAGTAGTTTAGTGTCTCTTTGTAGTAGTTTAGTCTCTTTATAGTAGTTTAGTGTCTCTTTATAGTAGTTTAGTCTCTTTATAGTAGTTTAGTGTCTCTTTGTAGTAGTTTAGTGTCTCTTTGTAGTAGTTTAGTGTCTCTTTGTAGTAGTTTAGTGTCTCTTTGTAGTAGTTTAGTCTCTTTATAGTAGTTTAGTGTCTCTTTATAGTAGTTTAGTGTCTCTTTGTAGTAGTTTAGTGTCTCTCTGTCGTAGTTTAGTGTCTCTTTGTAGTAGTTTAGTGTCTCTTTGTAGTAGTTTAGTCTCTTTATAGTAGTTTAGTGTCTCTTTATAGTAGTTTAGTGTCTCTTTGTAGTAGTTTAGTGTCTCTTTGTAGTAGTTTAGTGTCTCTTTATAGTAGTTTAGTGTCTCTTTATAGTAGTTTAGTGTCTCTTTGTAGTAGTTTAGTGTCTCTCTGTCGTAGTTTAGTGTCTCTTTGTAGTAGTTTAGTGTCTCTTTGTAGTAGTTTAGTGTCTCTTTATAGTAGTTTAGTCTCTTTATAGTAGTTTAGTGTCTCTTTATAGTAGTTTAGTCTCTTTGTAGTAGTTTAGTGTCTCTTTGTAGTAGTTTAGTCTCTTTATAGTAGTTTAGTGTCTCTTTATAGTAGTTTAGTCTCTTTATAGTAGTTTAGTGTCTCTTTGTAGTAGTTTAGTGTCTCTTTGTAGTAGTTTAGTCTCTTTATAGTAGTTTAGTGTCTCTTTATAGTAGTTTAGTGTCTCTTTGTAGTAGTTTAGTGTCTCTTTATAGTAGTTTAGTGTCTCTCTGTCGTAGTTTAGTGTCTCTTTGTAGTAGTTTAGTGTCTCTTTGTAGTAGTTTAGTCTCTTTGTAGTAGTTTAGTGTCTCTTTATAGTAGTTTAGTGTCTCTTTGTAGTAGTTTAGTGTCTCTTTGTAGTAGTTTAGTGTCTCTTTGTAGTAGTTTAGTCTCTTTATAGTAGTTTAGTGTCTCTTTATAGTAGTTTAGTGTCTCTTTGTAGTAGTTTAGTGTCTCTTTGTAGTAGTTTAGTCTCTTTATAGTAGTTTAGTGTCTCTTTATAGTAGTTTAGTGTCTCTTTGTAGTAGTTTAGTCTCTTTATAGTAGTTTAGTGTCTCTTTATAGTAGTTTAGTGTCTCTTTGTAGTAGTTTAGTCTCTTTATAGTAGTTTAGTGTCTCTTTGTAGTAGTTTAGTCTCTTTATAGTAGTTTAGTGTCTCTCTGTAGTAGTTTAGTCTCTTTATAGTAGTTTAGTGTCTCTTTGTAGTAGTTTAGTCTCTTTATAGTAGTTTAGTGTCTCTTTATAGTAGTTTAGTGTCTCTTTGTAGTAGTTTAGTGTCTCTCTGTCGTAGTTTAGTGTCTCTTTGTAGTAGTTTAGTGTCTCTTTGTAGTAGTTTAGTGTCTCTTTATAGTAGTTTAGTCTCTTTGTAGTAGTTTAGTGTCTCTTTGTAGTAGTTTAGTCTCTTTATAGTAGTTTAGTGTCTCTTTGTAGTAGTTTAGTGTCTCTCTGTCGTAGTTTAGTGTCTCTTTGTAGTAGTTTAGTGTCTCTTTGTAGTAGTTTAGTGTCTCTTTATAGTAGTTTAGTCTCTTTGTAGTAGTTTAGTGTCTCTTTGTAGTAGTTTAGTCTCTTTATAGTAGTTTAGTGTCTCTTTATAGTAGTTTAGTCTCTTTATAGTAGTTTAGTGTCTCTTTGTAGTAGTTTAGTGTCTCTTTGTAGTAGTTTAGTGTCTCTTTATAGTAGTTTAGTGTCTCTTTATAGTAGTTTAGTGTCTCTTTGTAGTAGTTTAGTGTCTCTCTGTCGTAGTTTAGTGTCTCTTTGTAGTAGTTTAGTGTCTCTTTGTAGTAGTTTAGTCTCTTTATAGTAGTTTAGTGTCTCTTTATAGTAGTTTAGTGTCTCTTTGTAGTAGTTTAGTGTCTCTTTGTAGTAGTTTAGTGTCTCTTTATAGTAGTTTAGTCTCTTTGTAGTAGTTTAGTGTCTCTTTGTAGTAGTTTA
The DNA here is from genome assembly GCA_021039105.1 of Scomber colias. Classification (NCBI taxonomy): domain Eukaryota; kingdom Metazoa; phylum Chordata; class Actinopteri; order Scombriformes; family Scombridae; genus Scomber; species Scomber colias. Next base: position 49,838 of record JAJDFG010000213.1, read on the forward strand.
GTCTCTTTATAGTAGTTTAGTGTCTCTTTATAGTAGTTTAGTCTCTTTATAGTAGTTTAGTGTCTCTTTGTAGTAGTTTAGTGTCTCTTTGTAGTAGTTTAGTGTCTCTTTGTAGTAGTTTAGTGTCTCTTTGTAGTAGTTTAGTGTCTCTTTATAGTAGTTTAGTGTCTCTTTGTAGTAGTTTAGTGTCTCTCTGTCGTAGTTTAGTGTCTCTTTGTAGTAGTTTAGTGTCTCTTTGTAGTAGTTTAGTCTCTTTATAGTAGTTTAGTGTCTCTTTATAGTAGTTTAGTGTCTCTCTGTCGTAGTTTAGTGTCTCTTTGTAGTAGTTTAGTGTCTCTTTGTAGTAGTTTAGTGTCTCTTTATAGTAGTTTAGTCTCTTTGTAGTAGTTTAGTGTCTCTTTGTAGTAGTTTAGTCTCTTTATAGTAGTTTAGTGTCTCTTTATAGTAGTTTAGTCTCTTTATAGTAGTTTAGTGTCTCTTTGTAGTAGTTTAGTGTCTCTTTGTAGTAGTTTAGTGTCTCTTTGTAGTAGTTTAGTGTCTCTTTGTAGTAGTTTAGTCTCTTTATAGTAGTTTAGTGTCTCTTTATAGTAGTTTAGTGTCTCTTTGTAGTAGTTTAGTGTCTCTCTGTCGTAGTTTAGTGTCTCTTTGTAGTAGTTTAGTGTCTCTTTGTAGTAGTTTAGTCTCTTTATAGTAGTTTAGTGTCTCTTTATAGTAGTTTAGTGTCTCTTTGTAGTAGTTTAGTGTCTCTTTATAGTAGTTTAGTGTCTCTTTATAGTAGTTTAGTGTCTCTTTGTAGTAGTTTAGTGTCTCTCTGTCGTAGTTTAGTGTCTCTTTGTAGTAGTTTAGTGTCTCTTTGTAGTAGTTTAGTGTCTCTTTATAGTAGTTTAGTGTCTCTTTATAGTAGTTTAGTCTCTTTATAGTAGTTTAGTGTCTCTTTATAGTAGTTTAGTCTCTTTGTAGTAGTTTAGTGTCTCTTTGTAGTAGTTTAGTCTCTTTATAGTAGTTTAGTGTCTCTTTATAGTAGTTTAGTCTCTTTATAGTAGTTTAGTGTCTCTTTGTAGTAGTTTAGTGTCTCTTTGTAGTAGTTTAGTCTCTTTATAGTAGTTTAGTGTCTCTTTATAGTAGTTTAGTGTCTCTTTGTAGTAGTTTAGTGTCTCTTTATAGTAGTTTAGTGTCTCTCTGTCGTAGTTTAGTGTCTCTTTGTAGTAGTTTAGTGTCTCTTTGTAGTAGTTTAGTCTCTTTGTAGTAGTTTAGTGTCTCTTTATAGTAGTTTAGTGTCTCTTTGTAGTAGTTTAGTGTCTCTTTGTAGTAGTTTAGTGTCTCTTTGTAGTAGTTTAGTCTCTTTATAGTAGTTTAGTGTCTCTTTATAGTAGTTTAGTGTCTCTTTGTAGTAGTTTAGTGTCTCTTTGTAGTAGTTTAGTCTCTTTATAGTAGTTTAGTGTCTCTTTATAGTAGTTTAGTGTCTCTTTGTAGTAGTTTAGTCTCTTTATAGTAGTTTAGTGTCTCTTTATAGTAGTTTAGTGTCTCTTTGTAGTAGTTTAGTCTCTTTATAGTAGTTTAGTGTCTCTTTGTAGTAGTTTAGTCTCTTTATAGTAGTTTAGTGTCTCTTTATAGTAGTTTAGTGTCTCTTTGTAGTAGTTTAGTCTCTTTATAGTAGTTTAGTGTCTCTTTATAGTAGTTTAGTGTCTCTTTATAGTAGTTTAGTGTCTCTGTATAGTAGTTTAGTGTCTCTGTATAGTAGTTTAGTGTCTCTTTGTAGTAGTTTAGTGTCTCTTTGTAGTAGTTTAGTGTCTCTTTATAGTAGTTTAGTGTCTCTTTATAGTAGTTTAGTGTCTCTTTGTAGTAGTTTAGTCTCTTTATAGTAGTTTAGTGTCTCTTTGTAGTAGTTTAGTCTCTTTGTAGTAGTTTAGTGTCTCTTTGTAGTAGTTTAGTCTCTTTGTAGTAGTTTAGTGTCTCTTTATAGTAGTTTAGTCTCTTTATAGTAGTTTAGTGTCTCTTTATAGTAGTTTAATGTCTCTGTATAGTAGTTTAGTGTCTCTGTATAGTAGTTTAGTGTCTCTTTGTAGTAGTTTAGTGTCTCTTTGTAGTAGTTTAGTGTCTCTTTATAGTAGTTTAGTGTCTCTTTGTAGTAGTTTAGTGTCTCTGTATAGTAGTTTAGTGTCTCTTTGTAGTAGTTTAGTGTCTCTTTATAGTAGTTTAGTGTCTCTGTATAGTAGTTTAGTGTCTCTTTGTAGTAGTTTAGTGTCTCTTTATAGTAGTTTAGTGTCTCTTTGTAGTAGTTTAGTGTCTCTGTATAGTAGTTTAGTGTCTCTTTGTAGTAGTTTAGTGTCTCTTTATAGTAGTTTAGTGTCTCTGTATAGTAGTTTAGTGTCTCTTTGTAGTAGTTTAGTGTCTCTTTATAGTAGTTTAGTGTCTCTTTGTAGTAGTTTAGTGTCTCTTTATACTAGTTTAGTGTCTCTTTGTAGTAGTTTAGTGTCTCTTTGTAGTAGTTTAGTGTCTCTTTATAGTAGTTTAGTGTCTCTTTGTAGTAGTTTAGTCTCTTTATAGTAGTTTAGTGTCTCTTTGTAGTAGTTTAGTGTCTCATTGTAGTAGTTTAGTGTCTCATTGTAGTAGTTTAGTGTCTCTTTATAGTAGTTTAGTGTCTCTTTGTAGTAGTTTAGTGTCTCTTTATAGTAGTTTAGTGTCTCTTTGTAATAGTTTAGTGTCTCTTTGTAATAGTTTAGTGTCTCATTGTAGTAGTTTAGTGTCTCTTTGTAGTAGTTTAGTGTCTCTTTGTAGTAGTTTAGTGTCTCTTTATAGTAGTTTAGTGTCTTTTTATAGTAGTTTAGTGTCTGTGTAGTAGATTGTGTCAGTTTTTACGTCTTCAAATTTAGTGTAATTTAGTGTGTGCTGTAAACAGGAAGTGATGTCAGATGCGGCGGCGGTCTGAATCTTCTACCTAGTAAAGCAGAGGGCAGCTCTTAACAAAGACCATCATTCATCATGATGTTACGCCATGCATAAAAGCTGTGTGTGTGGTGTGTGTGTGTGTGTGTGTGTGTGTGTGTGTGTGTGTGTGTGTGTGTGTGTGCAGGTCACAGTGTATCAGGCTATATTAGGGACTCTGCTTTTATTTCCTTCACACACACACTGTCGGTGCCAGGCAGCATCATGTGGCGGCAGCGCGATTGAAGTCAGTCGAGATAGTTTCCATCTGAGACTCTGTGTGTGTGTGTGTGTGTGTGTGTGTGTGTGTGTGTGTGTGTGTGTGTGTGTGTGTGTGTTAAAGAGGCTCTCCTAAAACAGGTATTTAAGAGCTGACTTTTGCGTGTGCCTCCTGGTTAGAGCTGTCGACACACTCCGACCTCGCCGAGCTTCTAACTCTCGTTCGTCTCGCGTTTGATTGACAGCTGCTCCTCATCCTCGTTAAGCCGCCCCGCTCTGTGATGTCACAGTGATGTCATCAGCGTTACAAGCAAGAGTTTTTTTTTTTAAAGGCTCTTTTTAAACCTGCAAAAATCCATCCATCCAGCTGCATTGTGGGAAATGTAGGATCCTGATATCTGCTTGTTTGTCGGCTGCTTTAAGTAAGAGAGCCAATCAGTGCAGGAGGCTTTAAAAATCATCTCGCTAAATGTTTCTGTTAGCGTGTGTGACGTCTAACAGATATTTATACTCTGTGTGGTTTATAGTCGGTGAAGATGAAGGTCAGGCTGCTCTTCTCGTTAACTCATTTTCAGACGTTTTTGAGGATTTCACGGAAGTAGATGGACTGGATTTGATTTCTGAGCATCGTTTAGTCTAAAAGCTGAAGCTCAGAAAGTTTCATGTTTTCTCTGTTTAGGAGGAAAAAACTACAAATACGACACAAACGTCTGCGTCATCAGTGTGAGAGGAGGAGGTCTCACTCTGAGTGTTTTCTGACTGTCTGAATCAGAGAGGAGGTCTCACTCTGAGTGTTTTCTGAGTGTCTGAATCAGAGAGGAGGTCTCACTCTGAGTGTTTTCTGACTGTCTGAATCAGAGCGGAGGTCTCACTCTGAGTGTCTTCTGAGTGTCTGAATCAGAGCGGAGGTCTCACTCTGAGTGTTTTCTGACTGTCTGAATCAGAGCGGAGGTCTCACTCTGAGTGTCTTCTGAGTGTCTGAATCAGAGCGGAGGTCTCACTCTGAGTGTTTTCTGTGTGTCTGTAGATAATCAGTTCAGGATGTCCATTCTGGAGCGTCTAGAGCAGATGGAGCGCAGGATGGCAGAGATGGCCGCCCGGGACGTTAACCAGCAGCAGCAGCAACATCATCATCATCATCATCAGCAGCAGCAGCAGCAACATCATCATCATCATCATCATCAGCAGCAGCACGGCAGCCAGCTGGCCACGCCTCCTCCTCCGACCCTACCTGAGGAGCATGAACAGGTGAGCCGGCTGAAAGAAGCAGAGTCACTGTATTCTGATCAGAGTGAGAAACATCATCAGGTTAATTCATCTTTAGTAAATGAATAGATGTAGCATCGACGATTATCAGCCAAACCGAAGAGAACAGTTATAATATTTAAAGTTATTCTCAGTTTTAATAAAGTAAATAAATACTAAGGTGATTTTGTCAGCTGTTGATAATCTGGCACTACAGTTCCCATAATGGTTTTGGGGGGATAAAGGCAGGAAGTCATGTTGCCATTGAGTCCACGTGATGTTATTGGACCCAAAAAGACTTTTGTATTATTGTATTTAAATTATTTAAGAGAGAACGGACAGAATTAGGAGCGTCTATTACATTAGTTCCTCTGTGTTACAGCAGCCTGCAGATGGAAGATTAGTAGAAAATAATCAAAATTTGAATTGAAACTATAAAAAAGAGAAGTTCTTCTTTTCTTCAGGGGCCAAAGCTTTGTGCTGAAGGGCCGTGTTTGGCCCCCACGCCGCTGTTTTCCCACCACATCAGTCATATCAGGTTTATTGTAGAGATGAAAAGATGACATCACATGATTTCTATAAAATGTGGCTGTGATCGGTGTGAAGAGGCGGTTACCATGGAGACGGCTCTAACAGAGGAGTCAGCAGGGACTCGGTTAAATCCTGTTAAAACGTTTGTGTGGTTTGACCTGATCCTGCCGCTTGCCCGCTGATGTCACCGGGAACTTGGCAGATCGAGTCGAGGAGTTAAAATAGACGGAGTGTGACCTTAAA
>JAJDFG010000213.1:62500-65000 GCA_021039105.1 Scomber colias
ACACACACACACACACACACACACAGCGGTCACATGATCACTATGCTGGTTATTGATTGGTTGTTGGTCTCTTTCAGGGGATCGTTCTTAACGAAGAAACAGGACCAGGCAGCACGAAAGATCATGAGGTTTCTGAGACGCTGCAGACACAGGTACACACACACTAATACACACTAACACACACACACTAATACACACACACTAATACACACAGGTACACACACACACTAATACACACAGGTACACACACACACTAATACACACAGGTACACACACACTAATACACACTAACACACACACTAATACACACTAACACACACACTAATACACACACACTAATACACACAGGTACACACACACTAATACACCCAGGAACACACACACTAATACACACAGGTACACACACACTAATGCACGCAGGTACACGCACACTAATACACACTAACACACACACTAATACACACTAACACACACACTAATACACAGGTACACACACACTAATACACACTAACACACACACACTAATACACACACACTAATACACACAGGTACACACACACTAATACACACAGGAACACACACACTAATACACACAGGTACACACACACTAATGCACGCAGGTACACGCACACTAATACACACTAACACACACACTAATACACAGGTACACACACACTAATACACACTAACACACACACTAATACACAGGTACACACACACTAATACACACAGGTACACACACACTAATACACACTAACACACACACACTAATACACACAGGTACACACACACAGGTACACACACACACACACAGGTACACAGGTACACACACACTAACACACACAGGTACACACACACTAATACACACTAACACACACTAATACACACACAGGTACACACACACTAATACACACACAGGTACACACAGGTACACACACACAGGTACACACAGGTACACACACACTAATACACACAGGTACACACACACTAATACACACAGGTACACACACACTAATACACACAGGTACACACACACTAATACACACTAACACACACACAGTACACACACCCGACCCGTGAAATGTCCCGATGTCCGAGTAGCTCCGAGATGCCCGACTCGTCAGAAGGATGAATCGTTGTTGTAACTGGACCTGAAATCATTTCATCCTAACCCTGTAACTAATATCATCAGAGTCTTTGTTCACTAAACATTCATATTTTATCTGACCGTGATCTGGAAACATTATAATAATAACAACCGCTTCATTGTACGGCTCGTAATAACCCCTAACCCCCCTAACCCGAACCCGAGGCTAACTTCCTGTAACCTTTATTAGGGTGTGACGATAATGAGGAAATAAATAACTTCTTTTATTTGAAATTCACAAAATAAAAATGGAATTGAAATGTTTTAACAATCATCTTGTAATGAATCACTTTGGTTCTACTTTCTAAATATATAATTATCACATGCAGCACTGTGAAAGGTTTATAGATATTTTATAGATGGATCATTTTAGTTTTTATGGAAATAACAACATTAAATACAAAAGTTAGATACAATCACAAAAACTAAAAAGTAAATTATAAAGAGTAGAAACAATTCTAATATATAAATATAAAGTAAATAAAGAATCTTATTATCATTAATTATATCATATTGCTAATAAAAACACAGAAATAAAAGTAAATCCTGTATCACATAAATAAAGTAGAACAACATATAAACTGTTATAATTTGGTAGTGTGACTCATTTTACTTTTGGCATCATTAGGCTTCCATAGCTGCTCCTCCTACCTCAGTCTCAGTGTAGAGAACTGAGCCCCCCCCCCCCCCACCACACTCAGTCTAGAGACCTGAGTCCCCCCCCCTAACCCTGACCCACCCCCCCCTCCTCAGTGTAGAGACCTGAGGTTAACCTGCTGCTCTCCTCCTCTCATACTTCTGACTGAGGTCTTCTCAGCAGGTAGAAGCTGCAACAAGCTTAATGATCATTAACATTATAAAAAGAAGACATGACGTGCAGATGAGCGATAGCAAGCCGATGCTCTTTTCTTTTCTTTTTTTTTTTTGGTGCGCCCGTTAATTATAGCTTCACGAGAATAAAATTCACCTACACGAGAAATATTGTCACGTTTTCGTCACACCCCTAACCTTTAGTAAACCACGCTCTTAAGGAACAGTCAGATTCACGCTGGCGGTGCTGAGACTCTCTGAGACTCTCTGAGACTCTCTGAGGCTCTCTGAGACTCTCTGAGACTCTCTGAGACTCTCTGAGGCTCTCTGAGACTTTCTGAGGCTCTCTGAGGCTCTCTGAGGCTCTCTGAGACTCTCTGAGACTCTCTGAGGCTCTCTGAGGCTCTCTGAGACTTTCTGAGGCTCTCTGAGGCTCTCTGAGGCTCTCTGAGACTCTCTGAGGCTCTCTGAGGCTCTCTGAGACTCTCTGAGGCTCTCTGAGACTCTCTGAGGCTCTCTGAGACTTTCTGAGGCTCTCTGAGG
>JAJDFG010000213.1:70000-375000 GCA_021039105.1 Scomber colias
TAAAACAAACTGATATGATTTATGAGCCCAGCAGAAAGATTATTACAGTAACATTAACATACATGGACATTAATGACTACCTCATCTGTTTCCTGACTAATAATAATAATAATAATAATACTAATAATGATAATAATGATATGAATCTAACTGCAGATGAATTTAAAGACTTTTTGTTTGTTGTTTTTCATTAAAGACATGTTTACCAGCTGCTGTGTTTCCCAGTAAAAATGAATTCACACCATAAAGAAGGCAGGAGACACATTTACTGTCTAATTACAGACGCTTCCTTCCTTTCACAGTTCCTTAAAATACGAGAAAAAAAAAACATCGTCAACGATTAGAAACCTTTAAGCTGCTGTACGAACAGTTCAATAACGACTCTGTGGAATAGAGAGAATATACAGTACTGGGTTATTACCTGCTGACCATGACTTATTATCACAGACAGAATAAAGACACGGCAGCACGCTATTGGTTAAGCCGTTACCAGGACAACGGGCGCCATTACATTCAAATAAACAAGTTAAAACCACGACGACAGCAGGAAGCTTGTCGGGTTCCTCGGTGTTGGGAACATCGTTGTTTATTTTGTACATAAATCATAGTTGAGGTTCCCAAAATATTAAAAACAATATTTTCAGATGATAGAAATATATTGTGTTGAATTTGGAACAACTTTTGGACACTAGAAATAAAAAGAGGAGGTTTGATTCTAACTGAACTGAAAGTAAAACTACATTTATAATCTTTGGTAATCGTTTAATTAACTCAAACAGGAAACTCCTGATGAATCACGTTCAAATGGAAAAGAAATGCGTCATTAAAACTGAATAACCGTATAATCGTTAGCGGGAGACGGACCTGACGCTAATCATCAAACCAGTCGTCAACATCTGGAACCAAAGTCTCAAAAGTCTCAAAAGTCTCAGCGATGAAAATAATCCACCTGTTATATTTCAGGGATCTGTAATGAATGTGTTTCTGTAGAGAGATTGTTTTAATTTAATTTAAATAAATACAAGTTTAGCAGTTAAAGCTTGTTGTTAACCCTTTAAACAGGCAGCGTGCACCAGGAGACTCTTTAAGGAGCATGATGGGTTAAGGTGGTTGTTTAATTGTATATGAACCTTTAATTGGTAGAATTAAAGCTTGTTGTAGGTTTATACTTTGATAGAAATGATAAAAATGTGATATTAATGAGCAGAATGTATCACTTTAACTTTACTATGTTAAATAACACATTTAAGTGTTTTTACCATTATCACCATTTTATACCTTAATAAGGGCAACACATCCTGGTGGAGATACAACTCATAAAATCCAAAATATATTAAAAATATGAAGGAAATGTTTTACTTTAGGTGTAAATGACATAACTAGTGACATCACATTAGGATTTTTTTACATCTCATTTTTCCACTCCTGTCTGTTTAAGGGTTAATTATCTATTTAGCTCCTGTAAATGTCGGCATGATGCAAATATTTGGTTATTCATCGTTTAACCCACCATGGAGAAATAAGCTCATACACATCACTAAAATGAAGAGAGTCTGAAATGTAGTTTCTATTAGAAGTCAGATATAAATGATACCAAAGTCAACCAACAGGGACAACGATGGAAATAAGTCCAATAAGGACTTTTTCATGTTATCCCTGACGAGTGCTGACACATGTATTTGCTTTTTTAAAAATCTATCTATGTGGCGGTGTTTAGCTCAGTGGTTAGGCGACCCCGGTTCGAATCCCGCTCCAAGTGGTCCTATCCTGTGTGTCACTCTCCCCCCCTCTGCCTCCAGTTTCCTGTCTCTCTCTACTTGTCTGTCCATTAAAGGCAAAAAGCCCCCCCCAAAAAAATCATATCCATCTATAAGTGTCTCTTATAGTGAAGCCTAAAAAATGTGAAGATTTGGTATTTTATTTTATTAGTGATTGAAACCATGTGTAGAGTTTAAAATCTGTTAGTACCTTAAAGTTTCCAAAAGTTGTTTCAAATGAGACAAAGTGACTCGAGGAATCTGTATGTTCAAAAAACAGTGAGTGAAAACTAACATAAGATATAAAATAAATTATTTACATGAAAAACAACCAGAAACCTTTAAAGTTGCATCTTATGCTGTAAAACCAGTTGATGTTCAGTAATAGATAAAGTGGAACTCATTTTATTGACAGTCACTGAAAATGAGCTAAATCACCAAATGCTTGCTAGCAGCTAAATCAGCACGATAGAGTCATGAGGTGGGAGGAGCTATTTAAGACTATTCACAATGTTACATGATTCAGTTTGAACATTTCTACAGCCAAGATCAACATGAAACTCAAAAATGAAAAACAATAAATAATAATGATTAAGTTAGTGTTGGTAGCTCTGAGTCTGTAGAAAGGCGCAGCATAGAACAACACTGTTATTAAGGCGAGTAGACGAAGCCACGACGACATGTTTAACACGATGTGACTGAGTGACTACGTTGGTGGACTTTCAGGGAGCTTCCATGAGCAAAAGTTTTCCTACAAAGCTTACACCAGTACGGTTTCTCTCCAGTGTGAACACGTAGGTGGCTTTTAAGATTGCTTTTACGAGTGAACGTTTTCCCACATTGTTTACAGCTGTACGGTTTCTCTCCACTGTGAATTCCTTGGTGGAATTTAAGGGAATTCTTGTGGGCAAAAGCTTCCCCACACTGGTCACAGCTGTACGGTTTCTCTCCCGTATGAATGCGCTGGTGACTCTTTCGATAACTGTCTCTACTGAAAGATTTCCCACACTGGTCACAGTTGTATGGTTTCTCTCCAGTGTGACTGCGCTGGTGGATTATTAGAGAATTCCCATGAGCAAACGTTTTCCCACACTGTTCACACTGGTATGGTTTCTCTCCAGTGTGAATACGTTGGTGGGTTTTTAAACTGCTGTCTGCGGTGAACATTTTCCCACACTGATCACAGCTGTAGAGTTTCTCTCCAGTGTGAACACGTTGGTGTTTTTTCAGACCACTGTCTACTGTGAAGGTTTTCCCACACAGATCACAGCTGTACGGTTTCTCTCCAGTATGAATCCGTTGGTGGATCTGTAGAGCGCTGTTTGTAGTGAAAGCTTTCCCACATTGGTTACAGCTGTACGGTTTGTCTCCGTTGTGAATCCGTTGGTGGATTTGCAGATTACCAAGGAGAGTGAAAGCTTTCCCACACTGGTCACAGGTGTAGGGTTTCTCTCCAGTATGAATGCGTTGATGGATCTTTAGATGACTGTCTTTAATGAAAGCTTTCTCACACTGGTCACAGCTGTACGGCTTCTCTCCGGTGTGAATGCGTTGGTGCATTTTCAGATTGTCGCCTCTGCTGAAAGTTTTCCCGCACTGGTCACAGCTGTACGGTTTCTCTCCTGTGTGAGTCCTCAGATGAATCTTTAAATACGTTGACGTTCCAAAGGCTTTCTCACAGTAGTGACACTGATGTTTGACTCCCTTTTTTACTGGTTGTATCTATGGCAACAGACAGAGACAGAAAGAGAGTGAGTGATATGACACAGTAGAGCGAATGATATAAAATATGGAAGTAAATCTGTGCCATCTGCTTTTGAATTTGAATTTTTAGCACTGAATTTTTTTTTCCATTGAAATCAGACTTTGAATTTTAAAAGCCGTTCAATGGATGGTGAACGATTTGATTCAGGGATCGATTGCTTCTGTCTAGTTACCCGGATGTTGACTCTGAATTTGAGACACTGAATTTTTTTACACTGATTTTTTTTAAACATTAGAAAAAATTCAGAGGGAAAAAAAAATCAGTTCTTGAAATTCAACAGCTTTTAAAATTCAAAGTCTGATTTCAATGAAAAAAAAAATTCAGTGTTTGAAATTCGATGCAAAAAAATTCAGTGCTAAAAATTCTAATTCAAAAGCAGATGGCACAGATTTACTTCCATACTAAAACCCTAAAACAATTGTTTAAATCATGTCTGTGCAAAATAATCCAGTGTTCAAAGTTGGTCTAAATTTAGCATTATGACCCAGCTGCACGGGCATGTCCAATCTGACCTCTGACCAGGCCCGTCGCAACAGGACAGGCAAACCAAGCAATTGCCTGGGGCCCCGAGCTGGCCGGGGGCCCCCAGACAACGACTGGTTTTGAATTGAATGCAACGACAAACTGTGTGCGCGTCCCTTTAATGCTGTGATGGTCAATGCAGGAAAGTGCAGCGACACTGTTATCGGAATCCCCCTCAAGGGGGCCCCCCACACTGTACTGTGTATGGTTTGTTATTTGTGTTATTACGTTACGTGTTGGACTAAATACATGGACATATTGAGGAAAATATTCCAGTTTTATGGAAACGGATTTCATATTTCACAAGAATGGATATTTGGCGAGCTGTACAGAAAGTCCTGAGTCATAAGATGATCGTTGTGGATAAAGGGAAGACTTTGAAGGTATGTAGCATTATAGCTGTTCTTACTTTAGCTGAGTGGCTAGCCGAGCTAATTGCTAATACTATTACGGCTGTGAGCAACCATATAAGTCGTGAGTGGTCTTTAATGAATCAGGACAATCTAAGCTTTCTAACAATGCACGGCATGAATATATATGTTTAAGGGTTGCTGTTTAAAACATTCAGAAGAACGTGTCGCTACCTACTAACATCCGTCCCGTCCCGTAAGAGGAACAGCGTGCATTAAGAGGATAAACTGCTCTTCATTCATAGGAACATACACTCTGCCTTTTCACTCTAGAATACGGTGTGTAATGTGTGTCTATGTGTGTGTAGTGTGTGTGTTTAATCCAAGACATGATGTAGTCATGCATTGGAGTGGAGGAATGTTAGCATTGATGTGGCAGCCAGGTACAGAATTACGAGTTGTTTTTTTACATTGATCAGAGTCAACTGACTCACTTGCGTTGCTGCTGCCTCTACCGCTACTCGTGTTTTGTTTTCAAACGACGCATCGACGCACAGTTTTTGCGTCGACGTATTTTTTGCGTCAGCGTAATCGATTACGTCGACGCGTCGCCCCAGCCCTACTTTGAAGCTGATAAAGACATATATGAGGTCCACCATGAGCCAAGAGAGGCTCACAGGACTGGCCGTTATGTCAATTGAGCGTGATGTTCGCCGGTCTTTGGACACGGAGGACATTGTGGTTGCCTTTGCTGAAGCCAAGGCTCGCAAACAGCAGATGTAGATATTTTGCATATTTTTTAAAGGTTAATCTTATATGTGTGTGTGTACTTTTATCTATGTTGGATTTTATATTTAATACCGAATTTGCAGTTTGTTTATATGTTGATTGCAAATGTTCAAATAAAATAAGTAAACATACATACATACTGTGTGCATTAGCCTATATGCAACATTTGTAAGCAGTATTTGCACTGTTAAGAAATATTTTATTGATATAATGTGTGGTTGAACTTCAACAGTGTGTCTATGCTGTGGTTCCTGTAGGCTTTGGGCGGGCAGGGCGTAGGTTTTTTTTGCTGTGGTCCAGGGGGTGTCGGCGTCGGTGGGCGGTGGTGGTGGTGGGGCCTCCAAGTTCATTTTGCTTGGGGCCCCCAAATTCCTTGAAACGGCCCTGCCTCTGACCTCTCTTTATTATTAGTGTCTCACATGGAAAACAGACAGATGTGCTGTACAAGAATCCATGTTTGACAGAACAAAGCAATTAAACAAATACACAAACTTATCAGGAGTATGAAATATAATAACAGACTCTCCACACAGTCATTAAGATGCCAAAAGCTGTTAAGTCATTCAAATATTCAGCCATCACTTATAAAATCTTTTAGATAAAACTAAGCTCTACTTTAAGTTCTCTGACACAAACTTCTCTACGACTCAGTCACAGCTGAATATTAAACTGATTTAGTTACAATCATCCAAAAAGACTTCAGAATGAGACGAAACATCAAACACACCAGATCAAGCAAAAGGAAAACATGAATAAAAAAGTCCATAATGTTGTTGGACATTTAACCCTTCGTAAGTCACAAAGATTATTTGATGAGCTACATTTGTATTTCAGCGTCTGTAAACTGCATTTGCATTAAACTACAGTGTGTAAAAGCTTGTGAGATGATATCTAACGCTTCATCTACGTTTTAAAAACAGAAATTAAATAGAAAACCCTAAAGACATGAATTGGGAGACATCAAAATGTTTAAAAAACTAAAATGTACATTTGATTAATTTTAAAATTGACGAAAATATATAATAATGACATTTGTGATCCATGAAAACATTTCTGTGCCAAGGTGTAGAATGCAGTGTTTAAAAAACACAGAACAAGAATATGTGTAGAAATGATCAAACTTTAATAATTAACCACACAGAACAAAGAAAGCATCATACACATCATACACCGCTGTTTTCATGAATGAGAGAATACATTAAAACACAATTTACATTAACACACAAATATGTTATAACACTGTCGTTCAGATTTAAAACTAAAAGTGATTCAATTTAAAATGCTTTTGGACCTTTCTGATATTAATCTATGACGGTAACCGTTGGACAGAGTGAATTGGCCAATGTGCATAACCATCATAGCTCACATCCTGGTAAGCTGACAGGATGGTTTGGAGACACGTTTCATCACTGAGTTCAGCAGGATTCTGGTCTGCTAACTTCTGAGGCTTTTTTATGCACCAATTTCAAGTTGTGGAACCTCCGTCTCCGTCCTCTTCCTCTTATCCTGGTCGGGTCTCGGGGGCAGCAGCCTAAGCAGGAAGTCCAGACTTCCCTCTCTCTCCCCAGCCACTTCGTCCAGCTCTTCCCGGGGATCCCGAGGCGTTCCCAGGCCAGCCGAGAGACATAGTCTCTCCAGCGTGTCCTGGGTCTTCCTCGGGGTCTCCTCAAGATGAAACCTTTTCTGAGGAATAGTTCAGTCTCTTTTCTAAACCAGACAGGAGTTGGGAATTGCTGAATCAAGCATTTATCCAAACAAGGGGGAACGGCTGTGATTTGATTTGTTAGCGTGTTGTAAAGATGCACCAACGTATCATATCAGGTGGTGAAGTAGTCACAGAAGACAACTGGAAGACGTGGAAGGGCTACGGATTTGCACGGTGCTGTGAACTCTTTGGCACCCGGGTCTGGCCTAACCCTGACCCTGACCCTGATAGAGGAGTAGGTCATGGATGAGTCCAGTAGAGCTGGTACAACAGAACAGTTTGATGTTAATGTACCACCTGAGACTACCTGTACTAGGAAACGTGGCTTCAGCAGATGGAAAGGTGAACACACTCTTATATAACTGTTACTGTACTTCAGTCTCCTCAGAAGAGGTCTTCATGGGATCTCACAGCTCCTGAACAGAGTAAAGCTTAGTGTGGTGTGCAGTGTGTTTGATCATTTCATCTGTGAAGCAGGGTTAGATTTTTTTAAGATCCTGGTAAAAGCTTTTAACATCAGGCACATCACACATCTCTTTATCCGCCTTCTTCCACTTCCTTCATATAGAATGGACGGGTAAGTCTTCAGTCCCGTCTGAAATGGCTCTTAGGTTGTTTCTGCTCTTCTTCTTCTTCTTTTTAGCAGGTGGTGGTACAGGTGATGATTCCCTACTCACACCTGTTCACTCATCACTTGAGTACTCTGCATCTGTGAGCCTTCAGCAACACCGCGCTGCCCTCTGAAAGGTTCTAGTATCCATCTAATGAAATACAAACACAGGAAGAGAGGAAACTTTGTTTTAGTTGTTATTAATTATGAAGCTGTTTGCATTACAAAGCATTTCATGATGAGGTCTAATCAAAGAGTTAATGGTCATTATTCTTTACTATAACATATTTATTGATTTACAGTAATTGAGGTTTATTAATATTACATTAGGGGATTTACTTTCGTTGGCGTTAGCATTTAGCATCAGTAAAACCTTTATAAAACATGTTCAGGACTCATTGTGTTGAATAAACAATAAATAATAACTCAAACTCACCTTCTCAAACGTCTCCAGCAGGATTCCTCTAGTCAGCAGTGATTTTGGTGTTGTGTTCGTTGGTTGTATGATAGCATGGTCTGTATCTAGCAACCACAGCTCCATCTGGTGGTCTCTCTGTGCATTACATGCCTCGTACAAGTGGTAGAGATTACCCAGAAAGTTTGGGTTCAATAGATTTAGTTATTAACCAGATATAATGACAGAAAATGAACTCTGAGCAGACCTACAACAATCTGAGCCTGTCAGTGCTTTTAGTGGACGCACACTGACGGGGCTCCAAAGGATTACCCTGCAGCACTTTTCACGGCTGTCAGCTGAAGCGCTTTTATTCTGGACCAATTTCAAAGTGTTTTCATTTTAAGGTTCCCATTGGTTCATTCAACAGATCATTCACGGACCCTCGATACTCGTCCTTGTTTCTTTAGTCTGGTTATGAAGTCCTGAACACTGACCTGTGTATCGGTGGTAACAGACGCTGACTCTGGTTCTTCTGTTTTAATAACAAGGTTGTCGGTGTGGTGCTCCAGGTCCTGGTTCTGGTTCTGGTTCTGGTCCTGGTCCTGGTTGAGGTCCAGCAGGTCTCCCCTCTGATTGACGGACTGTTCTTCTTCTTCTTCTTCTTGTTTTATTTCGGTTGGTGACCAGCGTGGAGGTGAATTACTGCCGTCTGCTATGTGGTTGGAGTGTGAACCAGAGTCATCTATCCCCTTCAACACACAGACACAAAACAAGTATTAGTACTTTACAAAACACACTTTTAACCGTTTATCACAAAAAACAAACTGGCTATCAGCACGTTATCAGTATCTAATGATAAAGTCTTCAAAAGTAAATTAAATAGAATAGATTGGAACAGAATAGTCTTTAATGTCACTGTACATGTACAATGACATTAAAGACTGTGCATGAATCCATCCAGAGCAACGAGCCACAGTCTGTTATAAAGGTTAAAGCACGTTAGTCAGGCAGCTGAGTGAAGTGGAGTCTGTAGAGGAAGAACTGAGACTGCTCGGGTCAAACAGTCCAGCCAGAGTATTACAAGCATTATCGCCTCCTTCTGCTTTGGAGTGTGAAACCCTTCACATTAATCCGTCTGTTTAATAAACTCAAAGAAATCTTTTTATGAGCTCCTTGATTCCCAAGTTCTTTCTTTCTTGTCTTTGTTGAACACATCTATGACTGCATGTGTAATAGTCTTCTCAGCCAGGTGGATAAAAGTATGTGCATATCTCAGGGCTGAGCAATAAATCAATATTATATCAATATCATGATATTTTATAGATATCGTCTATAAAAATGTCTTTTCCTGTTCTTAAAGGCTGCATTACAGTAAAAATGTCATTTTCTGAGCTTAACAGACCGTTCTATTATCTGCCTTTATCCACTGAGCCATTATATCCACATTACTGATGATTATTTATCTAAAATCTATTAAATGTTTTTTTGAAAGCACCGATAATCATCCCTACAACATTGTCCAAATATCAATAGAGGTATTTCGTGATATTTGATTCTGCCCATATCGCCCCGCCCAAGCGTATATCCATCTCAGCATCAGCAATCAGCTAAAACGAGTTAGCAAATATCAGCAGAAGACTGGACTGGTTATTAAACAGACTCTGATGTCTTAATATGAGCTTCACAAGCAACCAAGACCATCAGTGAAAAGACAGAGAGCAAGTTTACATCACAGGCAGCATTCAGACGTAAATACAAACAGTTCTCTACTTTGATTATGTTAAAGTAAAGTTAGACTTGTCAGCTTCTCAACTTCTTAATGATAAAAGAAAGACAAACAGCAGAGATGGTTGAGAGAGAGAGAGAGAGAATAAAGAGAGAGAGAGACATTATCGTAAGAACAGAGGAGTGACTCAGAGATAAAACATTACTTTTAGAGCTGCTGATCCAATACTGACTCAAACAGCTGGATCAGGTGTCGGTGACCTCACATCTGATCCCATTATTTTAATTAATAACAATTCAGTTCATTCATATTTATGTTTTTATGTGACACAGTGAGGCTGACAGGTCTTTACTTTAACACTAGTCTGGGATCTGTACTCTATCAGGGCTGAACTAGTCTGGGATCTGTACTCTATCAGGGCTGAACTAGTCTGGGATCTGTACTCTATCAGGGCTGAACTAGTCTGGGATCTGTACTCTATCAGGGCTGAACTAGTCTGGGATCTGTACTCTATCAGGACTGAACTAGTCTGGGATCTGTACTCTATCAGGACTGAACTAGGGATGCATGAGCCGGCATGCCGACATTCACAAGAGCTGAACAGATAATGGGACAAACAATAACTCTCAATATTGATCCTGAAGTCCTGAACACTGACCTGTGTATCGGTGGAAGCACAGGGTGAGTCTGATTCTTCTCGTTTAATGATGAGGATGTCGGTGTGGTGCTCCAAGTCCAGGTCCTGGTCCTGGTCCTGGTCCTGGCTGATGGACTGTTCTTCTTCTTCTTCTTTTATGTCCGGCTGAAACCAGCGTGGAGGTGAATTACTGCCGTCGGCTGTGTTGTTGGAGTGTGAACCAGAGTTATCGTTCCCCTTAAACACACAGACACAGGAGCAAAGAAATAAAACCAGTAAGAGTGAGAGGAACAGTCTTCAGTGGGACCCGGGTCTGGCCTAACCCGGACCCGGACCCGGACCCTGACCCTGATATAGAACAGTGTAGACCCGCTCTGTGTGAGGAATGACTTCAGATCACTTTTGCTGTGAGTTGGTGCCATGCAAATAAAAACTGGTTATGAAGTCAGCTTTATTCTGACCTGTGTATCAGTGGCAGCAGAGTCTGATTCTGATTCTTCTCTTTTAATAACGAGGATGTTGGTATGGTTCTCCTGGTCCTGATCCTGGTCCTGATCCTGATCCTGGTTCTCCTCCATTCTGATCTTATAGTAGTCCTGGTCTGTGAAGTCCAGCAGACTGATGAACTGTTCTTCTTCTTCTTCTTCTTCTTCCTGTTTTATGACAGATAGACAAATCACATCTGTTACTGTTGTCTCATACTATAAACCTTTTAACAGTTCTGGTGTGCATTAGTAATCCATATTCATCAGAGTGTAAATGTGCCAATCATTTTTAAAACACTTTGAATTATATAAAAGTCTGTGAACTTATCATGAGTAGACACAATTAAAGCACAACACTAAAACACTGATGATTATCACTGCTGTTATTTCACATTTCAAACATAAAATTCAACCTGAATTCAATTACTTTTTTTTGGTGTTGATTTCTGACCTCAACCAAAAGTCAACCGTACTGACCATCACTCAACTTTGAATTTAAATATTTTGCTATCTGATAAGTGAGTCTATCATCAGATGCTTCAGACAGACTATAGATCAGATTAGATTAACTTGTCTTGGGCTAAAAGTGCGAGGTACAGCTGCACATACACACTACTACAATCACAATAAAGGATCTATTCTATTCAACAATACATAATAAGCACAGAAAAACAAAACACAACATCACAAAGTGCTTTAAAGCATGTTGCACAAGAAAGGACCAGAGTAAAAACAATAAAATGGATAAAACTATACAACAATCTAAGAGCATGGGGTAATACTAGTTAATAAATACAAAGATACAAAGATAAAAAAGATTATAAGAGTATAAACTGTCTAAATGATTGTGCATTAATGTCCTGATCCATATTAACTGTTTATCCATCATTTATAAAACACTTTGAATTGTATGAAAGGTGTCATTTAACTAAAGTCTGACATTAAACACACATTAACTGCAACTATAGATTATTATTATAATAATAATTACACCGTTTATTATATCTGTTAACATGTTTTAAGGCAGATTAACAGATTTATTTTATATTTAAAACATCAGAGTAAACATTTAGTCTTCAGCTCTGTTAGCATTAACCTTTAACTACAGTCTAACTCTTAACTCTTTCAGACTCAGCTCGAACAGAAAGTAAATATTATATTATATAAACATTAAAGTTATAAATGAGCTAATGCTAAAGCTACCGCTAACAGCTAACGCAGCCAGTATGCTAACACAGACACAGACGAGGCTTCTGTTAATAAAACAGACACTTTAATGTGTTTTTACCTTCAGTCCTGAAGCTTCAAGGCTCAGAAATAAACTCGTGAGTTAGTAAAACAACACAATTATTCCACCGCAAGTCCCAAATCACAGGAAAATAACACTTCCGGGTTAGCTTTATTTCTGTTTATGTTTCCAGTTACTGAGAAAAACTCTCCCTCTAAAGGTGAGGAGGGAAATTACAGCTACTGACAGAAGTTAATATGAACTACAACTACTGACAGAAGTTAATATAAACTACAACTACTGACAGAAGTAAATATAAACTACAACTACTGACAGAAGTTAATATAAACTACAACTACTGACAGAAGTAAATATAAACTACAACTACTGACAGAAGTTAATATAAACTACAACTACTGACAGAAGTTAATATGAACTACAACTACTGACAGAAGTTAATATAAACTACAGCTACTGACAGAAGTTAATATAAACTACAACTACTGACAGAAGTTAATATAAACTACAACTACTGACAGAAGTTCATATAAACTACAACTACTGACAGAAGTAAATATAAACTACAGCTACTAACAGAAGTTAATATAAACTACAACTACTGACAGAAGTTAATATAAACTACAGCTACTGACAGAAGTTAATATGAACTACAACTACTGACAGAAGTTAATATGAACTATCCCGTAAGTGTGTGTGTCAGATATTGATGCCTTGATGACAGAGGTTATATTATAACTGTAGGTAGAAGTCTCGTGCATGAGAACGTGCTCGCAGCGGGAAAAACGTGTTTCCAAATCTACCCAGCAACAAGAAATACTGTGTTCTGATTGGTTGGTAGGTTACTAATCTACCCAGTAACAAGAATTACTGCGTTCTGATTGGCTGGTAGGTTACTAATCTACCCAGTAACAAGAATTACTGTGTTCTGATTGGCTGGTAGATTACTAACCTACCCAGCAACAAGAAATACTGTGTTATGATTGGCTGGTAGGTTACTAACTCGGAACAGCTGTGAACTGAGCAGAGAAATGTGTGAACGCCTCGCTGTTCATATTAGATATATTAATGTGTGTTCATATTAGATATATTAATGTGAGTACTGTTCATATGAACTACAGCTACTGACAGAAGTTAATATGAACTACAGCTACTGACAGAAGTTAATATGAACTACAGCTACTGACAGAAGTTAATATAAACTACAGCTACTGACAGAAGTTAATATAAACTACAACTACTGACAGAAGTTAATATGAACTACAACTACTGACAGAAGTTAATATAAACTAAAGCTACTGACAGAAGTTAATATGAACTACAACTACTGACAGAAGTTAATATGAAGCTTGAGTCAAATCTTCATCTTCTATGTTTCAGCGTTACAGTGTTTTTACTAGCAAAGTCTTTTTGTTACTATACTTCCACCACAGAGAAACAGGAAACACTAAGAGGGAGGAAGGAAGGAAGGAAGGAAGGAAAGAAAGAAAGAAAGAAAGAAAGAAGGAAGGAAGGAAAGGAAACACTAAGAGGGAATCTGATGCTAAAAACACTGTAAATGTGTCAGATATCACTGATATGACTAACACACTGCTGAAGCTCAATAGAAGCTGATCAGAGACTTTGTGTGGAAACACAAAGTAGATGACAGACTGCATATTTGATGTGTTTGTGCTGCTCTGGGTTTGTTCTGTGTTTCCTGTTTTTTTCCCTCCTCAGGTCTTATTCTCATAGTTGTAGCTGTTCTGACTGAAGGTCACACTAACTCCTGTTGTAGAGATTTATAATCACTGAACACGTTCTTAAACTACAAACTACTAAATTACTACTCAATACAGCTGACTGACACATTCATTATTAGAAAGGTTGTTCTGTGTTGCAGTAAAACCTCAAATCAGCCTGAGTTCAATTTCTCGTCAGTTCTGAGCTCACCACTGTGCTGCACAATAAACCAAGGTTAGTAAACTTCTTCTATCAGTCTGAAAGTCGCTGATTCTGCCTCGACAGGATTGAGGGCATCCTTGAAAAAGCACAACGCACTGTTGAATGCAATCCAACTCCCTATTCCTCTTGGGCCAAGTGTGCAGACAAGTGGTCTTGGATGCCGGCCTCCTGAGGGGCCTCATCTCTGGTAATGGCTCTGGCTCCCTCTATCTCCAAGGTATATAATCAGGCAAATGGTGTGATATTTGTGTGACAGCCCTAGTGCATATAAAACCACAGCAAACACTTCCTCATATTGATTCCAGTAAAGTCTGAAGCTGGTGAGGTTTCTCACTACAGTGCAGTCTGATTTGAACTTTTGTTTCTGTTTTGTACCTTGTGGTCAAAGTGCAAACATCTTTTAACAGTAGCAAGCAGTTCTGTGGTCGTCCAGTTTCCTGTTTCAGATACATACTTTCCAGTGATTAAAAGAAAAGTGGTGTTAGGAAGCTGCCATTTATAATGTCCGTAATATATAATTCTGCATGGGGAAAATGTGTTGTAAGAGTAGTATTAATATATTACACGTGCAACATCACTACTCCCAGTACATATAGTACACTAACAGCACTGGTTAATATGAATGTGTTTTATTTTCCAGATCGTGATCCAGCAGAGGCTACATGGTTCTGAGCATTTGGACTTGGGTGCTGCCAGGACTCTGCACCTTGAGACTCTGTCCATAAAAATCAGAAAACAGGATCAGAGACCAGGGACAGGCCTGATGGAGCCCAACACCCACTGAGACCAGGTCTGACTTACTGCAGAGAATGTGAACACAGCTCTCACAGCGGCTCTCAGCAGAGACCCTGGTACCCCAAAACTCCCACAACACTGCCCACAAGGTTCCCCCGAGGGTCACGGTCCTAAGCCTTCTCCAAGTCAACAACGCACATGTAGACTGGATGAGCGAACTCTCATGACCCCTTAAGTAACCTTGTAAGGGAGAAGAGCTGATCCACTGTTCCACGGCCAGAATCCACATTGCTCCTCCTTTCGAGCACCCTGGTGTAAGTTTTCCTGGGAGGTTGAGTAATGTGAACACCCTCTAGTCCCCTTTTTTTTTTTTAAAGTATATTTTTTTGGGCTTTTTTTGCCTTTAATGTTCAGGACAGTGTAGAGAGACAGGAAACAGGAGGCAGAGAGGGGGGAATGACACGCAGGAGAAGACCGCTCGGCTCGGGATTCGAACCGGGGCCGCCTGCAACGAGGACTATAGCCTCAACACATGGGGCGGGTGCGCTACCCGCTGAGCTATGCTCAACCCCGCTAGTCCCCTTTTTAAAAAAAATGTGGACCACCATCCTGGCCCCTCTCCAGGAGTTTGGTTCCAGAGCAGATGCCAAGCAAAGTGGTCAGCCAGTTATTTTTGATAATTCAGCAACTTGGTTTTATTGAGAACACATAAAGGGTTAACTTAAGCTCTCATATCTGTTAATATTTGAAACTACTGTAAATAAGCTGTGTCTTGCAGAGTAAACCACACAGCAGCATTCACACCTATAAAGTAAGGAAGTCGTGTTTAAGTGCTCTGACCAAACAAAGCAGTTCTCACATCACCGAGAGGCAGAATGGACCAAACATCTCTTCTGTGGCTCTGTGAGTACAATCTGTATAATCTGTACTGTCCAGGTTTAAATAATTAAATTCATAGCATGTAAACTGAGTTATAGATGTATTTAAAACTCTTGCAATGAAATTAGATTTATAATACATTTGTATTGATTCGCATCAGAAAATAAGTGAATGCAGCAGACAGGAAGAGAAATTCACAGTTCAGCAGAAGGTGACAGACGTTACAGTTTGTACTAAACCGAGGCAGATTATACAACGATGATCCGCTCGTGTTGATCGACATCTTCTGTCTCAGGATCAACCCTGATGTGCTTTTATAGTACATGAGTTATTCCTTTTATGGCAAAAATATGTGCAACAGCAATTACTTTTAGCAGTAGAAGACATTTTTGAGAAATTTCAGTCAGGCTTTCGTAGATATCAGAGCACTGATCTCCTTATGGTGACTATTGACCTTAATGGCTGCCGATGATGGGACGTGGTCACTCCTTGTTCTTTTGGACCTGAATGCTGACTTTGATACTTTAGACCATAGCTGTTAGACAAGCTGAGACATTGGGTAGGAATATCTGGCATAGCCTTAGATCGATCTGTCAAACACAAAGTTATTGACCACATGTCGTCTGTTAAGCATGGTTTCTCATAGGAGTCAGTTTTGGGACCAAATTGAGTTTCCTTGTACATGCTCCCCTTAGACATGGTATTTCTTGTCACTGCTATGCTGAAGACCTGCTGATGTATCTGCCTGTCAGAGCTGTTGACCCTGGATGGCTGAGTTCACTAACTGACTGTCTTTGTGCACCAGCACATTAAGGAGATCCAACAGTTTCAGCCACGTCTTTTAAGTTTCCCCTTAAAGCATACTTTTATCGTGGAGCTTTTCTAGTTGTCATTTGATTTTACTGACTGTCTGGACTATTTCATAGATTTTGATGGATTTCATAAATCTTACTAATCGCCTTTTTGCTGATGACACTAGTTTGTTTTACCAACTGCTCTGATGCTTGAGTCTTATAGATTTTATATAATTTGTTGATCTTTATTTATTAGCCATTAGCATTGTTCTCAGTATTAATGTGATCATTTTATTATTTGCTTGTTTTAATTTTTTGCTGTGTGAAGCCCTTCATAACGTGAGTTTAGAAAAGTGCTCCAAAAAGAATGATTAGTATTATTAGTAGTAGTAGTATTAGTTTAATGGTGATTTGCTGTGTTTCTGGTTTGTTCTTTTGTCTCTTTAGTTGTGAGCTCTCTGCTGTTCTGCACAACAAACCAAGGTCAGTAAACTTCTTATCTGATGATGTAATAATTAGATGCCCGAGCCATCTGGCTCCTCTTGACGCGGAGGAGCAGCGGGTCTACTCCGAGCTCCTCCCGGATGACCGAGCTTCTCACCCTATCTCTAAGGGAGAGCCCAGCCAGCCTACGGAGGAAGCTCATTTTGGCTGCTTGTACCCGCCCCAAGTGGAGGAGTTCAAGTATCTCGGGGTCTTGTTCACGAGTGAGCAGGAGATCGACAGGCGGATTGGTGCAGCGTCTGCAGTAATGCGGACTCTGCACAGATCCGTCGTGGTGAAGAGAGAGCTGAGCCGAAAGGCAAAGCTCTGGATTTACCAGTTGGTCTTGGTTCCTACCCTCACCTCTGGTCATGAGCTTTGGGTTCCTACCCTCACCTATGGTCATGAGCTTTGGGTAGTGAGCGAAAGAACAAGATCGCGGGTACAAGCGGCCGAAATGAGCTTCCTCCGTAGGCTGGCTGGGCTCTCCCTTAGAGATAGGGTGAGAAGTTCCGGGAGGAGCCTGGAGTAGACCCGCTGCTCCTCCGCGTTGAGGGGAGCCAGATGAGGAGGCTCGGGCATCTAGTCAGGATGCCTCCCGTACGCCTCCCTGGTGAGGTATTCAGGCCACGTTCCACCAGGAGGAGACCCCGAGGACCCAGGACACGCTGGAGAGACTATGTCTCTCAGCTGACCTGGGAATGCCTTGGGATCCCCCGGGAAGAACTGGACAAAGTGGCTGGGGAGAGGGAAGTCTGGGCTTCCCTGCTTATGCTGCTGCCCCCGCGACCCGACCCCGGATAAGCAGAAGAGGACGGCGACAGCATGGCATATTAGTTAACCTCTTCACTAGAACCTGATCACATTTATAATCAATATATTAGTTAACCTCTTTCTGTGTTACATTAAGTGACTCCTCCTGTTGTTTCCTAAATATAATAAATCTCCTCTCAGCCTCTCTGACTGTGAGTTCCAGCAGCTCTCAGCTGTTTAAAGGAGAAGCTGTCTCTATGAGCTGTAAGGAGTACAACAGCTCTGCTGGATGGACGCTGAGGAGGAACACAACCAGAGGAACCAGGAAGGAGTGTGGAGACGGCTGGGGAATGCAAGTTAATTCCACCTGTATCATCAGTGTAGCATTCCCCTCAGACAGTGGAGATTACTGGTGTGAGTCCAGAGAGGGAGCAACCAGTAACAGCATCAACATCACTGTCACTGGTAAGATCAGACTGTGGAGTTAGTATTGATGAAGCTGAGTGTAAATGATGAAATGCTGTAGTTTGTCTCTGTGTTGAGGTGGACCAGTGATCCTGCAGAGTCCTGTCCTCCCTGTGATGGAGGGAGATGATGTCACTCTGCACTGTAAAAATAAGACCTCCAACCTCACAGCTGGTTTCTATAAAGATGGCTCCCTCATCAGGACTGAGCCTGCAGGTCACATGACCATCCACCATGTTTCCAAGTCTGATGAAGGCCTGTACAAGTGTAACAGCAGCACTCATGGAGAGTCTCCATCCAGCTGGATCTCTGTCACAGGTGAGGAAGTTAAAGCTTTAGCAGTGATTCATAGTGAGAGAACATTTCTAACTCTACTAACACTGACTAATGAAACTGGGACATTTATCAGCATTTAACCCAAAATTTAACATGTGATCATTTTACCCAAACAAAGCTTAATGTCTAATAAACTGAACCAGTCTCAGTAATCTGATTACTTTCTGAACACTGAAATGAGTCAATATTTAAATCTGCTTTTATTTATTATTTTTGTTTAATTTTAGAGAAACCCACCACCACATCTCAATCTCCACCCCTCTCTACCCCCACCTCTCCTCATCTCTCTGTGCTGTGGTTGGTTCCACCTGTCTGTGGTCTGGTTCTACTGGTTCTACTGGTTCTACTGGTGAGACGATGTGCTCAGAGGAAACCTGAAGGTCAGACACAGATGTTTAAATTTCAAAGTGATTGAACTTTTAGGTTACTTTTTCAAATTTGTTTTTTTAGTTAGGATGATTCATCACATGTTAAAGTTATGTTTAACACACTTTTTACTACTTATTTATTAAGTTATAATTTCTGTTGATTTGCATGTGTAGTTTTCATAAATTAAATGTCCATTAATATTCTTATATTATAAATTATATTTCTGATGATCTCACTGATGACATCATATACAGTGACATCAAAATATCTCATCAGCAGCCTATCAAACGGGGTGGAGGTAATGTGTTGTAGATGTGATGTTAGTAGAGTTAAACTTGTTTGTGAGGACCTCTCTGGGTTTACAAAGTGGGGACATTTAGGATTATGGGGACACTGGGGAAGTTAACATTTTTTGCATTTTTATCAACATTTACTAAGTTTCCCTGATGCATTTATTCATAAGAGCAACAGAACAGTTTGGTTTCTTCTGGTTGATGACAGAGTGTGATGTGCTCTCAGTGTGTTTTACATTTTGTGGTGAATCAGTTAACAGAAGCTAGCAGCTCTGGTCGTCCAGCTTCCTGTTTCTCATGAAGACAGTTTGTCCTGCACCTGATCTATATGCTTTTCAAAGTATTGTAATGTATGTTTTAATATATCTGAACATGAGGATTTTTATATAAAACTATATTACTTTAGTGTATTTAATTCAACATTATTATTGACAGGTTTATGGACTGTGATTAATACTTACGTACAATTAACTTCAGTGTTTTAACTTCAACTTTATCCCTGTTGATAAATACTTTTAATATTTCAGCTGTATGTGTCACCAACTTTTTTTCACATTTTATGTATAAATGCATTTATAAACACATTTTAAAGTTACACATGTTCATCGTGTGGTCAGCAACTCTGTGGGAGTTCGTTTTCTGAACTTGACACTTGTTTGTTTCACAGCAGCAGAGGTGTTAAAAAGAAAAGCGTGAAAAATAACCTTTAACACTAACATACTAACACCTATTTCTCCAGCTATTAACTGATAATATTTCCATTATGTTTTGTTCAGTCAAAGCATTAGTATTAGTATTAATATTAGCAGAGGTTATATTATGGGTCTGTTCTGTGGCAGCAACAGACTCCAGATACCGAACAAACCAGCAATGACAACAAAACATATATTGTTTAAGTCAGACACAGCATGTGAGGTGGAGCTGGGCTGCAGAGGAAGCCTCTGCATAAGGAAGGCTCAGCAGACTGAAGCAGCTGGAAATAAGTCTCTCTGTGTGAGATTCCCAATTGGATGCATAGAAAGTCAGCTGATGTGGCTGACTTTGAGATCAGCAGCTCTCAGCTGATGATGCTCAGTTTGTGAGCTGAGCTGGAGCTTGCTGACCTAACACTGTACAAAAACATAGCAGCCAGATTATTTAAGCCTTTACTACAATCAATAATGTTACGTTGTATGACTACCACACTAATAGTAATAGATACTGTATATCATCTGTAGTAATGTCATTAATGTATTTTATCTTCCAGATTGTTATTCAGCTGTAGTTTACTCAGCAGTGAAAACAACAGAAGACGCCAGTGATGGACAAAGAGTCATCAAATCAAACAGGAAGAGAGGTAAAGCTGCTCTTATTTGTGGACCAATGCACCAGTTTTTGTAGCATCTTAAGCGACTGATATACTTGCTTTTTACCAACACACACCTGATGATACCATCTGTATTACTGTCAGTAATGTATTTTTGATGTATTTTATCTTCCAGATTGTTATTCAGCTGTAGTTTACTCAGCAGTGAAAACAACAGAAGACGTCAGTGATGGACAAAGAGTCATCAAATCTAACAGGACCAGAGGTACAGATCAATGTAATCTGTTTTTTGTTGTCACAGCCATTTGTTGCATCTTAAGACAATGATATACTTGATTTTTTATCAACGCATATGTTACTACTCGGGGGCAGATTGGGGCCGAATTATTCCTTGTCCGTCCGTCCGTCTGTCT
This sequence comes from Scomber colias, assembly GCA_021039105.1. Classification (NCBI taxonomy): domain Eukaryota; kingdom Metazoa; phylum Chordata; class Actinopteri; order Scombriformes; family Scombridae; genus Scomber; species Scomber colias. Next base: position 90,760 of record JAJDFG010000213.1, read on the forward strand.
TCTTGCCACTTATCCGGGGTCAGGTTGCGGGAACAGCAACCTAAGCAGGGAAGCCCAGACTTCCCTCTCCCCAGCCACTTCGTCCCCTTCCCGGGGATCCCGAGGCGTTCCCAGGCCAGCCGAGAGACATAGTCTCTCCAGTGTGTCCTGGGTCTCCTACGGGTGGGACGGGCCCTGAACACCTCACCAGGGAGGCGTCCGGGAGGCATCCTAACTAGATGCCCGAGCCACCGCATCTGGCTCCTCTAAACGTGGAGGAGCAGCGGGTCTACTCTGAGCTTCTAACCCTATCTCTAAGGGAGAGCCCAGCCACCCTACGGAGGAAGCTCATTTCGGCCGCTTGTACCCGCAATCTTGTTCTTTGGGTCACGACCCAAAGCTCATGACCATAGGTGAGGGTAGGAACCAAGATCGACTGGTAAATCGAGAGCTTTGCCTTTCGGCTGAGCTCTCTCTTCACAACGACAGATCTGTGCAGAGTCCGCATTACTGCAGACGCCGCACCGATCTGCCTGTCGATCTCACGCTCCATCCTTCCCTCACTGTGAACAAGACCCCGAGGTACTTGAACTCCTCCACTTGGGGCAGGATCTCATCCCCGACCCGGAGAGTGCACTCCACCCTTTTCCGGCTGAGAACCATGGTTTCGGATTTGGAGGTGCTGATTCTCATCCCGGCCGCTTCACACTCGGCTGCGAACCGATCCAGTGAGAGTTGGAGGTCACGGTCTGATGAAGCCAACCGGACCACATCATCTGCAAAAAGCAGTGACCCAATCCTGAGGTCACCAAACCGGACCCCCTCAACGCCCTGGCTGCGCCTAGAAATCCTGTCCATAAAGATTATGAACAGGATCGGTGACAAAGGGCAACCCTGGCGGAGTCCAACACTCACCCGAAACAAGTCCGACTAATTACCAGCAATGCGGACCAAGCTCTGACACCGGTCATACAGGGAACGGATGGCCCATATCAGGGGGTCCGATACCCCGTACTCTAGGAGAACCCCCCATAGGACTCCCCAAGGGACACGGTCGAATGCCTTCTCCAAGTCCACAAAACACATGTGGACTGGTTGGGCAAACTCCCATGGGGTTGGGGTGTAGAGCTGGTCCACAGTTCCACAACCCGGAGAAAAACCACACTGCTCCTGAATCCGAGGTTCGACTATCCGACGGACCCTCCTCTCCAGCACCACCAAATAGACCTTACCAGGGAGGCTGAGGAGTGTGATTCCCCTGTAATTGGAACACACCCTCCGGTCCCCCTTCTTAAAAAGAGGGACCACCACCCCAGTCTGCCAATCCAGAGGCACTGCCCCCGATGTCCACGCGATGCTGCAGAGTCGTGTCAACCATAACAGCCCCATAACATCCAGTGGGGCCCTGCCACCGAGCAGCTTTTTGACCACCTCAGCGACCTCAGCCCCAGAGATAGGAGAGCCCACACCCGAGTCCCCAGGCCCTGCTTCCTTACTGGAAAGCATGTCGGTGGGATTGAGGAGGTCTTCGAAGTATTCCTTCCACCGATCCACAACGTCCCGTATCGAGGTCAGCAGCGCCCCACCATACACAGTGGGGACGGTGCACTGCTGACTGCTGATTAAAATTTGTATTACATTTGCAACATCACTACTTACAGTACATTGTTGGACTGTAGCTCTCTATATTTACAACATATAGTACACTAACAGCACTGGTTAATATGAATATGTTTTATTTTACAGATCGTGATCCAGCTGCAGCTCACTCAGTAGTGAGAAGAGCAGAGAGGCGAAAGGTACAGCTGCTCTTCTGTATTAACACACAATCATGACACTAATATCAATCTTCTCATCTCATTCTCCAAAACAAAGAAAGAAAGCATATTTCCTGAAATGCAGGACTTTTCCTTTGAAGTTATAAGCATGTCAAGAATATAAGATCAGAACAAACCAGTTCTAGTTTTGGGTTAAAGAGACACAAAGTGGTTTTGGTGCAATGCCTGAAGATTATTTCCTGAAAAACTTATGATTTAAAAAAAAAAAAAAAAGAAGCACATCAGTAATCAGAGTTTGAATTATTACAGCTGAAGAAGTTCTGATAGAAACATCACTGTCTCAAAGCTAATGCGGCATTATGGGGACTTCAGGGTTTATGGGGACCGCAGGTGTTCTCGGCATCCTGCAGACTAAATATTAAAATGAGGATCATCTAAAGGATCTTGTAATGATTTTATTATCATCAAACATTGAAACATCTCTGCAGCTGCTAAATATCAGCAGTGATTTCCTGAGTTAATCCTTCTCCTTAAACTAGGACCATAAATGTGTGAATTATTGTGCAGTTAGGAGAGATTTCCTGCTCTGAGAAGCTTCATGAATTCAGGTCCAGAGTTCACATCTCATCACAGACCTGCAGTGAAACTTTGTCTTTACATGAACTGTCACCAAGATCTTCCCTGACCTCAACCCAACTGTAGTTACCATCAGTAGATGTTGGAAAAGACTTGTTTTTTCTACAACTGTGTCTCATATAGTTTGAACTGTGTGTGTTCAGTGTCTCCATTAGAGCCAGAGGTTGTCTACTCTTCACTGAGGTAGACCTCCACACCTTCACACCAGTCCAACCACTGACGTCCAGCTGGCCTGTTACTGGTCTCCAGTGACAGCAACATAATGATGTTGATTTGTGTTCATTGTCCTCATTAACTTTACTTTTATCATAATTATAACGTATATGTGTTTGGAGTGTGTTGCTGTTAGCACAGGAAACACAGCAGCAGAAAATTCAGTCTGTAAAATGTCTCCTGGTTTATTTTAGAAGCTTTTTAATGTCCATGTAATGTAACCCTTATTTTAACTGTTGATTGTTGTCATTTCCATTCAGTTAGTAGATCTATAATCATCAGCCATGAGTGTCTTTGCATCCACATTAGTCTTGGGTCTGTATATTGAATATACTGAATATCTTTTTATTATCTAGTAATTTATCATTATCGCTTTACCAGTTAAGTTTACTATTTCAGTGCACTGATGTAATTGATCATTGTAAAAATAAAAGCTAAGTATGTTGTAGATCATCAGCTGATATATCAAAATACAAATTTTTAAAACTCTCTACTATTATTAACAGCATCAATCCCCAAAAAACAGTAATTTTGGAAAAATTCTTTAATTTTAATCACATATTTCAGAATAAAAATATTGATCAAACTAGAGAATGAATGTGATGTAATAAATGTTGGTCAGGCAGTATGATATCCTTGTATTTTATAGTTACAGAATATAATGCAACAGGTAATAACAATAATAGTAACAAGAAAACCCTCTAATGCTGGAGTCCAGTCTGACAGTCACACAGTGTGGAAACAAAGCTCCAGTTTAACTTTAGGATCTAAACCACTGATGTAGATCAGAAAAGTCTCTCTGGTTAAACTGGGCTGAGCAGCTGAGCAGCTCACACTTTATCATGTAATGAACCATTAACACACATTATGGTCCATTACTTCCTGTGTGGATGTCTGATCACTAATGATGCTGCTGGACTGTGTTCCAGTAAGAAGTAAGAAGAGGAAGCACACTCTCACACTGCAGGCTGCTACCTGTTACTACTTCCTGTTTGTGAAGATAAACAGTCAATCCTGTTGTGAAAGGTTCATAAAGTAAATCATCAGTGTTTCTAATTCTTCTCATCCAGTCACAAAGCTGCAGGTCAGTGTTGACCATAAACACTGCTGTGATAAAAACACACAGCAGAAACACAATTCAGACAGAGAGAGTACAGGAGGTGCTGCTTTGATAAAAACAGCCTCTACAAACCACATCTACCTCCTGCTCCACTGTTTTGTTTATTGTAGTTGCTGTGATAGGCCCAGACAGGTGTCCTGAGCATGAAACTGTGCACATTTGGTTTCAAGAGGACATACCATGGTCATGTATGCGTTGTTGAACACCTTACTAACACACTGTGTAGGGTTTTCCTTTAATGGTCACCAGTCTATCATCTGCTGTTGTTTAGACAGACACTCCTGTGCTGCCACCTGCTGGCTGTAATTTGTATCACACATTTTGATGGCAGCAAGACATCATGGAGGCACTGAACTGAACACCAGGAGCAGCTTAGCAAAGCATTTTATGATTAAATTCAACAGTTCTGATGTTTACAGTTTAAATCCTTTAAACCTTTAAAACAGTTAATAAGACCAGAGAGGAGACCAAAAGCAGTCACAAGTGGGACTGTTTATCAAGTCACTTTATCAAGATTTAATATTTTTCAGGCGAGAAAGCAACTATGTAGATATATGGAGGTCAGTTTATCAAGATAATGCCTGTTTGTGAATCTGCTGCAACGTTTTCGGACATGTTAAAAGCCTTGCCGGTATTTTGGTTTAACTGGTGACTTTCCCACATTATAATATATGTTACGAGAGCCGAATGAACACAATTTAACTTATTAATACTTAATATTACTTAGATATTAGACACAGAGGAGTATGTATTTAAAACGGATTAAACCACAATTAGGAGAACACCTAAAGGAAAGGGCTAGCAGATGGGGTTGCAGGATGTACAGGGGTGCATCTAGTGGTGCTACCATATACTCACCAGTGATGTCACAGCAAACTAAACACACTCACACAGGAAATAGGTGAGATACCCATGCATCCCAGTGTCTTTAAAAACAGTAAAGGGGCCTTGGGGATGACTAGTCTCCCCCAGCAGACTACAGAGGTAGATAAAAAAAAACAACAGTTGGTCTCAGACTCTACAATGTTCATAAGAGGAGACAATTATAACTAGAACTGTTCGTACCGAACAGTTATGAACGGGGGCCAAGCCGTCCAGTGTGACTCGCCCCCGACGCGACTCGCCCCGCGAAGCCCATGCAATATGGCCTAAAAGGACGACGGGGCTCTGGGCGTGCGTCAGGACACAGGACAATGTCTGAGCCTCAGTATTCACTGTAATGGGAAGTGCGAAAGGCTGAATGTGTGGCGATTTGGATTTGTCTTAATAAGTCCCGCCCACTTTCACCGATTGTTACGTAATTTTGCAGCTCGCCTCTGGAGTGATGTCTTATCATGCTCACCAAATTATGTGTGAATGTGATCATCTTTTAGGAAACTTGATATTTGTGGGTTTATAACGCCCCCTGTTGATTGATTTGCACCATATTTGGCACAGAGCCTCTGGATGACTTCCTGAACAAGTGACTTAAGTTTGAAGTTAAAAGCATTTACTTTGACCAAAATATGAAACAATGTGTTTTTTTTAGCTAGCAAAAAAGATTGTTTGGCTATAAGTAGAGCATTTTTTGGAGTGTCAAAATTATTTTGATAAGTTCTGACCAGACTCATCTGGAGATTATATGTGCAAAGTTTCATGCAGATAGCTCTTAAACTGTAGGAGGAGTTCAAAAAAGTTGGTTTTGCATATGCGGTGACTTAGCAAAGGAAATCTGCAGCAGAAGTGGGCGGGGCCTATGTCAGAAAATCCAGCGTTATTCAGGGAATACAAGGATATGATGTCTATGAATGTGTCATTTAAAATGTGGAAGTTACAGGCAAAAATGTGTTTGTATCCGTTATAGCACCACCTAGTGGAGTAGATGTGCTATTTTTGTAATGGAAGATCTGTGTCCTATTCTATATGTACCCTATAAATTTCACAACCCTCATCATAAGAGCTCAAATAAATGCTTGTTGTTTATGTACTTATAAGCAACGCCCACATAGACCACTCATGACCACCTTCAATATATGGCCTCAGGAATGGGTCTGCAGCATACCTACCGAATTTGGTAGAAATTCGTAAAGCCGTTCAAGAGATATAGATTTCCTAGATTTGTAGCGCCCCCTAGTGGTATCCAACAGTTAGCATTTTCATAACTAGCTACAGAAATTAGTTTGTTAATAATTTGTGCCTATCTTGACTGAGCAAAATTCTTTTGATAACTTAAGATCAGGTTGAGCTGAACAGTGTACGTGCCAAGTTTCACGTAGATCGGACAAAATCCCGAGGAGAAGTTCGAAAAAGTAGGTTTTCCAGTTTTGGTGATTTTGCGAAAAAAACTTTCTAGGCGGAAGTGGGCGTGGCCAATGGCAAAGTGATTCAGCTCTATTCAGGGAATCTGGGGATATAAGGTTTTTGAATGTGTGACATACGGTGTGAGTTATAGGCATTATAGTTATGTTCGTGCAGGGGTCTGGACCAACCCTCCAAATTGCACCGCCCTCCCTTGCACGGTTTAGCCTGCAGCACCAGTTTTATCAACGGAAGCACAAAAACAATAGGTGTCCTAGCACCGCTGGTACTAGGAAACGTCTGCAAGCAGACGCATTTCCTCGGCCCCTCGGGCTTGGCCCCCTAACTATACTGTGAGGCAGTAGCAGGTGGCAACCCTCAAATAAGACACCAGGTTACCACCTGCATACATAGTAAACTCAGAGTTGTCTGGGTCCAACTTACCGCCATGGTAGGGAAACGGTCTATGGGCGAAGGAGGAACCGAAGGAAGCTAAACAAAAAATAACAACCAGTGTTAGCCATCTGAAAAAATAACTTCTGTTAATCAAATGTCAGCCTGCCTACCTCTGACCAAGGCACATGGTAGCAGCAAGAGAGGAAGAACAAGAGCCACCAGGTGTCTAAAATGATCTAACCCTGATTAGGGGTCAAACCTGGAGCTGCATACTCTACCTATGGTGTATCTACACTCACCACATTAGCAGCAGCAAAGCATTCATGAACCAACAGAGAGAAAACACTTTGGAGAAAAGTCATCATGATGATATCTTTAAATAACGTACATATGTACGTACGTAAGTACAACAGTAATTGCTGATTGGTGTGAAACTTCTCTGCTGCTGGTGCAGAGCAGACTGCTTCATAGTAGCTCTGTGGTTGTGTGACTGTGAGCCACAAGCTGGCCTTCACACTTGTCAGATAGAGAGCCAATGGAAGAACAGAGGAGGCGGGCTGTAGGCTGCTACAACCAATCAGAAGGTGACTGAACAAAATATAAATTTGATTGCAAAATGCATGTTTGCCTCAGCATACAGCTGACCTCTGTCATCACTGATGAACTGAACAGTAAAGTTTATGTTTCTATGAGTTAAAATGTGCTTTAAAGTTTGCCTCCACTGTAAAAAGTGTTTCAATAACAGTAGATAAAACATCATGTTATTGAATTCAATTCAAATCACTTTATTAGTCTACGAGGGGCAATTTAAAAAGGAGCATGACAGTAGCTAAAAAAAGAAACACAAACAACAGACACACTGCACAATCAAGCAGTAATCTGTGAGATGTTTAGTAACTTCATGTGTTTGCTGCTGATGTCTAATTTTGCTGTCATCACTTATTCAGAGAATTATATAATAAAGTTACTTTTACTAATTCAGCAACTTTTATTTAGAATACATAAACAGTTAACTTAAGCTGTTATGTGACTGCTAATAATATATACTATATATAAGTTTCCTGCAGAGTAAACCACACAGCAGCATGCTCTTCCACAAAGGCAGGAAGTCGTGTTTAACTGCAGTGAACAAACAAAGTCATTCTCACATCACTGAGAGGCCGAATGGACCAAATATCTCTTCTGTTGCTCCGTGAGTACAATCTGTATAATTATAATTATAACATGTCAGCTGAGTTATACACGATACATGCTGATAAATGGTTTTAAATTAATTTAAACATCTGCCAGAGCTGCTGACCCTGGATGGCTGAGTTCACTGATTGACTGTCTTTTGCTGGTTCCCTCTCAGAGCACGTTAATCCTGTTGCAAAGAATCTTAGCATTTACATTTCTGAGCAGCACACAACAAAACCTGTGGAATCTTGTTTTTTTATCACTTTAGAAATACCTGAAATATATCCAAACTATGTTCTGATATATCTGTCAAAGACACAGAGACCATTTCGATTACTGCGACAGTCTCTTCATCAGCTTCAGCAAGAAATGTGTTACATGGCTGCAAACAGAACAGGAAGAGCCCCAAAACTGTGAAATGGGCTGCCTGAGGAGATCAACAGTTTCAGCGACTTCTTTTAAGTTTCCTCTTAAAACATACTTTTATCAAGGAGCTTTTCAAGTTGTCATTTGATTTTTATTGACTTGATTTTTACTGCCTGGACTACTTCATAGATTTTGATGGATTTGATAAATCTTACTAATTGCCCTTTTGCTGATGACACTGTAGTTTGTTTTACTGACTGCTCTAATGCTTGAGTCTTATAGATTTTGTATAATTTGTTGATCTTTACTGATTGGCCATTAGCATTGTTCTCAGTATTAATGTAATGATTTTATGATTTGCTTGTTTTAATTCTGGTCCTGTGTTTGACCTTCTGGTCTTATTTTGATGCCCCATGTGAAGCACTTTGTATTGTGACTTTAGAAAAGTGCCCAATAAAAAAAGCTAAAAATAGTAATAATATAAGTATCTATTAATATATCACATCTGTGTAGTTTGGTGATGATTTGATGTGTTTCTGGTTTGTTCTTTTGTCTCTTTAGTTGTGAGCTCTCTGCTGTTCTGCTCAACAAACCAAGGTCAGTAAACTTCTTATCTGATGATGTAAAGCTGTTGAAGGATCACTCTGCTGATGAATATCAGTTAGTTAGTCCTCCTCAACCTCTGGAAACAGCTGGATAATATCTTTGGTCTGAAAGTAAAAGTTAAATTTCCCCAAAGAGGATAGATGACTCACAGTTTGATCAACATGAAACTCTCCTGGTTAAATCATCAGATGAACAACTGTTCTAGAAAATATCCAACCAACATTATGTTAGCTGTTTAAAAATGCATGATTTACAATGTTCAGTTTCAGTATTTTTATTTCTATGAATCAGTAACTTTTGTGACTCATGCTTTAAAATCTTTAAGTCTCCATGAAATTACATCACATGACTTGTAAATGGACTACTGGTGGTATTGTGTTTGAACTGAATGAACTGATACTAATGGGGATTGTATGTGTTTTTAAAGCCTGATACAAACCAGGTTTGGCTGCATATCAGCTGACACATAAAGTGGTTGAGTGTAAATATAGTGACACCTTCATGCTTCACTGCAGCATTGAGAAACATTAACTGTATAACAGGATTCATGTTGTTGACCTACTGAGTGTTTCTGTGTTACATTAAATGACTTCTCATGTTGTTTCCTAAATATAATAAATCTCCTCTCAGCCTCTCTGACTGTGAGTCCCAGCAGATCTCAGATGTTTAAAGGAGAAGATGTCTCTATGAGCTGTAAGGAGGACGACAGCTCTGCTGGATGGACGCTGAGGAGGAACACAACCAGAGGAACCAGGAAGGAGTGTGGAGACGGCTGGGGAATGCAAGTTAATTCCACCTATATCATCAGTGTAACATTCCCCTGGGACAGTGGAGTTTACTGGTGTGAGTCCAGAGAGGGAGCAACCAGTAACAGCATCAACATCACTGTCACTGGTAAGATCAGACTGTGGAGTTAGTATTGATGAAGCTGAGTGTAAATGATGAAATGCTGTAGTTTGTCTCTGTGTTGAGGTGGACCAGTGATCCTGCAGAGTCCTGTCCTCCCTGTGATGGAGGGAGATGATGTCACTCTGCACTGTAAAACAAAGACCTCCAACCTCACAGCTGGTTTCTATAAAGATGGCTCCCTCATCAGGACTGAGCCTGCAGGTCACATGGCCATCCACCATGTTTCCAAGTCTGATGAAGGCCTGTACAAGTGTAACAGCAGCAGTCATGGAGAGTCTCCATCCAGCTGGATCTCTGTCACAGGTGAGGAAGTTAAAGCTTTAGCTACTACAGGCTACAGTTAGCCAGTTAGCTGAAATCTAACTTTTACTTATCATCAGACGAGAAACTGGCTGACCTTGGTTTGCCGCCAAATTAGCCGCCGAGTACGAACTCGGTGGGAACGCCCACAGCATAGAAAGCAAAGAAAGAGGCTGATTTTTACACAACTTTGAAGCCTAATTTCATGTATTTCACAATTTTTTAATCATTCAAATTTGGCAGGGTGGTTAACAACAGACTTTTCTGTGGAACGTCAAACTCAGAACACATATTTATTCTTCCTTTACACAGACTTTAATGTCTAATAAACTGAACCAGTTATTTATTTCTGAACAGTGAAAATAGTGAATATTAGAATGTGTTTTTAATAATAATTATTGTTTTATTTTAGAGAAACCCATCACCACCTCTGAATCTCCACCCCTCTTTACTTCTACTCTGTGCTGTGGTCTGTTCCACCTGTCTGTGGTCTGGTTCTACTGGTTCTACTGGTTCTACTGGTGAGAGGTCAGAAACAGATGTTTAAATTTCACAGTAATTTAACTTGTTGGTCTCTTTTTCAGATTTTTCTATCAAATTTAGGATCATTTATAATATTTCAAATTTGTGATTTACCCACATTTACCATAGTTCATAATGACATTTTATTATTTATTAAAATATATATTTTAATATTTGTATATTGTAAATTACATTTCTGATTATTTTGGTTCCTTTCAGCTGATGATGACATCATATACAGTGACATCAAAACTGGCTTCACCATTCACAGCCAATCAGACGGGGTGGAGGTAACGTGTTGTAGATGTGATGTTAGTTAGAGTTAGAGTTAAACTTGCATCTTTGTGAGGACCTCTCTGGGTTTACAAAGTGGGGACATTTAGGATTATGGGGATGCTGGGGAAGTTAACATTTTTTGCATTTATATCAACATTTAAGGGTGAATGTGACATATAGGGTAAAAGTGCTATGAGTGGTCAAAAAATGTGCATATTTTAATAAAACAGTTTTACCTTCATGTATTATTATATTATGTAATGTAATGTAATTATTTCTTACATAAAGTTAACTTCACTGTTATACCTTCAACTTTATCTCACTTTCTGTCTTCATCTTGTGGTGAACAACTTGTTTTAATAAAAGTCAGCAGCTCTGTGGGTTTTTCAGTTTGTTTCACAGCAGCAGAGGTGAAAAAAAGTGTCTAATATAACTTCTTATACTGAACATATAAGAACTTCTAATATATATCAACATATGAGGAATCAGCTGATGTGTAATGACTTTAAGATCAGCAGCCATCAGCTGATGAAGTTTGTGAGCTGAGCTTGTTGGCTGGCCTGACTTAACGCCAAGCTTCATTTCTTTTCCAAGGCAAAATGATACAGAAGTAGATTACATTTATTCCACATTTTTGTTTTATTTCCCTGTACATAATCAGATTTTATGAAGAAATACTGCTTACACCTGTTGGACACTGGGTTGCATCAATGGATGTAACCAGTATTTTTCATAAACATCTGATACACTGCCTGACCTTGTTCCTTCTACAGTCAAACACATTGTTTGATGAAGAAATTGATACTGAAAACCAAATATGACAGTCAACAAGAAATTATTAGGATATTATATTTTAAATCTAGTCAAGAATCAATCACTCATAACTTGTCACTATTGTGAATACAGTTGATAAATATTTAATCTGACAATAAGTATTTTGAATAATGTACTTTTAAAAGATGTGTGTGGGCAGAGAGAGAGAGGAACTGGTTCTTGTCCTCCATCAGCAGTTCAGAGTTTCTGGCCCAGAGATATTATAAAGGTGGTTCAGAGATGATGTTATTATATTATAAAGAGGTCTGGTGGTTGAGGCCAGGTGAACACATTCTTCCCTCCCGGCAAGTGTCATGGTGATCAGGTTTATGAGAAGAAATTAGTTTTTCTTTCTGTTTTTATGTTGTTGTCTGTCTGTCTTGGTCAGGATTAAATATAAAGTAAAAACCCAACCACAGGAAGACAAAAACAAGTTGGAGCTATTTCAGCAGCAGTCTGATGCTCTGCTGCTGAAATAGAGCACTGAAGCACGGAGGCAGCGTACAGTAGATGGTCTGCATTCATGTAGTTTATCACGTATGTTAGTACTGGTCCAGAAAGGCTGAGATGAGCTGAACACCTTCAGAAGAATGGCACTGATGGGACTTCTTCTTTACACTGTAAACATGACTCACCTGAAGATCATCATGACATGACCTCATCAAAGATGGCTCCTCTGAGAGAGATACACAGTCAGTCAGTCAGTAAACAACAAATGAAGCTGACTACAGCTGTTTTTCTTCTTCTCTTGATGAGATTCAATCCACAGTATTTAGTCTACAAACTGTCTGAATTGAGTCTCTTTTCCTCTTTAAACACACGACAGACTCAAGGCCGTGGATTTAGGACACAGTCAGAAAAATGATACAAAGCTGCTAAATGAGTCGAGTGGAGACTCTTCACAGGAGACAATCTTTGATGAAGTAAAGCTAGAAATGAACAGAAAGGTTTAAAAGACTCCATGTTAACACATCTGCAGTTAGAGAAGCAAGAAGTAACACCGTTGCTGTCTGAGCTTCAAATAAACCACAAACAAGAACACAGGAAGTCAACCTGACTGTCAGTATGTGTTAAATGTCACGCTGACAGTCGCCTCCATCTTAGTTTTAACAGAACATCATCACGTTTTGTCTTGAGATCATTTTTGTTCTGATTTGGTGCTATATAAATAAATAGTAAACAGTATTGAGTTCAGTTCAGAGCCTCATCTGAATTTTGGTTTTTTAAATAAAACATATATGAATAAATACAAAGGTGTCCTGATATAACACAGTTCTGTTCTATACTGATTATCTTTTATACTGCATTTAGAAAAAAGTCACTGTGAAGTTCCTGTTTTCACTGTTGGGCTGTGTGCATTATAATTTAATTAAAACATATTTCAAATATATTATAAATGTGACTACTAAAGAAACATTTCTTATGAAACTGCACATTTGGTTTAAATGGGACATATTGTCTTCTTGTCATTTTCTGTCATGTATAAGTTGTTGAACACCTTACTAACACACTTTATGAGGGTTTTCCTCTTGTTGTCACCAGTCTGTATCATCTGTTGTTGTTTCAATAGATGCTCCTGTGCTGCCACCTGCTGGCTGTACTTTGTAAATGATACAGCCTGATAGGAAGTCTTTTAGCAGGCATGGAACTGAACATCAGGAGCAGCTGAACAAAGCATTTTATAATGAACTTCAACAGTTCTGATTTCAAACTACAGTTTAAACTCTTCAAACCTTTAAAATACCAACAGTAAATCATGTATTGTGTGTTTTATTCTGACAATAATGTTTTGTCATCTGTCTGAAAATCTGAAACATGTTCCTGAGACAACAAGACAATCTGCTGCTGATCACAGCCTTGTTTCCCAAAACACATCTTCAGGCTAAGATGAAGGTAATATTAATGTTAATGTAAATATTAATGATGAACAGTAATACAAAAAGAATCTCAGTATTTTAATCCCCTAAAGGAAACCTTTGTCTCTGTCCCACAATCTGTCCCTTCAGATCATCACTATAGAGAATAGTTTAAAATAGTTTGGTGATCATCTCAATACCCACTTCACCTTTGAAGAGCATTTCCAGAGAAATAATTAAAGGGTTGAATAAGAAAATATATATCTAAAATCAGATCAGTTTCTTTATTAAATGATTGATATTTTAAAGGTTTGAAGAGCTTAACCTGTAGTTTGACATCAGAACTGGTTAAATTAATCAAAAATTGCTTTGCTGAGCTGCTCCTGATGTTCAGTTCGGAGCCTCCATGCTGTCTTGCTGCTATCAATGTGTGTGATACAAATCACAGCCAGCAGGTGGCAGCACAGGAGCTTCTATTTAAACAACAGCAGATGATACAGACTGGTGATAAATTAAAGGAAAAACCTACAGAAAGTGTCTTAAAGTGTTCAACAGCCTCAATGCTCCTTGGTACTGATTCTACAGTCTGTAAAGTCTACTGGAGGGATGAACACCATTCTCCCAAAACATATTCCCTCATTTAGTGTTTTAATGATGGTGGAGAGAGCTGTCCAACATGTTCATTGAGATGTGGTGACTGTGGAGGTCATAGCATATGATTCACATCAATGTTTTACTCATCAAACCATCCAGTGACCCCTCAAGTCCTAACAAGTTTTCAGTTAATGAAGGAAATAATAAAACAGTTTGCTGATTAAAATAATAGTTGTGTTATCTCTGTTGAAATAAAGGTGGTCACACATTACAGTCCAGGGTAGGTAGCCCTGAAGGCAAGTGAAACTTTTTTTTAGTGATCCAAGTCTGATCTGTTTTGCCCCAAACACACACACTGCAGATACTGCTTAAAGATCTGGAATGTAAACATACAGAGAATCTGAAGGATTTGAAATTTAAAAAGTAATCATTTTTAGTAAAGTCTGAATTTCAAACCATTATTCATAAGGAAACTGCACTCGCATAATATTCAATGCGAAGGAAACCCTTTGAATCAGGTGATAAAGCTACCAAGATGTTAGCACTGAAACTATTAGAGAATCAGTCAGATTATATCATCAATTAGAGGGAATGATGGATCAGTCATCAGGGATACAAGGGGTATAAATGAGGCTTTTAAGCAATATTATGTCAAATTATACACTACAGAATGTGAATCAAATAGCTCAGAAATGGAAAAGTTCTTCCCTGATTTAAACCTTTCCAATATTGAGGGGCATGACATATCAGTGTTAGAAGCACCCATTTCAGAAAGTGCTTTCAGGCTTTAAAGGAACTATCTTCAGGAAAATCCCCAGATGGTTTTAGTATAGAATCAAGGTGAATTATTTCCTCTTCTCTGCAAAATAAATAATGACAAATTACCAGGAAATGCATGTTTTTTTCTGTTTTGCTAATATTTCACTTTTGCCCAAACGAGGGAAGGAAAAGCAAACTATTCTTGCAAAACTACACATTCTTCTAAAAAAAAGTGTTTTTGCATCAATACGGTTACAATAACCATCATTTGAATAAGCACACAAAGCACCAACTACACACTGACAGTATGCATGAAAAAATATTTGCTTTTTCTGTGTGTAGGGCACACCTGAACCTGCCAATATGACTGAAAAAAGATTTTACAACATGATTTTTTCCTACAGTTTTATTTTATTGTTTTCAGTTTCAGTAAAGTTTTTACATCTGATTTCTGGTTTAATTTAAAGAGACCCAACATTCCCACATGAGCAGCACTTGGTGACAGTGGAGAGAAAAAACTGCCTTTAACAAGAAGAACCCTCAGAACCAGACTCAGAGTGGGAGAACATCTTTTAACAGGAAGAACCCTCAGAACCAGACTCAGAGTGGGAGAACATCTTTTAACAGGAAGAACCCTCAGAACCAGACTCAGAGTGGGAGAACATCTTTTAACAGGAAGAACCCTCAGAACCAGACTCAGAGTGGGAGAACATCTTTTAACAGGAAGAACCCTCAGAACCAGACTCAGAGTGGGAGAACATCTTTTAACAGGAAGAACCCTCAGAACCAGACTCAGAGTGGGAGAACATCTTTTAACAGGAAGAACCCTCAGAACCAGACTCAGAGTGGGAGAACATCTGCCTGGACCGGTTGGGGTAGAGAGGAGAGAGAAGCACATTGAAAACTGACTGTTTTCATTCTCTTGCAGCTGCTGAAGAACATCTGGATCATCAACAGGCAGGTCTGAATTATTCTCTGAACGTCCTTTAAGATTCTTGAAGATCATAAAACCAACAAGACCAACAGAGTAACTGACAGAATTACTCCAAGATGTCCACCTTCTGTGTGTTTTCCAGACTCTGTATGTTTTCCAGACTCTGAGTTTCCACCTGTTGGACCCACAGAGCAGAAACAGGTGTGAGGTATCAGCTGTCAGGTACAGTCCAGAAGTATTTGGACAGTTCCACATGTTTGTGTTAAAGGCTTTTATTTCCCTCACAGTTCTTTCTATACTGATGTAAAAATAGTCACATTAAAGCTGAGACTTTAATGTGGTATCCATTATTTTATTTACAAGTCAATGTGCTGAAGCCTGAAGAACAAAACATGTGGAACTGTGAAAATGTGATCATACTCCTGTCCAAATGTGGAACTATCATTTCTCACATCTACAAACTCACCTTCAACATTCAGGATGACGATGCAGATGGGATCACCACCAATAACAGCTCTCTTACTGCGTCCTTTCATCCCTTTAGAGCGACACTCGTATCTTCCTTCATCGTTGTTGTTCACGTTCTTCAGAATCAGAGACAGGTCACCGTTCTTCATCTCATCGTCCTTCAGCTGCACCCGGTTCACATAAGATGGATCCTGTTCTGCTGTGTTCAGATGCCCGTCTGTCTTCAAGTAGACGTGTTTCTCAAGGTCAGATCTGACCCACTCAACAGCTGTTATGGCGTAGTTTGGAGCTTGACATGGCAGAGTGACATCATCTCCAGGTTTTGCTGTTATCTGTAGCTCTAAAGAACAATAAAAAACATCCAGAGGAGAAAAATCAGCTTTAAAATTCTTCACTTTTTATGTTTCATCATTAAAAGTGAAACAAGTGAATGTTCAGTATTGGTATAAAATGTGATGTTTGTCATTTCAAACTGCTCATAAATACAGAATCTGCTGTTATTATTAATACAGGTGAACTGAACTCTTCTATTTGCACATTCTGTGAGTAATTTCTAACTTCTGAAGGATGAATAAAAGATGAATTTCACTACATTAGGCAGTTCCATCCATTAGTGTTGTTGATGGAAACATGTGGCAGCTCTACATTATATAGTAGATATGAATATAGATGATATAGACTCTGGTTTTGACCATGGTTCCTGTGAGTTAAAGCAACATTTTACTCATCAGCATCACTGCTGTGATGTGAAGTGGAGGTTTGACTCCAATTCATTTTCTTCTCAGTTTTACTTTGATTCAGTTTCTGTGAAGTTTTTAAACTTGAGTGTCAGAGATGTTATTAGTGTCTGGATCATCAACTGGCAGGACTGAATTATTCTCTGAACGTCCTTTAAGCTTTTTAAAGATCACAAGTTAAGAGGCTGCCAAATCATGACACATAGTGGCAGTGTCCCTGGTTTGATTCTGGCAAGGGACCTTTGCTGCAGGTCGTCCCCCTCTCCCTGTTTCCTGTCGGCCTTTATGAATAAAATAACACTAAAATAAATCACAAAACCAACAACAGCAGCAATCAGAGTAACTAACAGCATAACTATAAAATATCATCTAAACATAGCACAACCAGTAAGGAAAAGTGTGTTTGGTAGAGTATTTCTTTGTTGTATCAAAGCTTATTGGTAATAAATGTTATCCGGTTGGAAAGCCTGTTTATTTTTAAATGGAGCCACATCAGTGTGATGAGCAGCAGAGCTCAGTATCTGGTTGATCCTAACCATCATTGGAGGTACAAGATTTATTACCAAGAAGCTTTGTTGCGACAAAGAAATACTCGCAAACACACATTTCCTTACTGTTTGTGCTATCTTTATGTATTTTCCAGAATCTGAGTCTCCATCTGTTGAACCCACAGAGCAGAAACAGGTGTGAGGTATCAGCTGTTAGGTCCAGTCCAGAAGTATTTGGACAGTTCCACATGTTTGTGTTAAAGGGTTTTATTTCCCTCACAGTTCTTTCTATACTGATGTAAAAATAGTCACATTAAAGCTGAGACTTTAATGTGGTATCCATTATTTTATTTACAAGTCAATGTGCTGAAGCCTGAAGAACAAAACATGTGGAACTGTGAAAATGTGATCATACTCCTGTCCAAATGTGGAACTATCATTTCTCACATCCACAAACTTACCTTTAACATCCAACTGGACGATGCTGATGAGATTCATCTGATCAGATCTCTTCCTGCGTCCTTTCATCTCTTTACAGTAACACACATATGTTCCTCCATCGTTGTTGGTCACGTTCTTCAGAATCAGAGACAGGTCACCGTTCTTCATCTCATCGTCCTTCAGCTGCACCCGGTTCACATAAGATGGATCCTGGTCTGCTGTCACCAGGCGCCCACCTTCCTTCATGTAGACGTGTTTCTCAAGGTCAGGTCTGATCCACTCAACAGCTGTTATGATGATGTTGTTTGGAGCTCGACATGGCAGAGTGACATCATCTCCACGATGTGCTGTTACCTGTGGGTCTAAATAACAATAAAAAACATCCAGAGGAGAAAAATCAGCTTTAAAATTCTTCACTTTTTATTTTCCATCATTAAAAGTAAAACAAGTGAATGTTCAGTATTGGTATAAAATGTGATGTTTGTCATTTCAAACTGCTCATAAATACAGAATCTGCTGTTATTATTAATACAGGTGAACTGAACTCTTCTATTTGCACATTCTGTGAGTCATTTCTAACTTCTGAAGGATGAATAAAAGATGAGTTTCACTACATTAGGCAGTTCCATCCATTAGTGTTGTTGGTGTAAACATGTGGCAGCTCTACATTGTATAGTAGATATGAATATGTTTTGGTATTCACATGTTTATTTCCTTTGTTTGCATTGGAACAACACAAAAAACCTGACAGAAAAAGTCAAACTTGACAAAATTCTACAAAGAACTCAAAAATGTAACTGGACAAAATGATTGGCACCCTCAGCTTTATGTTTGGTAGCACACCCTGTGGAAAAAATAACTGAAATCAATCGCTTCCTATAACCATGAACAAGTTTTTTACACCTCTCTACTCTTGTTTTGCAAACTGCCCCAGGTGTTTCAGATTTGAAGGATACCTTCTCCCTGCTGCTATTTTGAGATCTCTGCACAGATGTTCCCCTGGGATTCATATCTGGACTCATCGTTGGCCATTTCAGAACTCTCCAGCGCTTTGGGTTTTACCATTTTTGGGTGTTTTTAATGTTTGTTTTGGGTAATTGTCCTGCTGGAAGACCGATGACCTCTGACCTCAGGCTGAGATGCTGCTCTGTGACACTGGGCACTAAATGCCCAGTGTCACACTAAATTCTTTAGTAGACATTAGATTTCATGATGCCATTAACACAGTCAGCTCTATGTTGGTCTCATCTGTCTACAGTACATTCTCCCAGGAGGATTTTGGCTTCGTCACGAAAGTTTTGGCAAACTCCAGTCTGGCTTTTTTTATGCCTTTGTGTCAGCAGTGGTGTCCTCCTGGGTCTGCTACCATAGCAACCCAGTCTCACATCAAACCGTATCACAGCTGTGGACCACAGTGCAAAACGTAACCATCTCACAATTTGGGCTCAAAAATTGTGAGACGGTTACGTTTCTTCTGCCCTATTTTTTTCTATAGAACTACATTCACGTCACATGATATTCAGGTTTTTGTCTGTGAAATCAAAGGAAATGGCTGCTATCCTTTTATTCTGAGTATAAAATGTAATATTTTAAGATAGTTTCGGCATTAAAATGCTTTTTGATGACATTTCTAGAGAGAAATATGCATTTTGTTTTCACAATCTCTGATCAGTGAATGTATATGATGTCTAGTTTATCACTTATTAAAAAGTATTTTTCAAGTGTCGCCACAAAATTGTGGCGACATATAACATTTTGTAATTTGCTAAGGATTATGTTTGTTGGTAATGTATAAAAAAGATAAGTAATTTAGAAGAGCAGTAATTTATCTTATAACTCCACTGATATCTCATGTTTTACGTATAATAAAAGGTAATTTACGATTGTGTCCTGGTGATACGAGTGTTTGATGTATCTGATGTAGCACAATCGTACATTCCTCCTCACGAAAAAAGTATGACAGATTTAAGAAAAAAAAAAGAACATATTCTTGCATCTGAGCCAATGTGCTGAAGCCTGAAGAACAAAACATGTGGAACTGTGAAAATGTGATCATACTCCTGTCCAAATGTGGAACTATCATTTCTCACATCTACAAACTCACCTCCAGCATCCTGGATGACGACGAGTTTAATCTGACCACCTCTCTTCCAGCGTCCTCTCTCCTCATAGCGACACTCGTATGTTCCTTCATCGTTGTTGTTCACATTCTTCAGAATCAGAGACAGTTCACTGTTCTTCAGCTGCACCCGGTTCACATAAGATGGATCTTGGTATGCTGTCTCCAGGTGCCCATCTCGCTTCAAGAAGACGCCTTTGCTAAGGTCAGCTCTGATCCACTCAACAGTTGTTATGATGATGTTGTTTTGAGCTCGACATGGCAGAGTGACATCACCTCCAGGATGTGCTGTTATCCCTTGTATCAGTGGCTCTAAAGAACAATAAAAAACATCCAGAGGAGAAAAATCAGCTTTAAAATTCTTCACTTTTTATGTTTCATCATTAAAAGTAAAACAAGTGAATGTTCAGTATTGGTATAAAATGTGATGTTTGTCATTTCAAACTGCTCATAAATACAGAATCTGCTGTTATTATTAATACAGGTGAACTGAACTCTTCTATTTGCACATTCTGTGAGTCATTTCTAACTTCTGAAGGATGAATAAAAGATGAGTTTCACTACATTAGGCAGTTCCATCCATTAGTGTTGTTGATGGAAACATGTGGCAGCTCTACATTATATAGTAGATATGAATATAGATGATATAGACTCTGGTTTTGACCATGGTTCCTGTGAGTTAAAGCAACATTTTACTCATCAGCATCACTGCTGTGATGTGAAGTGGAGGTTTGGCTCTAATTAATTTTCTTCTCAGTTTTACTTTGATTCTGTTTCAGCTGTCAGGTACAGTCCAGAAGTATTTGGACAGTTCCACATGTTTGTGTTAAAGGGTTTTATTTCCCTCACAGTTCTTTCTATACTGATGTAAAAATAGTCACATTAAAGCTGAGACTTTAATGTGGTATCCATTATTTTATTTACAAGTCAATGTGCTGAAGCCTGAAGAACAAAACATGTGGAACTGTGAAAATGTGATCATACTCCTGTCCAAATGTGGAACTATCATTTCTCACATCTACAAACTCACCTCCAGCATTCAGGATGACGACGAGTTTAATCTGACCACCTCTCTCCCAGCGTGCTCCCGCCTGTACATATCGACACTCGTATGTTCCTTCATCGTTACTGTTCACGTTCTTCAGAATCAGAGACAGTTCACCGTTCTTCATCTGCACCCGGTTCACATAAGATGGATCCTGGTATGCTGTCTCCAGGTGCCCGTCTCGCTTCAAGAAGACACGTTTGTTAAGGTCAGCTCTGATCCACTCAACAGTTGTGACGTAGTATGGAGCTCGACATGGCAGAGTGACATCATCTCCATGATGTGTTGTTATCTCTTGTTTCTGTAGCTCTAAAGAACAATAAAAAAACATCCAGAGGAGAAAAATCAGTTTTAAAATTCTTCACTTTTTATTTTCCATCATTAAAAGTGAAACAAGTGAATGTTCAGTATTGGTATAAAATGTGATGTTTGTCATTTCAAACTGCTCATAAATACAGAATCTGCTGTTATTATTAATACAGGTGAACTGAACTCTTCTATTTGCACATTCTGTGAGTCATTTCTAACTTCTGAAGGATGAATAAAAGATGAGTTTCACTACATTAGGCAGTTCCATCCATTAGTGTTGTTGATGGAAACATGTGGCAGCTCTACATTATATAGTAGATATGAATATAGATGATATAGACTCTGGTTTTGACCATGGTTCCTGTGAGTTAAAGCAACATTTTACTCATCAGCATCACTGCTGTGATGTGAAGTGGAGGTTTGGCTCTAATGCTGGAGTCCAGTCTGACAGTCACACAGAGAAGGAAGGAAGGAAGGAAGGAAGGAAAGGAGGAGTCCAGTCTGACAGTCACACAGTGTGGAAACAAAGCTCCAGTTTAACTTTAGGATCTAAACCACTGATGTAGATCAGAAAAGTCTCTCTGGTTAAACTGGGCTGAGCATCTGACCAGCTCACACTTTATCATGTAATGAACCATTAACACACATTAATGCTCCATTACTTCCTGTGTGGATGTCTGATCACTAATGATGCTGCTGGACTGTGTTCCAGTAAGAAGTAAGAAGAGGAAACACACTCTCACACTTGTAACAGTCGAATATATGAAATGTGCCTTTAACGTGTGTCGCTCAACAGTGATGTCATCAAGCAGTGTCTATTGTTTTATTGAGCTAGTTGAGAGCGCGCACTACACTGGTCGGATTGTGTATATGCGAGTTCCTGCTTTCTTCTCTATCTCTCAACTCAAGTGACGATAATAAGTCCATGTGGTAACTATTTTTGTTCATGTATGAAGCAGTGGCGTAGCCACGGGTGTGCCAGGGTGTGCCGGTGCCACCCACGGAGGCAGCTGGCACACCCAAAAAAATTGCCGCTGGACTCTGGCAGCAATTTTTTATACTTGATAAAATCCTTGATAAAATCCTTGGAAAGCTGTGAAAGAAAGCTAACAGCAGCAAACAAATCAGCCTCACATGTTTTTTTTTTTAATATTAGTAAATGAAAAAAATAAATAAATATGACGTTATCAGTGAGTTGGCCAGACTCTGGCGGCAATTTTTTTGCCGCCACAGCGGCCAGACGATGCTTTACGACACCTGCACCTAGCAACCAACTGACCTGTGACCCTTGCCTAGCAAGCAGTGCGGGACGCGAAACACTGCTAATAACAATGAAACAGAGTTCCCTGGCACACTTTTTCCACAAAAAACCTCGACTTGATGTCCAACAGGACACAACTGAGAATGATGTTGCTCCCACTACAGCAACCAACAGGCCCACAAGCCCAACCCCTCCGACACAGGCTGGTGAGGCTGCCGCAAATAACGTGAGTAACGTTACAGTGCCAGATGACTCCAATACAGCTAACGTTACATCGGATATCACAGATCTTTCCACGGTTGGTGAGCCTGCATGCCAGCCCAAACTGCAAGCTTTCCCAGCCACGGAAACTGTCAGTGGAAAGAGGAGGACTTTTTCTGTTAAATGGTATGCCCGATACAGTTGGTTGGAGTACAGCATTAAATTGGATGCAGTTTTTTGCCAGTCCTGTCGGCACTTCAGCACAGACGTCAAGGAGGACAGATTCAGAAAAAGGGGAATGAGAGACTGGGGGCATCTAGGTCAGTTTCGTATAAAGCATGAAGCAAGTAAAGCTCATGCTTCTGCTGTGGCCCGACACAAGGGTTACATTGAGATACAACGAGCTGGAAACTGTGACATCATACACCAGGTGACAAAAGATCAACAAGAGCGTTTCTTAGACTCCATTGAAAGAAACCGGGCACACATCAAAGTTGTCATTGATATTTTGCTCTTTTGCGCAAAACAAGGCATTGCACTGCGTGGTCACAAGGAGGACACAGAAAGCCTGAACAGAGGAAATTTTCTGGAGTTGTTCAAACTGATTTGTGACTATGACCCTGAAATAAAAAAACGCTTTGATGAGCTTCCAAATAATGCAAAAATGATGAGCCCTGACATTCAGAACGATCTCCTTGAAACAGCAGCATCACTACTCCTCCGAAAAATTAAAGCGGAGCTGCATGCAGAGACAGACACATACTATGCCATTCTAGCTGACGAATATAAGGATCTCTCAAAGAAAGAGCTCATTGCAGTCTGCTTAAGGTATGTGTATAACGGTAATCTGAGAGAGAGAGCTGTCGGATTTGTCGCAACAGATGACATGACATCATCTGGCATCAGCAAAAAGATTTTGGAAGTACTGGAACCACAGCAGCTGGATCCTGCATTGTGTGTGGGTTTCAGTTTTGACGGAGCAGCAGTTATGTCTGGTGAGAAATCCGGGGTACAGGTGCAGCTCAAAAAAACTTTTCCTCATGCTGTGTATGTACACTGGCACTCCCACCGCCTGAACCTGGTGCTTTCGACAGCTTCAAAAGTGTCCCCCACTGTGGCCACTTTTTTTGATGTTGTTAATTCACTGCATCATTTCATGACAGGGGCCAACAGACATGCACAATTTCTACAAATCCAAGAAGAACTTCACCCTGACGCACCCCGCCTGGAGCTTGTGCGCTCTACAGATATTAGGTGGAATTCAAAATCAGAGTCTGTGAGCCGAGTTTTAACCTTGTATGATGTCCTATTAGAAACACTGAGTGAGTTTGCGGAGGGGTCAGGTCAGACTAAAATAGATGCAGAGTCTCTCCTGCAACAGTTACAGACGAAACGATTCATATATCTTCTTGTTGCATTTTCTAAGCTGTTCAGTGCAAGTGATTTCGCGACAAAAAGCCTACAGTCCCCATCTGTGTCAGTGACTGACTGCATCCACATGATTGACGGCCTCAAGGAAACTTTTGCTACTTTCAGAAGTAACTCAGACGGGGAATTTGAGAGAATAATCAGGCTAACTGATGACATCATGAAGAAAAACGATGTTCAGAACTGGGATGTAGCAGGAGCACGGAAGAGAAAGCTGCCTGCCAAGTTTTCTGACTCGCATGTCACCTCTACAGTGGGCAGGTGTGCACCTATCAGGAGTGATTCTGATTTCCGGTCATTGTGGAATGTGATCCTTGACAGACAGCTGGACGAGCTGAATAACCGTTTTCAGAGCGACTCATACGGTATAATGGAAGCTGCTGCATCCCTGCTGCCTGCATCTGAGGCGTTTTGCCAGCTGGACGCATTACACGCGCCGAGCAAGCATTATGGACTTGCGTTAGATGCCTCTGAATTGACTGTGTTTGGTCAACTGATCAAAAGGAAAGTGGACGGGGGACATCAGTTCCCGTCCATTATTGAGGTGTTGGACTCTTGTGACAGGGATGTTTTTCCAAACATGAACAGATTACTGCGTGTTCTAATAACACTGCCCATTACAAGTTGCTCTGTGGAGCGCCTGTTTTCCGTTGTAAACAGGATCAAGTCCAACAGCAGAGCTACAATGCTCACGCAGAGACTAAATAACATCTCGCTGCTCATGTTTGAGAAGGAGCTCACAGAGAAACTGGACTCTGACGGAATAATAAATGCATTCAAGGCCAAGCCACGCTGTCTTGCCCTTTAAATAAAGAGCGGCGCAGTGCACACATGAGCCACAATATCCTTTTCTCTACTTTTTTTACATACTTATGGTATGCGCATCAATGTATATTTTGCTGTTCATCTCGTTGGGAAGGCAGCGCAGGGCAAAGGAACACTGAGGTCACAGACAAATCTCATTTCTACACAAAGATCTGCCGCGGCAGAAGTGTTGCAAAATTCACGTGTAAAAACACAGCCAATCGAGAGCTCCTGCCTGAGTTGTAAGTGATGACAGACATTTACAGATTTTTTTTACACACACACACAGATCATATTACACACACACAGATCATATTACACACACACAGATCTGAATACACACACACAGATTGAGATACGCATTTGCAAATAATATTGCAACAGTAATAGCTCCATACAGCCTAGCCTAAAAAAATTTTTTGTGATATTTCAAGATTTAGTTAGAATTTTCTGCATTTCTACTTGATGGTTTTTTTTTGCACAAATTCTTTATTTGAGAGTATGTCACATGTTTGGATTTAATGTGGACTACCGTTGACTGTTATTGATATCGTATTGTTAATGTTGCATTCAAGGAAGATATGCCTGTATGTTCTTTTGTGGAGGTGTAATACTGTTCAAAATAAATTTGACACACCCAGTATTTGCTGGTGCACACCCAATGTCTTTTTTCTGGCTACGCCATTGGTATGAAGATATAGTAGCCGTACAACCGGGCTTGTTAAGGTTGGAGTATTTTAAGTTTGTGTATGAATAAACGACGAGCATTTGTGAAATCCCACACACGTAAGTCCCTCTCAGTCCAAGCTACACACAGAACCAAAAATCGTCACAAGTGGCGCCCGAACATCTTTTTCCTGGACCTTTCATCGACGACCAGTTAAGTTATACGAAGCAGGTCGAGTTTCATCGAGTTTTTCAAACTTTTTGGACTTAACTACGTTGCCGGCGGCGACATCAAAGGCGTGGATGAGCCAGCGCGGCGCGCTGCAACGCGGACGGAGAGGGAGACGCTGCTCTCATCTGAACTCGGAAGCTGGAAGCGACGGTCCGCGGGGTTTCTTCGGGAGGCTGCTGCGGATGTTTCGGCCGAGACGACTGCGGCTCCCGGTATGTTCAGCTTCGGCTTGCGGCTCCCATGAACTGTGTGTGATGGCTTCTCCGGTTCTTCACAAGGGACTCTCCTCGTCTCTCCTCCTCCCCTGTCGCCTGCTGCTCTCTCCGCCCGCGGATTTCTTCACGTGCCTGGACTGTCTTTGCTGGAGCAGTGTCAAGTGCGCAGACTGTGAGATTTATCGAATTTATTAAAAGAAAGATAAAAAAAAGAAAAAACTGAACTGTACTACTGCTACAGACACCTCAGGGTTGCAACAAAAAAACAGCAACATACAGACTGTTAGTGGTATGATGTGTTTGTGATTTGCACCTTTTTGTGGCTTTATTCATCACCTACAATTTGAGTAACAGTATTTGGTTGCAAGGGAAGTTATATTGATGCTAATGTTATTTTTCATTTTCTTCTTGCATTGACTGTAGTGGGTGTTTTGAATTTCAGGTTTCTCCTTTTGCATAGGATTATTTTTAAAGGAGTACTGCTTAGTTGTGCCTCATCACATTATACTACTAGTCTAGGTGGTTATGTAAACCCAAGTTACAGTTATTGATTTACAACAAAAGTGTATTATGAAGACTCATCCTGACTTACCGGACCTTGACATTGACACTGAATATGTGCCCCTCCCACCTCGAGCTGCCCCAAGCCAGCCTACTGCTGGCCTTGAACTGACTGTAAAGACTTTACAAGCTGAGGTGGAGATGCTCCGAATGTGTCTGCGTGACTCTCTTGAGTTACAGGAGAGCATCTTACAGCACTGGGACCAAACCAGCAAGGCAGCCCCCATGGCCCCACCTACTGCTCCTGCTCCGCTTGCTGCTTCTACACCTTATGTACCTGATCCCCCTGCCAAGATGCCTCACTATACTGATTCTATGACACCTGTCCATGCTCCAAATGTGAAAGCTACACCTCGTCCTCAGTCAGATTCCTTCAACCTGAGCAATACATCTAAGGTCCTCGCAGCTGCTCTGCATCAGGCTAAACTGGAGCCCCCTGTGTTCGCTGGAGACGGAAAAATACATCCAGAGGACTGGTTGCATTCTGTTAATACATACAGACTCTCCTTGGACTTAACAGATGCCCAGATAATCAGAGAGCTACCACGTTTCCTAGCTAAAGAACCAAGAAAGTGGTTTGGTGTGCTCAACACTCATGTCGTCACCTGGATTGACTTCTGTGAACTGTTCCGAGTGGTTTTCCTACCTGCTGATAATCAGGAGCAGATCATGAGAGGCATCTTAGACCGCGTCCAGAGGCCTGAAGAGCCCCTCCCTACATTCGTTGCCCATATGCTCAGTGAATTCAAAAAACTGAAAAGTCCACCCTCTGAGCAGGAGCAAATTGAACTCATCTGTAAGCATGCACTTGAAAGATACAGAGTCGCACTCTATGGCACGCCTGTCAAATCTGTCATCGAACTGATGCTGCGAGCACATGAACTTCACTCTGTCCTTGGTCCCAGCACTACACAGCCACCTCGTGCTCACACTAACAGTAAGCCAGACAGAGAGACTTATTGTTTTAAATGCTCCATGCCAGGTTTCACGTCCCGCACCTGCCCTAACTGCTCTACAGCCTCCAGGGGTCCCCAGCATTCTTATGGACCCGCCCCTGAATCATCGTCAGCCCCGCCTCCTGACCAAAGTCCCAACACTGATACGGCGAGGGCAGGCAATGAAAATGCTGTGACACAGGCAGGGCCCTTCAGTAGGAAACAGGGAAACTTCCCAGGGGGGAGGACATTTCGCAGAGGCAACCCTCCCCCCGGTCACTAATTCCGCCTCCCCCTGTTTCATCCACCCCCCACAATCAGCATGAACTGGGTCATGTAGAAGATGAGACTTCAGAGTCATCATGGAATACCCCACTCAAAGCAAAGGTGAACTTTAGGGGCACAGCAATAGAGGCCGCATTTGACACAGGTGCCACACTGTCTGCCGTGAGGGTGAGCTTTGTCCCTGACCTCTCTTCACCCTTAGTTATGGGGATGGACTTTATGAAACGTGCGTCGATCGTCATACATGTACCCACTAGAACTGTGCTCATGGACGATGAACCCCCATACTTTGATGAACTTGAGGAGGACAGTCTAGATGCAACTTACCTGGAAGGGGGAACCATGATGCCTCTCTGTAGGGAAGAGAAGCTCTAGCTGGGTGCTAGTTCTGATTGTATTACTAAGTTCACACAGGAGTGTCGGCCAGAACACCACTTAAGGCCGTTTCCAGAGTATAGAGGAATAAAGGATAGAGAGGCCGATCTGCAGTTTACTCTCTTTACTTCTTCTTTGCAGTTAAGTATACAGAGCTTCCAGAACAGCTGGATCTTACAGTTGTGATTGTGTGGTTTCTCTATAAAGAAAGAATAACAAATACAACTCAATAAAGGATATCCACATATCCATACATTTATCTTACACATACAGTACGTATTAATATAAATAATATTACCAACCTAATATCAACTAACAGTAATTAAACCAAAGGAGGTAATCAAATGATTACAATCTTACATTTCTCTTACTCATTCACAATAGAAGGAAACAGAAATATACCAAACACTCAATACACAGATTTCTCAGGCTTATGGCACTGTGTCAAGCTAACGCTAATGCTGACATACCAGTTCCTGTGGCAGCCGGATGCTCTTATTGTGAAATCATTGTCAGCGCGCCACTTCCGGTGGCTAATTAGCCTTAGCTTTCATTTCGGCATAGAAACGACATCCCACATCAAACAATCTGTATCCCAGCGGAATCACCCAACACTCAGGTTGGTGTCCAGGTCCGATTAGCCAGGCTGTTAACTAGCGTGCATGGAGCTGACAATAGCGGGCAATTAAACTCCGACCTCTTCTACACATTAACTAATAAACTTATCTCCAGTTACATCAACATAACGAAATACAATAGTAGTAGTACAGCAGATAAACTACTCACTCTTCATTCACGCACAGATCACTGGTACTGAAGCCATTGCACCGCACACCTTTTAACTTAACTGAACTGAAGCGCACGCCCCCTCAGATACAACCCCCCCCACCTGGGCTGGCTCACCTCAACAATATCACCACACTGAATGAACATCACACAGAACACAAAGCCCACAATAGGAATAAACTCTCAATAACCCTGTAACTTTGGGGCCTTTTCTACACTCTCACTGATTCACCACCTGCCCTCCATGACAAGGTGGAGCAGGCAAACTTAGCAGAAAATAAAAAAACAGAACTGTTAAAGCTGATTGATGGTTACAGCGACCTGTTCAGTGGTAATCTAGGCCGCTCCTCCCTGACTGAGCATGTCATTGTAACTGAAGATGCAAAACCGGTCAACCTTCCCCCTTATCGCACATCTCCTGTCAAAAAACAGATAATTGAGGAGCAGATTGAAAAAATGCTCCAGGATGACATCGTCGAGCCAGCATCAGGGCCCTGGGCCGCCCCAGTGGTCATTGTCAACAGGCCCCCTCGTGACCCCCGCTTCTGTGTTGACTTTCGAGGCCTCAATCAACTAACTGTGAAAGACTCCTATCCTCTTCCTCGAGTTGATGAGTCCCTTGACTTCCTGTCCAGGGGAAAATTTATCACCACTCTGGACCTCGCTCGAGGTTATTGGCAGGTGGCTGTCGCCGAGGAGTCCAGACCAAAGACTGCATTCATCACACACTGTGGGCTGTTCCAATTCAAAGTCCTCTCCTTCGGTCTTTGTAATGCGCCAGCCACTTTTCAGAGGCTCATGAACTCAGTCCTCTCCGGCCTCATATACAAATCCTGTGCTGTCTATCTCGACGACATTGTTGTAGCCTCGCCCACCTTCGAACAACATCTGTCAGAACTGGATGAGGTCTTTGCTAGGCTGAGATCGGCCGGCCTCACCCTAAAGCTCAGCAAGTGCCAGTTCTGCCTCAGCGACCTGACTTTCCTCGGCTACCGTGTCACTCCATCAGGCATACACCCTGACCCCGACAAAGTGAGAGCTGTGACAGACTTCGAGGTGCCATCCACTGTGAAGCAGGTGCGTCAGTTTCTTGGCCTGACGGGTTATTACTGTCGCTTTGTGCAGAACTATGCTAAACATGCAGAACCACTTTTTGCCCTCACAAAGAAAGACGCCTCATTCAACTGGAACAACGACTGCCAAAAAGCCATGGATCTTCTGAAAAACAGCATAACCTCAGCACCTGTCCTTCGGTTCCCTGATTTCTCTCGGCCTTTCTTCATTCATGCAGACACGTGTGACGCAGGCCTTGGAGCAGCTCTTATGCAGAGAGACGATGAAGGCAGAGATGTAGCTGTAGCATATGCCAGCCGGGCTGTGCACAAGTCTGAGAAACCATATTCAACTCCGGAGAAGGAGTGTTTGGCCGTCATATGGGCTTTGGAGCACTTCAGGCCGTACGTCGAGGGCCTCCATGTGACAATATTCACAGACCATAGCAGTCTCAAGTGGCTGATGTCTCGTCCAAATCCTTCTGGCAGGCTAGCCCGTTGGTCTCTCCGCCTTCAGGACTTCGACTTCACCATAGTCCACAAGCCTGGTGAGCGTAACAAAGTGCCTGACGCTCTGTCCCGAAACCCTCTCCCTGCAGTTGACTCTCCCATGGATCTCTTACCCGCATATGCTGTGATAGGGGGTCTGGACCTCCGCTCGCTTCCCCCAGTGGTGCTAACAGACCGCTCACAAGTGCGAGCGCTGCAGTTGGAGGACCCAGTGACTGGTGAGCTGCTCCGTCACTTGGAGGATAGCAGTCACGATGCAGACGGCAGCCATGAGTCTCCTCAGTACGCAGTCCAGGATGGGCTCCTCTACTTTCAAGACCCCAAAACAAGATGTGGCCTACATCCACTAAAACAGATGAAGCTTTATGCTCCTACAGCCACCCGAGGTTGTCTACTGAAGTACTACCATGATCACCCTACAGCTGGTCATTTGGGGATTGCTAAAACCCTGGCACGCCTACGCCTCAGATTCTTCTGGCCCAACATGGCCTCTGATGTCAAGAACTATGTTGTCTCCTGTGCTGTTTGTCAAACCACTAAGCCATGTCAAAGGAAGCCTGCTGGTCTAATGGTCCCCATTCACCCTCAAAGGCCCTGGGAATACACCGGTGTGGACTATGTTGGCCCGCTTCCTTGCACACCAAGTGGTAACGCTTACATCCTTGTCTTTGTGGACTATTTTTCTAAATGGATTGAGGTGAGCGCAGTGAGAGAAGCAAATGCTCAGGACGCAGCTAATAGGTTCATCGCTGACATCTTTGCCCGCCATGGTGCTCCATCATACCTCATATCAGACAGAGGGACACCATTTGTTAGCGACCTCTTTGAACATGTTGTGTCAACGTTAGGGACTGAGCACAGACTAACTACGGCTTATCACCCACAGACAAATGCAACTGAACGTGTCAACCGTACTTTGAAAGCTGCCATTCGCGCATACGTGGGAGATAAACACACATCATGGGACAAATTCATCCCTCAGATCTGTTTTGCACTGCGCACGGCGCCTCACGAGAGCACAGGCCTCAGCCCCGCCATGATGTTGTATGGACGGGAGCTGGAGACCCCACTTGACATCGTCACCCAGCCCACACAAGAGGGAATGGATGACCCCGGTGTCCCCTACCCTGAATGCTTAAAAGCCTCACTGCAGGAAGCACATGATCATGCGCGTGCAGTGCTCTCTGAGAGTCACGATCGTCAGAAACGTTATTATGACCTACGTCGCCGTCAGGTCTCCTTCGACATTGGAGATCTTGTCAGAGTGAAAACCCACCCAAGGTCAGATGCATTGACTAACTTCACAGCTAAACTGGCCCCACTGTTTGCTGGCCCGTACCGCATCTCCCGGAGACTCTCAGATGTGAATTACAGCCTCACTAAAGCAGACACTGGAGAAGAAGCTGGAGTTTTTCATGTGGTCAACCTGCAGCCGTTTCATACCTGGGCCACAGCTTCAGCCAATAAACGCAAGAGACATACTCATCCTGATGGACAACTCCCTGAATCGTCAGAGAACACTCTCGAGCCTGCTGTCGGACATGTCTATGATTCTGAACCTGGCTCCAGCCATCCTGCTCAGCACTCTGCTCAGGTGACTGACGACATGATTGTGACTGACGACATGATTGTGACTGAAATGAACACTGATCTTGACCCACCACCGACCGGCCCTGGCTTTTCTAGTCACTACAGCCTAGGGGAGGCCCAGACAAAACCCCAGAGTTACCTCAGGATGGTCAGACAACAGGTGGACCAATCCTTTACATACTGCCAGATTTGACTTTAAGTAAACTCAGTTTTTGTGTTCATGTGATTGTTAAACAGTTGTTAAAGTGTTAAATGCCGCCCTGCTGTGGTTAGGGTTTTGCAGTATTCTGCTCAGCAAAAGCGGTTGTCTTATTTTATGAGACATTAATGGGTTAATTTTATTACTATGTTCTTTAAAAGAAAATTTAAATAAGGGAATTTCATAAGGTACTTGTCTTTAAAACCTGAGTTTGGTTTTTGACTAACTGTGGCCTTTCATTTTACTTGGTACTGACATGTATGCCAGTTATCTAAATGATTCACTGTATCTCACTCTGGTCCCGACAGCTTAGTTGCATTGTCATGTATGACAAGTATACTTAGTCCAGACTGTATCTCAGTACGTATGGCTGGGGACAGCCTTTGTCTTACCAGGGGGGAATATGTAACAGTCGAATATATGAAATGTGCCTTTAACGTGTGTCGCTCAACAGTGATGTCATCAAGCAGTGTCTATTGTTTTATTGAGCTAGTTGAGAGCGCGCACTACCCTGGTCGGATTGTGTATATGCGAGTTCCTGCTTTCTTCTCTATCTCTCAACTCAAGTGACGATAATAAGTCCATGTGGTAACTATTTTTGTTCATGTATGAAGATATAGTAGCCGTACAACCGGGCTTGGTAAGGTTGGAGTGTTTTAAGTTTGTGTATGAATAAACTACGAGCATTTGTGAAATCCCACACACGTGAGTCCCTCTCACTCCAAGCTACACACAGACCCAAAATCGTCACACACTGCAGGCTGCTACCTGTTACTACTTCCTGTTTGTGAAGATAAACACTCAATCCTGTTGTGAAAGCATTAAAAGTAAATCATCAGTGTTTCTAATTCTTCTTATCCAGTCACAAAGCTGCAGGTCAGTGTTGAGCATGAACACACAGCAGTGTTTGTGTCTGTGTGTTGATACTAAAGGTATATATATATATATATATATATATATATATATATATATATATATATATATATATATATATATATATATATATATATATATATATATATATATATATATATATATATATATATATATATATATATATATATATATATATATATGTTGTTGGTGGACGGATGAAATATTATATAATAACTGTCTCCATAAAATCTGTCACCATCCTGTCAGTGGGGGGCGCCAAAGCCCAACAAACAAAGTGAAGAATATGATTGGTTGTGAGGTTTCCATCTTTGTCTCTGTTATCTAAACCTGCCTCTGCTGTTCAGCTCACAGAGGCTGATCACATGATCACACATATTATAATTAAATGTTTGTCTCCTTCAGTAAATATACAGCAGGACACAATATTATAAATACTTACAGTTACATCAATATAATACAATGACTAAATATAATAAAATGACAGTTTAGATTACAGCTAAAAAACGACAAAAGACATATTGTGTCATATTTCCTGGAAACAATCGTACTGTGACTGTTTAATGAGATGTGATAATTTCAGTTAATATTAAGAACTAACCAAGAAATGTTGATTATATACTAAATAAATTCTGCTAAATATAGACAGTGAGTATAAAAGTGAAGGAAAACTGACACACACACACACACACACACACACAGTAACACACACGCAGTAACACAGACACAGACACAGACACACACACACACACACGCAGTAACACAGACACACAAACACACACACACAGTAACACACACAGTAACACACACACACACAGTAACACACACACACACAGAAACACACACACACACACACACACACACACACACACTCATCTTACCTGCAGAGGCAGACTGCAGTAGACAGAAGAACAGGAACAGCCCAGTGATGACCGACGCAGCCATAGAACCAGAATCTGCTGTTTCCTCAGGTTCAGTCCAGTTGAACAGTCCACCATCAAACTGAGTCTGAGTAGATTTCACAAGCTGACAGAAACAGCAGAGAGACAACCAGCTAATAATTAATAGAAAACACAAAAAACTAAGAAGAAAGCAGAGAAGCCAGATCTAACACATGAATTCAGACTTGAATGAAACACTACCAGCAGGTAGTCTCTGTAGTGCAGCGGGGTGACGCAACTGCTGCTCGTCATCAGACTTCCTTTCACTGTTTCTGTCACAACTTTCAGTTTCAATTCAATAATAATTCAACAATTCAAGTTCAATAGTAATTTATTTCCAAAGTGGTCCTGGAAGACACAAATAATGATAACAATAAAGAGTCATGTGATGTAAAAGAAAACACAACTGTTGAAGCTGCTTTCATTTTGTTTGGTACATTTAAGCTTTAAGTGTCTCGTATCATAAACCACAAAGAACACAGGAGGTCAACGCGGCTCTCAGTGAGTGATACAACATTACCATGTCTGGTGTAGACCTGTGGAACGTGCCTGTAAATAATTGTGGTGTTATTTAAAAAAGATTGATTGACTGAGATTGCAGGAGGAGCTGCTTCGATAAAAACAGCCTCTTCAAACCACATCTCGTACTCCACTATTTTGTTTTGTTGCCCAGCTCGTTTGAGAGTATAACAAAGCAGGGAGGACCACATGGCAAGAGTTCAAATTAAGAAAGTAAGTTATTAAAGTTAACAAATGTAATCAACCAAGAGTTTAAAGCCAAAACTAACATGAACCAAGGCGACAATCAAAAGCAAACCAAAAATGAAGTGCCTGAAAGGTACCAGCCTTTCAGGAGGACAGTGACAGAGACACATCTTGGTTTTCCTGGGTTTAAAAAGGCTCCCAACAGGTGACCTCAATCCCTTGATGAGGAGGGAGGGACCAGACCATCTAGGGAAGAGAGAAAACAGGAGAGTAGACAGCCAAGCTATCCCCCTTAGTATGGAGACCTAGGGCCGTCACAGTTGTCTCTAGTTGCTGACTAGAGAGAGCTTCATCAAAGATGGCTCCTCTGAGAGAGACACGCAGTCAGTCGGTTACTCAGTAAACCGACTACAGCTGTTTTTCTTCTTCTCTTGATGAGATTCAATCCACAGTATTTAGTCTACAAACTGTCTGAATTTAGTCTCTTTTCCTCTTTAAACACACGACAGACTCAAGGCCGTGGATTTAGGACACAGAAAGATGATACAAAGCTGCTAAATGAGTCGAGTGGAGACTCTTCACAGGAGACAATCTTTGACTGAAGTAAAGCTAGAAATGAACAGAAAGGTTTAAAAGACTCCATGTTAACACATCTGCAGTTAGAGAAACAAGAAGTAACACCTTTGCTGTCTGAGCTTCAAATAAACCACAGACAAGACAACAGGGAGTCAACGTGACAGTTAACACACACTGAGAGCCCAGTATATGTTAACTGTCACGTACAGTTACCACAGCGCTAGTTTTATCATCATATCTGGTCTAGACCTGCTCTATGTGGAAAGTGTCTTGATGTCACGTACAGTTACCACAGTGCTAGTTTTAATATCATCATATCTGGTCTAGACCTGCTCTGTGTGAGAAGAGCATTGAGATGAAGCACGGGGAATTTGATACTCGGGACTTTTGTGTCACACAACTGAAACTATTACTGCTGTGAGTAACGCATCATTACCGCATCGTATTTATAAATTATTGAGTTTAGTTCAGAGTTTCCTCTGAACTTTGGTATTTCACATAAAACACAGAAATACAAACACAGTAATTAATACAATGAACTGCAATTTGTTGTCACATTATTTATTTTTAAAGAGGACATGCAGGTGGTCGAGTGGTTAGAGCACATGCCATCTATGCAGCCGACCCCGGTTTGAATCCTGATTGGAGATCCTTTGCTGCATGTTACATCCCCCTATGGCTCCTGTTTCCTGTCTGTCTATTATTAAATAAAAAGGCATCTGTGCCGAAAAAATCTTTAAAAAAAAAGAGGACAGACTGAAGAGTTTCCTGATTCAGA
Organism: Scomber colias; assembly: GCA_021039105.1. NCBI lineage: Eukaryota > Metazoa > Chordata > Actinopteri > Scombriformes > Scombridae > Scomber > Scomber colias. The sequence continues at coordinate 126,871 of JAJDFG010000213.1, forward strand.
CTGAGAAAGTGGGGAAAGTGGGGAAAGTGCTGCTTTGATAAAAGCAGAAGTTTCAAACCACAACGTCCCTCCATTTTGTTTTGTTGTCTCTAGTTGCTGACAGAGGTTCAGACAGGTTTCCTGTTATAAAGCATTTTATGACTTTCTTTATGATGGATATAGAAAAGCAAGTCACTGAAGTTCCTGTTTTCACTCTGAGGAAATAATGAGACTAAATTAAAACATATTTTAATTATATTGTAAATGTGACTTCTAAATAAAACATTTCTAATTAAACTGTGACTGAGTCTGAAACTGTGCACATTTGGTTTACAGGGGAGATATTCAGCTTTTTGTCATTTTCTGTTGCTTAAAAGCTGTTGAACACGTGACTAAGAAACTTTATATAGATTTGTTATATCACCTGTCTGTACCCTCTGCTTTTTTAAAAATCATACAGACTAATAGCAGCCAGTCGGTTTCCAGACATTGAACTGGACATCAGGAGCTTAACAAAGCATTTTATAATTAACATCAACAGCAAATAAAGAAACTGCTGATAATAAGGTTTCAATGTCATTATCAAATGTACCAGAAATCATTTATTGTGTGTTTTGGCTTCATTCTGACAATAATGTTTTTTCATCTGTCTGAAAATCTGAAAAATGTTCCTGAAGACAACAAGACAATCTGCTGCTGATCATGGACTCATTCCCCATCTTCAGTCTAAGGTGGAAGTAATATTAATATTATATGATGTAAATATTAATGACAAATATTAATGTAGGGGGGAAAAAAGTTTATTAATAAAAGGAGAACTGATTTTCTGTATTTCCATCCCTTAAAGGAAACCTTTGTAAATTAAAGGTCAGACATTGAAGTGGAGACGATCATCTGCTGTTGTTTAAATAGAAACTCCGGTGCTGCCACCTGCTGGCTGTATTCTTTTTCTTTTTAATAAGACTGGTAGCAGCAATACAGCACTGAACTGAACATCAGGAGCAGTTTAGTAAAGAATATTATAATTATCGTAAACAGTTTTGATGTCAAACTGCAGTTCAAACCCTTCACAGGTAATGAAGAAACAAACAGCTGATAATAAGACATCAATGTCATTATCAAAAATACTAGAAATCATTTATTGTGTGTTTTGTCTTCATTCTAACAATAATGTTTTTCATCTGTCTGAAACACTGAAACATTTTCCTGAAGACATCAAGACAATCTGCTGCTGATCACACTTCTTCAGGATTAAATGAAGGTAATATTAATGTTAATGTAAATATTAATGATGAACACTAATGCAAAAAACTTTAATGAATCTCAGTATTTTAATCCCCTAAAGCTTTAAACCTTTGTCTCTGTCCCTTCAGATCATCACTATAGAGAATAGTTTAAAATAGTTTGGTGTTCATCTCAACACCCACTTCATCTTAGAAAAGCATTTCCAGAGAAATAATTAAAGGGTTGAATAAGAAAATATCTAAAATCAGATCAGCTTCTTTATTGAAGTAATGATATTTTAAAGGTTTGAAGAGTTTAACCTGAAGTTTGACATCAGAACTGGTTAAATTAATCATAAAATGCTTTGCTAAGGTGCTCCTGATGTTCAGTTCGGAGCCTCCATGCTGTCTTGCTGCTATTAATGTGTGTAATACAAATTACAGCCAGGAGCATCTATTTAAACAACAGCAGACGATACAGACTGGTGACAAATTAAAGGAAAAACCTACTTAAAGTGTCTTAAAGTGTTCAACAGCCTCAGTGCTCCTTGGTACTGATTCTACAGTCTGTAAAGTCTACTGGAGGGATGAATCAATCAATCAATCAATCAATCTTTATTTGTATAGCGCCAAATCACAACAAAGTTATCTCAAGGCTCTTTCCACATAGAGCAGGTTCTAAACCAAACTCTTCAGGTTTCATTTAAAGAGACCCACCATTCCCACATGAGCAACAGTGGCGAGAAAAAACTCCCTTTTAACAGGAAGAAACCTCAGGCAGAACCAGACTCAGAAGTGGGCGGACATCTGCCTCGACCGGTTGGGGTTGAGAGGAGAGAAAGGAAGGACAGAGGAGAGAAGCACAATGAAAATCAACAATGAAGCTAGAAGGTCCGGGACTGGAATCTGTCATCCGGACGTCTACAGGCCCAGATTACCTGTGAGACCAGAAAGCACAGACAACTCCGGGGAAGAAGTTTAGGTTATTGAATGCATTAATAGAACATGAATGTTAATGGATATAGATGGATGGATAGAGAGAGAGAGGGAGAAGGAGAGAGGGGCTCAGTGCATCATGGGGGTCCCCCGGCTATCTAAGCCTATAGCAGCATAAGTTAAGAGCTCAAAGAGCCCTAACTATAAGCTTTATCAAAAAGGAACGTTTTAAGCCTAGGCTTAAAACTCATGAACTCCATTCTTTATATTAAAACCGGCCTGGCAGTTCACAAAGAAATGTACTACAACCACATACTTGAATACAAGGATGCTCTTTCCTCAGCCAAGACCACATACTACAGAACCTTAATCAGGACAGCTGATGGGAACACTAGAGCCCTATTCTCAACTCTCAACAACATTCTGAAACCACCTGATGCTCTACCACCTCATCTACTCACAGTTACACAGTGTGATACCTTCATGACCTTCTTCAATGCCAAAATTGAAAATATCCACCGGACACTGACTGCTACTAAAAACTCTGCATCCTCTCTGCACTCTTGGCCTACATCTTCCTTCAGCTCTCCGCTCACCAGCTTCATACTGCCAACTGTCTCTGAAATAAGTGGTCTCATTCATAAAGCCAAGTCATCTACCTGCCAGTTAGACCCACTACCTACCCACCTGGTCAAAAGCTGCCTACCTGCCCTGTCTGCGTTAATAACTGACATCATTCATTCCTCACTGACCTCTGGTGTTGTTCCATCATCACTAAAGACTGCTGCAATAACTCCTACACTCAAGAAACCTGGCGCCGATCCAAATGACTTGAACAACTTCCGTCCCATCTCTAACTTGCCATTTCTCTCCAAAATACTTGAAAGAACGGTTGCAGCTCAGATCCACACCCATCTGTCTGACAACAACCTTTATGAACAATTTCAGTCAGGCTTCCGTCCCCTCCACAGCACCGAGACAGCCCTAGTGAAAATCACCAACGACCTCCTGATGGCATCTGACTCTGGACTTCTCTCCATTCTGGTTCTCCTCGACCTGAGTGCAGCCTTTGACACCGTTTCTCATGACATCCTCCTGGACAGATTAGCCTACATTGGAATCACTGACATCCCACTGGCTTGGTTCACATCATATCTCTCTGACCGCACTCAGTTTGTTCAAATCAAAAACCTGAGATCTGGCTCCTCTCCAGTCTCTAGTGGTGTTCCCCAGGGCTCTGTCCTTGGCCCCCTCCTGTTCATTATTTATCTTCTGCCTCTTGGTCACATTCTCAGGAAATTTGACATACAATTCCACTGTTACGCTGATGATACCCAACTCTATCTTTCCACTAAGCCTACTTCCACTCTGCCACCCACAGCTCTATCCGACTGCTTACTGGAAATTAAATCATGGCTCTCACTAAATTTTCTTAAACTTAACGGCGAAAAAACTGAGGTCCTCCTCATTGGTACCAGATCAACCCTAGCAACACTCAACACTTTCTCCATGTCCATCGACAATACCACTGTTCCTCCATCCCCTCAAGTAAAGAGCCTGGGTGTCATCCTGGACAGCACACTATCGTTTGAAGCCCACATCAAGATCGTTACTCGGTCTGCATACTTCCATCTACGTAACATCAACCGTCTCCGTCCCTCACTTTCACCAACCTGCACCGCTATCCTGGTAAACACCCTGATCACATCTCGTCTGGACTACTGTAACTCTCTCCTCTTTGGTCTTCCGCGGAAATCTCTCCACAAACTCCAACTTGTACAGAACGCAGCCGCTCGTATCATAACCAGAACTCCCTCTATTGAACACATCACTCCTGCCCTGCAGCAACTTCATTGGCTCCCTATCAAATCCCGCATTGACTTTAAGATTCTACTCCTCACATTCAAGATCCTTCACAACCTGGCACCATCATATCTCTCTGAACTTATCCACATCTACACACCTTCTCGAACTCTCCGATCCTCCTCTGCTAACCAGCTCTTCGCTCCATCTGCCAACTTAACCACCATGGGGTCAAGAGCTTTCAGCCGATCAGCCCCCCGCCTATGGAACTCTCTCCCGCCTGACATTCGCACTTCAGACTCTGTCTCTACCTTTAAATCCCGCCTGAAAACACACCTATTCAGAGTGGCCTACTCTATCTCCCTTTAACTATGCAATCTTCATTCTTGTTTATTATTATATTAATGCACTTTGAAGTCACGTTCATATTTATTTTTATTTTTATTTATCTATTTTATTTATTTTCTTTCTTTATTCTTTATCTCTGCACTAAATGTCACCTGATTTATATTGTTTGATGTACTGTTTTTGTGTTATGTGTGCCTTGTAAGGTGACCTTGAGTGCTTTGAAAGGCGCCTTTAAATAAAATGCATTATTATTATTATTATTATTCTTCCAAAAGATATTCCCTCATTTAGTGTTTTAATGATGGTGGATAGAGCTGTCCAACATGTTCATTGAGATGTGGTGACTGTGGAGGTCATAGCATATGATTCACACCAATGTTTTACTCATCAAACCATCCAGTGACCCCTCAAGTCCTAACAAGTAATCAGTTCATTGAGAGAATAATAAAACAATTTGCTGATTAAAATAATAGTTGTGTTATCTCTGTTGAAATAAAGGTGGCAACACATTACAGTTCAGGGTAGGTACAGTAGCCCTGAAGGCAAGTGAAACTTTTTTTTAGTGATCCAAGTCTGATCTAACAGATACTGCTTAAAGATCTAGGATGTAAACATATGGGGAATCTGAAGGATTTGAAATTTAAAAAGTCTGAACTTTAAACCATTATTCATAAGGAAACTGCACTCGCATTATATAAGTTGCGAAGGAAAACCTTTCAGGTGATAAAGCTGCCAACCATTGGAGAATCAGTCAGATTATATCATCAATTAGAGGGAATGATGGATCAGTCATCAGGGATACAGAGGGTATAAATGAGGCTTTAAGCAATATTATGCCAAATTATACACTACAGAATGTGAATCAAATAGCTCAGAAATCGAAAAGTTCTTCACTGATTTAAACCTTTCCACTATTGAGGGGAATGACGTATCAGTGTTAGAAGCACACATTTCAGAAAGTGCTTTCAGGCTCTAAAGGAACTATCTTCAGGAAAATCCCCAGATGGTTTTAGTATAGAATCAATTGTTTTCAAGGTGAATTATTTCTTCTTCTCTGCAAAATAAATAATGACAAATTACCAGGAAATGCGTGTCTCTTTGTGTTTTGCTAATATTTCACTTTTGCCCAAACGAGGGAAGGAAAAGCAAACTATTCTTGCAAAACTACACATTCTTCTTCTAAAAAAAAGTGTTTTTGCATCAATACAGTTACAATAACCATCATTTGAATAAGCACACAAAGCACCAACTACACACTGACAGTATGCATGAAAAAATATTTGCTTTTTCTGTGTGTAGGGCACACCTGAACCTGCCAATATGACTGAAAAAAGATTTTACAACGAGGAGTTTTCTTCACAGTTTCTGTAAAGTTTGATTTGATTTCAGGTTACATTTAAAGAGACCCAACATTCCCACATGAGCAGCACTTGGTGACAGTGGAGAGAAAAAACTCCCTTTAACAGGAAGAACCCTCAGAACCAGACTCAGAGTGGGAGAACATCTTTTAACAGGAAGAACCCTCAGAACCAGACTCAGAGTGGGAGAACATCTTTTAACAGGAAGAACCCTCAGAACCAGACTCAGAGTGGGAGAACATCTTTTAACAGGAAGAACCCTCAGAACCAGACTCAGAGTGGGAGAACATCTTTTAACAGGAAGAACCCTCAGAACCAGACTCAGAGTGGGAGAACATCTTTTAACAGGAAGAACCCTCAGAACCAGACTCAGAGTGGGAGAACATCTTTTAACAGGAAGAACCCTCAGAACCTGGAACGGTTGGAGTAGAGAGAGAGAGAGAGAGAGAGAGAGAGAGAGAGAGAGAGAGAGAGAGAGAGACACACACACAATGAAAACTGATTGTTTTAATTCTCTTGCAGCGGCTGAAGAACATCTGGATCATCAACAGGCAGGTCTGAATAATTCTCTGAACGTCCTTTAAGCTTCTTGAAGATCACATCTGTAAGGGACCGAGCTGGCTAACAAAAGGAGACTAAGGTGGTTTTTGAAGAATGAGGGTTTTTATTTTACCCAAAGTTTACAAAATAATACAAAAAAACAAAATACAGTTTTGGGCCCATAAAAGAGGTCAAAATAAACAGAACTCAACTATAATCAACTTAACCCTAACAGACCAGAGGGGTATTGCACGAAACCAGGATAAGGGATTAAGCCGGGATAAGTTAGGTATCCTGGCTGAATTTAGCCTCAAGTCGGTTGCATGAAAGCAGGTTAAATTTATCCTGGCCCAGTTACTATGGTGATTTATTCTCTGCAGCTAGCCTGCTCCAGACCAGGCTAACAACCAGGCTAAGATTATTCTCAGGGATTCATCTGGCAGTTCTACTGTCAATCATGTGACAAATTAATGGGTTTTACAGCATTTCCACGGTCTTTCTAAATATGTTGCATCATTTCAATTATCCAGCATTAAAATACTACAGATAAATTATATTGTAGTTTCATTAAAGTCTGTTGACTGTTTAATTGCAACAGTCATTTTATAGTCATTCATGTGGTATCATTATTGTGTATAATGTACAGTAGATTTACTTTGTACTATTTACTAGCTGATACTCACAATGTTACTTGGCTGCTTCTGAGGCTGAGCAGCATCTGGGTCCTGTTACACATGTTATTTTCTATTAGCACCTAATCACTGACTTCATATCCATTATGGGCTAAATGAGCAAGACAGTTCCATAAAATTGACATGATACCTCAAGCCTGGAGTCCAGCAACACTGTCTCCTCATCTGCAGAAGTGCATCCTGCAGCTGCAGATGTGCCTTCCCCCTGCCCTACACCTAATTATAATAATTGTTTGCACTTAATTATATTTCCTGAGTTCTTGCCACATTTAAATCAAAGTGTACAACTGTTGATTAGTGGGCTTGGACAGTAACTTCTTTAGTCCTTTAATTGTAATTTTGACAGTTCTAGTGGAGCACTGTTGTATTAATTGTACTTTTTTATTTTTAAAGTATATTTTTGGGCTTTTTGCCTTTGATGTACAGGTTAGTAGAGAGAGACAGGAAAACTGGAGACAGAGAGGGGGTAATGACATGCAGGATAGGAGTGCTTGTTGCGGGGTTTGAACCAGGATCGCCTGCAGCTAGGGCTGTAGCCGCAACCCACGGGGCAGGTGCTCTACCCACTGAGCTATACTTAACCCATTAATTGTACATTAATTGCACTACTTACGTATTGAGCCGGTCCGCGATTGTCTGCCAGGCTTTCTCCCTTTCCTTGATTACAGTGCTTTGTGCTTGTGTTGCCTTTTTTTCTTATCATTTCTTTAACCTCATCATGAAACTCCATCAGGAGCTGTTGTTCAGCGGCCGTGAAGAATGACGTGCGACACCTTTCCATTTTCCAATCTGTGATTCTGTGATCGATGCCATGGGTCTATTTGAGAATGCCGTGAACATGCACTTATCCCAGCTATCTACACCTGGCTTGACATAGCCGCACCTTTTCATCCTGGCTTGGCGAACGTGCAACCAATTAAGCCAAGATGCGCCGGGCAGGCTAGATCAAGCTGCGCTTGCTCAGTTATCCTGGATTTATTTATTCTACTTTTGTGCAATACCCCTCTGGGGCCCGTTTCAGAAAGCAGGTTTAGTGAGAACTCTGAGTTAGTTAACCCTGAGATGAGGGAAACTCTGGTTTTTCGGTTTCACAAAGCCAGTTCAGCTTAACTCTGAGTCAGTTACCATGGCAACATACTCCGTGAACCTAACCTGCTCGCTAGCAGGTTTTCTTCAACTAACCCTGAGTTTCTCCTGCTTTTTAGTTGAAGCCCGCAGACTGAAGGAGCTGTCAGACATGGTGTGTCCTTTTCTTAAAGAGTCAGTTAATATTGAAACACAAATACGAAGCATAAATCTCCGTCAGGGTGATCGGACCCCGCTGGGATGTTTTATCATTCTCTGATGATGTTCTGTTTGAGTGTTTCCATTTTTTTGTACAATCGATAATTTATCTGAACAATATTCTCAGCCCTCGTATCGTCTGTACGACACCACATGGACATGCTCTCAGTTCAGAACAAGTTCTCTGTTCAAGTTCATGTTTCCAAGGCAACCGTCTGTCGGGCTGTCACAAATGCAATATTTGAAGGTGATTGATAGCCAAGTGGTTACTGCTCATGCTTCATAGTGACAGTGTCGCTGGTTCGATACCAGTGAGGAACTTTCTCTCTCTCTCTATACCAGCTACTGTTAAATTAAGGTGAAAGTGTCCAAACATAAAACTAAATTTGACTATTTCACTGAAACGTTTACACTTTTGTAGTGTTGTATGTATAAAGGCATGTAGGTGTTGCTTTCAAATAGACAATATTAAATACTGGCAGTGTTGGGATGGCTGAAAAATTGACTTTCTTCTTTGCTTAGAAGATTTCATCAACTACTGAAATATATATCACATGTTGAATGTAGCATTTAAATGCTGTTTAATGAGGTAGGGCAGGCTAAACAACACCACAATTGTTTGTAATCAATACCTTACTTGTTTGAGCTATATTTTTATTTTTCATATTCAGTTGCTGCCAAGTAGGCCTACGTTTTGTACCTGTTGGGGTCTGCATGAATGTTAAATGTGCCACGCACACACACACAGAATATAAATGTTGAATAAGTCGACCACTTGAGACAAAATGTTTCTCTTGTTTTCATTAATACTTTTCTTAAATATACTCATCATCTGCATGTATTCATTAATATTTCTAACTCCTTTGGGGAGAAGTAGGAGGACTGAGCCCTTTGTTTCTCCTGTTGTCATGGTGAATCATGTTATCTGTGCTCCATTGATGAGGGCTTGGTATCTCCTCATGCAGAAGCTTCACTCAGAGTTACTTTGACTCAGAGTTGATTGAACTAACTGTTAACACTTGTTCTGAAACCCAAAACTCTGAGTTTGACAGCTCAGAGTTGGTCAACCTAGAGTTAAGGTTTTAACTCAGAGTTAGTTAAACCTGCTTCCTGAAACAGGCCCCTGACCTCACAAATGAAAACATGGGGAACATATATACTGGCTGATCAGGGGCCTGTTTCAGGAAGCAGGTTTAACTAACTCTGAGTTAAAACCTTAACTCTAGGTTGACCAACTCTGAGCTGTCAAACCCTAAAGTGTTAACAGTAAGTTCAATCAACTCTGAGTCAAAGTAACTCTGAGTGAAGCTTCTGCATGAGGAGATACCAAGTCCTCATCAATGGAGCACAGATAACATGATTCACCATGACAACAGCAGAAACAAAGGGCTCAGTCCTCCCACTTCTCCCCAAAGGAGTTAGAAATATTAATGAATACATAGAGACATTTTGTCTCGAGTGGTCGACTTATTCAACATTTATATTCTGTGTATGTGTGTGTGTGGCACATTTAACATTCATGCAGACCCCAACAGGTACAAAACGTAGGCCTACTTGGCAGCAACTGAATATGAAATATAAAAATATAGCTCAAACAAGTAAGGTATTGATTACAAGCAATTGTGGTGTTGTTTAGCCTGCCCTACCTCATTAAACAGCATTTAAATGCTACATTCAACATCTTATATATATTTCAGTAGTTGATGAAATCTTCTAAGAAAAAAAGAAAGTCAATTTTTCAGCCATCCCAACACTGCCAGTATTTAATATTGTCTATTTGAAAGCAACACCTACATGCCTTTATACATACAACACTAAAAAAGTAAACGTTTCAGTGAAATAGTCAAGTTTAGTTTTATGTTTGGGCACTTTCACGTTAATTTAACAGTAGCTGGTATAGAGAGAGAGAAAGTTCCTCACTGGTATCGAACCAGCGACACTGTCACTATGAAGCATGAGCAGTAACCACTTGGCTATCAATCACCTTTAAATGCTGCATTTGTGACAGCCTGACAGACAGTTGCCTTGGAAACATGAACTTGAACAGAGAACTTGTTCTGAACTGAGAGCATGTCCATGTGGTGTCGTACAGACGATACGAGGGCTGAGAATATTGTTCAGATAAATGATTGATTGTACAGAAAAATGGAAACACTCAAACAGAACATCACCAGAGAATGATAAAACATCCCAGCGGGGTCCGATCACCCTCTGACGGAGATTTATGCTTGGTATTTGTGCTTCAATATTAACCGACTCTTTAAGAAAAGGACACACCATGTCTGACAGCTCCTTCAGTCTGCAGGCTTCAACTAAAAAGGAGGAGAAACTCAGGGTTAGTTGAAGAAAACCTGCCAGCGAGCAGGTTAGGTTCATGGAGTATGTTGCCATGGTAACTGACTCAGAGTTAAGCTGACCTGGCTTTGTGAAACCGAAAAACCAGAGTTTCCCTCATCTCAGGGTTAACTAACTCAGAGTTTTCACTAAACCTGCTTTCTGAAACAGGCCCCTGGTCTCTCCCCTTTGCCTGGGCGTGGCCAGATGTCTCTAGGAGCAGCAACCCCAAACTGGTAACGAGTTCCGTTGTGTGGCTGCGAGTGCGGCCATCACAACATCACAAGACCAACAAACAGAGTAACTCCAAGAATTACTCCAAGATGTCCACCCTCTGAGAGTTTTCCAGACTCTGAGTGTTTTCCAGACTCTGAGTCTCCATCTGTTGGACCCACAGAGCAGAAACAGGTGTGAGGTATCAGCTGTCAGGTACAGTCCAGAAGTATTTGGACAGTTCCACATGTTTGTGTTAAAGGGTTTTATTTCCCTCACAGTTCTTTCTATACTGATGTAAAAATAGTCACATTAAAGCTGAGACTTTAATGTGGTATCCATTATTTTATTTACAAGTCAATGTGCTGAAGCCTGAAGAACAAAACATGTGGAACTGTGAAAATGTGATCATACTCCTGTCCAAATGTGGAACTATCATTTCTCACATCTACAAACTCACCTTTAACTTTCAGCTGGACAATGCTGATGGGTTCACCATCAATAGCAGATCTCTTCCTGCGTCCTTTTATCTCTTTGCAGCGACACTCATATATTCCTTCATCGTTGTTGTTCACGTTCTTCAGAATCAGAGACAGGTCACCGTTCTTCATCTCATCGTCCTTCAGCTGCACCCGGTTCACATAAGATGGATCCTGGTCTGCTGTGTTCAGACGCCCATCTGACTTCATGTAAACATGTCTCTCAAGGTTAGATCTGCTCCACTCAACAGCTGTTATGATGGCGTTGTTTGGAGCTTCACATGACAGAGTGACATCATCTCCAGGTTTTGCTGTTATCTCTGTTATCTGTAGGTCTAAAGAACAATAAAAAACATCCAGAGGAGAAAAATCAGTTTTAAAATTCTTCACTTTTTATTTTCCATCATTAAAAGTAAAACAAGTGAATGTTCAGTATTGGTATAAAATGTGATGTTTGTCATTTCAAACTGCTCATAAATACAGAATCTGCTGTTATTATTAATACAGGTGAACTGAACTCTTCTATTTGCACATTCTGTGAGTAATTTCTAACTTCTGAAGGATGAATAAAAGATGAGTTTCACTACATTAGGCAGTTCCATCCATTAGTGTTGTTGATGTAAACATGTGGCAGCTCTACATTATATAGTAGATATGAATATAGATGATATAGACTCTGGTGTTGACCATGGTTCCTGTGAGTTAAAGCAACATTTTACTCATCAGCATCACTGCTCTGATGTGAAGTGGAGGTTTGGCTTCAATTTTTTTTTACTCTGATTCAGTTTTCAGTTTCTGTGGAGTATTAGAGATGTTATGAGTATCTGGATCATCAACAACATCATCAACTTTAAGATTATTGTAGATCACAAAACCAACAAAACAAACAGAGTAACTGGCAGAATACAAAATATCTATGCTAGTGTTTTCCAGACTCTAAGTTTCCAACTGTGTGACCTGCAGAGCAGAAACAGGTGTGAGGTATCAGCTGTCAGATACAGTCCAGAAGTATTTGGACAGTTCCACATGTTTGTGTTAAAGGGTTTTATTTCCCTCACAGTTCTTTCTATACTGATGTAAAAATAGTCACATTAAAGCTGAGACTTTTAATGTGGTATCCATTATTTTATTTACAAGTCAATGTGCTGAAGCCTGAAGAACAAAACATGTGGAACTGTGAAAATGTGATCATACTCCTGTCCAAATGTGGAACTACCATTTCTCACATCTACAAACTCACCTCTAACATCCAGCTGGACGGTGGTGGGTTGAGTCATTTGACCAGCTCCTCCTGTTTCCCCTACATAGTAACACTTGTATGTTCCTTCATCGTTGTTGTTCACGTTCTTCAGAATCAGAGACAGTTCACCGTTCTTCATCTCATCGTCCTTCAGCTGCACCCGGTTCACATAAGATGGATCTTGGTCTGCTGTGTTCAGGTGCCCGTCTCGCTTCAAGTAGACGTGTTTCTTAAGGCCAGATCTGGTCCACTTAACAGATGTTATGATGAAGTAGTTTGGAGCTTTACATGACAGAGTGACATCACGTCCAGGGCGTGCTGTTATCAGTGGGTCTAAAGAACAATAAAAAACATCCAGAGGAGAAAAATCAGTTTTAAAATTTCTCACTTTTTATTTTCATCATTAAAAGTAAAACAAGTGAATGTTCAGTATTGGTATAAAATGTGATGTTTGTCATTTCAAACTGCTCATAAATACAGAATCTGCTGTTATTATTAATACAGGTGAACTGAACTCTTCTATTTGCACATTCTGTGAGTCATTTCTAACTTCTGAAGGATGAATAAAAGATGAGTTTCACTACATTAGGCAGTTCCATCCATTAGTGTTGTTGGTGTAAACATGTGGCAGCTCTACATTGTATAGTAGATATGAATATGTTTTGGTATTCACATGTTTATTTCCTTTGTTTGCATTGGAACAACACAAAAAACCTGAAAAAAAGTCAAACTTGATAAAATTCTACAAAGAACTCAAAAATGTAACTGGACAAAATGGTTGGCACCCTCAGCTTTATGTTTGGTAGCACACCCTGTGGAAAAAATAACTGAAATCAATCGCTTCCTATAACCATGAACGAGTTTCTTACACCTCTCTACTCTTTTTTGGAAACTGCTCCAAGTGTTTCAGACTTGCGAGATGCCTTCTCCCTGCTGCTACTTTGAGATCTCTGCACAGATGTTCCCCTGGGATTCATATCTGGACTCATCGTTGGCCATTTCAGAACTCTCCAGCGCTTTGTGTTTTACCATTTTTGGGTGTTTTTAATGTTTGTTTTGGGTAATTGTCCTGCTGGAAGACCTCTGACCTCTGACCTCAGGCTCTGTGACACTGGGCACTACGTTGTGCTCCAACATTCTTTAGTAGACATTAGATTTCATGAGGCCATTCACACAGTCAGCTCTATGTTGGTCTCATCTGTCTACAGTACATTCTCCCAGAAGGATTTTGGCTTCGTCACATAAGTTTTGGCAAACACCAGTCTGGCTTTTTATGCCTTTGTGTCAGCAGTGGTGTCCTCCTGGGTCTGCTACCATAGCAACCCAGTCTCACATCAAACCGTATCACAGCTACGTTGGTCCACAGTGCAAAAGGTAACCATCTCACAATTTGGGCTCAACACTTGTGAGATGGTTTTGTTTTTTCAGCCCTATTCTTTTCTATAGCACTACATTCACGTCACATGATACTCAAGTTTTTGTCTGTGAAATTAAAGGAAATGGCTGCTATCCTTTTATTCTGAGTATAAAATGTAATATTTTAAGATAGTTTCAACATTAAAATGCTTTTTACTGACATTTCTAGAGAGAAATATGCATTTAGTTTTTTAGTTTATCACTTATTAAAAAGTATTTTTCAAGTGTCGCCACAAAATTGTACTAATATAATGTTTTGTCATTTGCTAAGGATTATGTTTGCTGGTAACGTCTAAATAAAAAGTTAAGTGATTTAGAAGAGCAGTAATATTGGTGACAGGACATGAGGTTACATTTAACAAGAGATTTGAGATCATAAATGATCTGTGTGTTTTTCCACGGGGCATGCTCATTTTAATTAATAGATTCATTTATAATTCCTGTGTATATTATATATATATATATATATATATATATAACTCCACTGATATCTCATGTTTTGTGCATAATAAAGGTAATTTATGACTGTGTCCTGGTGATACGAGTGTTTGATGAATCCGATGTGGCACGATCGTACATTCCACCTCACGAAAAAAGTACGACAGATTTAAGAAAAAAAAAGAACATGTTCTTGCATCTGAACCAATGTGCTGAAGCCTGGAGAAAAAAAACATGTGGAACTGTGAAAATGTGATCATACTCCTGTCCAAATGTGGAGCTATCATTTCTCACATCTACAAACTCACCTCCAGCATCCTGGATGACGACGAGTTTAATTTGATCACCTCTCTCCCAGCGTCCTCTCTCCTCATATCGACACTCGTATCTTCCTTCATCGTTACTGTTCACGTTCTTCAGAATCAGAGACAGTTCACCGTTCTTCATCTCATCGTTCTTCAGCTGCACGCGGTTCACATAAGATGGATCCTGGTCTGCTGTCTCCACGTGTCCATCTCGCTTCAAATAGACGTATCTACCAGGGTCAAGGTCAGATCTGACCCACTCAACAGTTGCTATGATGAAGTAGTATGGAGCTTCACATGGCAGAGTGACAGTCTGTCCAGGATGTACTGTTATCTCTTTTATCTGTGGCTCTAAAGAACAATAAAAAACATCCAGAGTAGAAAAATCAGTTTTAAAATTCTTCACTTTTTATTTTTCATCATTAAAAGTAAAACAAGTGAATGTTCAGTATTGGTATAAAATGTGATGTTTGTCATTTCAAACTGCTCATAAATACAGAATCTGCTGTTATTATTAATACAGGTGAACTGAACTCTTCTATTTGCACATTCTGTGAGTCATTTCTAACTTCTGAAGGATGAATAAAAGATGAGTTTCACTACATTAGGCAGTTCCATCCATTAGTGTTGTTGGTGTAAACATGTGGCAGCTCTACATTGTATAGTAGATATGAATATGTTTTGGTATTCACATGTTTATTTCCTTTGTTTGCATTGGAACAACACAAAAAACCTGAAAAAAAGTCAAACTTGATAAAATTCTACAAAGAACTCAAAAATGTAACTGGACAAAATGGTTGGCACCCTCAGCTTTATGTTTGGTAGCACACCCTGTGGAAAAAATAACTGAAATCAATCGCTTCCTATAACCATGAACGAGTTTCTTACACCTCTCTACTCTTTTTTGGAAACTGCTCCAAGTGTTTCAGACTTGCGAGATGCCTTCTCCCTGCTGCTACTTTGAGATCTCTGCACAGGTTTTCCCTGGGATTCATATCTGGACTCATCGTTGGCCATTTCAGAACTCTCCAGCGCTTTGTGTTTTACCATTTTTGGGTGTTTTTAATGTTTGTTTTGGGTAATTGTCCTGCTGGAGGACCTCTGACCTCTGACCTCAGGCTCTGTGACACTGGGCACTACGTTGTGCTCCAACATTCTTTAGTAGACATTAGATTTCATGAGGCCATTAACACAGTCAGCTCTATTTTGGTCTTGTCTGTCCACAGTATATTCTCCCAGAAGGATTTTGGCTTCGTCACATAAGTTTTGGCAAACTCAAGTCTGGCTTTTTATGCCTTTGTGTCAGCAGTGGTGTCCTCCTGGGTCTGCTACCATAGCAACCCAGTCTCACATCAAACCGTATCACAGCTACGTTGGTCCACAGTGCAAAACGTAACCATCTCACAATTTGGGCTCAACACTTGTGAGATGGTTTTGTTTCTTCAGCCCTATTCTTTTCTATAGCACTACATTCACGTCACATGATACTCAAGTTTTTGTCTGTGAAATTAAAGGAAATGGCTGCTATCCTTTTATTCTCAGTATAAAATGTAATATTTTAAGATAGTTTCAACATTAAAATGCTTTTTACTGACATTTCTAGAGAGAAATATGCATTTAGTTTTTTAGTTTATCACTTATTAAAAAGTATTTTTCAAGTGTCGCCACAAAATTGTACTAATATAATGTGTTGTCATTTGCTAAGGATTATGTTTGCTGGTAACGTCTAAATAAAAAGTTAAGTGATTTAGAAGAGCAGTAATATTGGTGACAGGACATGAGGTTACATTTAACAAGAGATTTGAGATCGTAAATGATCTGTGTGTTTTTCCACGGGGCATGCTCATTTTAATTAATAGATTCATTTATAATTCCTGTGTATATTATATATATGTATATATATATATATATATATATATATATATATATATATATATGTATATATATATATATATATATATATATATATATATATGTATATATATATATATATATATATATATATATATGTATATATATATATATATGTATATATATATATATATATATATATATATATATATATATATAACATGATATCTCATGTTTTGTGCATAATAAAGGTAATTTACGACTGTGTCCTGGTGATACGAGTGTTTGATGAATCCGATGTGGCACGATCGTACATTCCACCTCACGAAAAAAGTACGACAGATTTAAGAAAAAAAAAAGAACATATTGTTGCATCTGAACCAATGTGCTGAAGCCTGGAGAAAAAAAACATGTGGAACTGTGAAAATGTGATCATACTCCTGTCCAAATGTGGAGCTATCATTTCTCACATCTACAAACTCACCTCCAACATCCTGGATGACGACGAGTTTAATTTGATCACCTCTCTCCCAGCGTCCTCTCTCCTCATATCGACACTCGTATCTTCCTTCATCGTTACTGTTCACGTTCTTCAGAATCAGAGACAGTTCACCGTTCTTCATCTCATCGTTCTTCAGCTGCACGCGGTTCACATAAGATGGATCCTGGTCTGCTGTCTCCACGTGTCCATCTCGCTTCAAATAGACGTATCTACCAGGGTCAAGGTCAGATCTGACCCACTCAACAGTTGCTATGATGAAGTAGTATGGAGCTTCACATGGCAGAGTGACAGTCTGTCCAGGATGTACTGTTATCTCTTTTATCTGTAGCTCTAAAGAACAATAAAAAACATCCAGAGTAGAAAAATCAGTTTTAAAATTCTTCACTTTTTATTTTTTTTCATTAAAAGTAAAACAAGTGAATGTTCAGTATTGGTATAAAATGTGATGTTTGTCATTTCAAACTGCTCATAAATACAGAATCTTATGGAGCTATTACTGTTGCAATATTATTTGCGAATGCGTATCTCAATCTGTGTGTGTGTATTCAGATCTGTGTGTGCGTATTCAGATCAATATTCAGATATTCAAAGCTGCAGGTCAGTGTTGAGCATGAACACTGCTGTGTTAGTAAAAACACAGCAGTGTTTGTGTCTGTATGTTGATACTAAAGGTATATTATATATATCGGTGTATATATATATATATATGATATATGTTGTTGGTGTACGGATGAAATATTATACAATAACTGTCTCCATAAAATCTGTCACCATCCTGTCAGTGGGGGGCGCCAAAGCCCAACAAACAAAGTGAAGAATATGATTGGTTGTGAGGTTTCCATCTTTGTCTCTGTTATCTAAACCTGCCTCTGCTGTTCAGCTCACAGACGCTGATCATATGATCACACATATTATAATTATAATTTGTCTCCTTCAGTAAATATACAGCAGGACACAATATTATAAATACTTACAGTTAAATTAATATAATACAGTGACTCTGAAATAAATAAGAATACCAGTTTAGATTACAGCTAAAAACTTCTTTTCTTCCACTGATCATTATTTCTGAGATCATTTCATTTAGGATTCATTTTCGGTTAATATTAAGAACTAATGAAATGTTGAATATATCATAAATGCTGCTAAATACAGACAGAGTACAGAAGTGAAGGAAACTGAGAAACACACACACACACACACACACACACACACACACACACACACACATCTTACCTGCAGAGGCAGACTGCAGTAGACAGAAGAACAGGAACAGCACAGTGATGACCGACGCAGCCATAGAACCAGAATCTGCTGTTTCCTCAGGTTCAGTCCAGTTGAACAGTCCACCATCAAACTGAGTCTGAGTAGATTTCACAAGCTGACAGAAACAGCAGAGAGACAACCAGCTAATAATTAATAGAAAACACAAAAAACTAAGAAAAAAACAGAGAAGCCAGATCTAACCCATGAATTCAGACTTGAATGAAACACAACCAGCAGGTAGTCTATTTAGTGCAGCGGGGCGGTGCTAACTGCTGCATGTCATCAGACTTCCTTTTACTGTTTCTGTCACAACTTTCAGTTTCAATTCAATAATAATTCAACAATTCAAGTTCAATAGTAATTTATTTCCAAAGTGGTCCTGGAAGACACAAATAATGATAACAATAAAGAGTCATGTGATGTAAAAGAAAACACAACTGTTGAAGCTGCTTTCATGTTGTTTGGTACATTTAAGCTTTAAGTGTCTCGTATCATAAACCACAAACAAGAACAGAGGAAGTCAACGCGGCTCTCAGTGAACCTTCAGTCACCTCCATCTTAGTTTTACCAGACAGATCATAATCATGTCTGGTGTAAACCTGCTGGTTTGTGGAAAGTGCCTGGAGATTATTGTTGTTGTGATTTGGTGTTATATAAATAAAGACTGATTGAGAGTGCAGAGGGAGCTGCTTTGATAAACCACATTTCCCTCCTGCTATTTGGTTTTGTTGTCTGTAGTTGGTGTCAGATGCTCAGACAAGTGTCCTGATACTCTCTTCACTGCATTGGCTTCCCATGAAATCTAGAATTTAATTCAAAATCCTCCCAGCACTCCCAGCTCATAGAACCTTATGAACCTACTAGAACACTGCACTCCCAGCTCATAGAACCTTATGAACCTACTAGAACACTGAGCTCCCAGCTCATAGAACCTTATGAACCTACTAGAACAATGCGCTCCCAGCTCATAGAACCTCATGAACCTACTAGAACACTGTGCTCCCAGCTCATAGAACCTCATGAACCTACTAGAACACTGCGCTCCCAGCTCATAGAACCTTATGAACCTACTAGAACACTGCGCTCCCAGCTCATAGAACCTCATGAACCTACTAGAACACTATGCTCCCAGCTCATAGAACCTCATGAACCTACTAGAACACTGCGCTCCCAGCTCATAGAACCTCATGAACCTACTAGAACACTGCGCTCCCAGCTCATAGAACCTTCTGGACCTACTAGAACACTGCGCTCCCAGCATGCAGGCCTACTCGTGGTTCCTAGTATCTCTAAATGTAGAACAGGAGGCAGAGCCTTCAGTTCTCAGGTTCCTCTCCTGTGGAACCATCTCCCAGATTGGTTCCGGGGGGCAGAACCCTCTCTACGTTTAAGAGTAGGCTTCAAACGTTCCTTTGTGATAAAGCTTATACTTCGGGCCGGTTCCAGCTCCTAGTTTATGCTGCTATAGGCTTAGACTGCCGGGGGATTCCCATGATGCACTGGGCTCCTCTCTCCTCCTCTCTCTCTCTCTCTATCCATCCATCTATATCCATTAACATTCATGTTCTATTAATGCTTCAATAAGCTAAACTTCTTCCCCGGAGTTGTCTGTGCTTTCTGGTCTCACAGGTAATCTGGGCCTGGAGACGTCCGGATGACAGATTCCAGTCCCGGACCTTCAATGTGCTTCTCTCTCCTCTCCTTCCTCTCTCTCCTTCCTTCCTCTCTCTCCTCCTCTCCTTCCTCTCACTCCTCTCCTTCCTCTCACTCCTCTCCTTCCGCTCTCTCCTCCTCTTCCTCTCTCCTCTCCTCTCCTTCCTCTCTCTCCTCTCCTTCCTCTCTCTCCTCTCCTTCCTCTCCTCTCCTTCCTCTCTCTCCTCTCCTTCCTCTTTCTCCTCTTCTTCCTCTCTCTCCTCTCCTTCCTCTCTCTCCTCTCCTTCCTCTTTCTCCTCTCCTTCCTCTCTCTCCTCTCCTTCCTCTCTCTCCTCTCCTTCCTCTCTCTCCTCTCTATTCCAACCGGTCCAGGCAGATGTTCTCCCACTCTGAGTCTGGTTCTGAGGGTTCTTCCTGTTAAAAGATGTTCTCCCACTCTGAGTCTGGTTCTGAGGGTTCTTCCTGTTAAAAGATGTTCTCCCACTCTGAGTCTGGTTCTGAGGGTTCTTCCTGTTAAAAGATGTTCTCCCACTCTGAGTCTGGTTCTGAGGGTTCTTCCTGTTAAAGGGAGTTTTTTCTCTCCACTGTCACCAAGTGCTGCTCATGTGGGAATGTTGGGTCTCTTTAAATGAAACCTGAAGAGTTCGGTTTAGACCTGCTCTATGTGGAAAGAGCCTTCACATGACTCTGCTGTGATTTGGCGCTTTATAAATAAAGATTGATTGGGTCTGGCTCTGTCTCGACTACTCCAGAACATTCACCTTGTTGTCTTTAAACCATTTCTGTGTAGGATTCACTGTATGCTTCAGGTCATTGTCTCGCTAGAAAATATATCTTCTCCCAAGTTGCAGTTCTCTTGCAGACTAAAGCAGATTGTCTTCTAGGATTTCTCTATATTTTGATGTATTCATTTTACCTTCTACCGTTACAAGCCTCCCAGGGCCTGCTGCTGAGAAGACCCAAAAACCTTCGTCCAGTTGATCTCTCCCACATGCTTTTGGGTGAACTCTATCCGTCCATCCATCCATCCATCTTCTTCCGCTTATCTGGGGTCGGGTCGCGGGGGCAGCAGCCTAAGCAGGGAAGCCCAGACTTCCCTCTCCCCAGCCACTTCGTCCAGCTCTTCCCGGGGGACCCCGAGACGTTCCCAGGCCAGCCGAGAGACATAGTCTCTCCAGTGTGTCCTGGGTCTCCTGAACACCTCACCAGGGAGGCGTCCGGGAGGCATCCTGATTAGATGCCCGAACCTCCTCATCTGGCTCCTCTCAACACGGAGGAGCAGCGGGTCTACTCCGAGCTCCTCCCGGATAACTGAGCTTCTCACCCTATCTCTAAGGGAGAGCCCAGCCACCCTACGGAGGAAGCTCATTTCAGCCGCTTGTACCCGCCATCTTGTTCTTTGGGTCACTACCCAAAGCTCATGACCATAGATGAGGGTAGGAACCAAGATCGACTGGTAAATCCAGAGCTTTGCCTTTCGGCTCAGCTCTCTCTTCACCACGACGGATCTGTGCAGAGTCCGCATTACTGCAGACGCCGCACCGATCCGCCTGTCGATCTCCCGTTCCATCGTTCCCTCACTGTGAACAAGACCCCGAGGTACTTGAACTCCTCCACTTGAGGCAGAATCTCATCCCCGACCCGAAGAGTGCACTCCACCCTTTTCCGGTTGAGGACCATGGCCTCGGATTTGGAGGTGCTGATTCTCATCCCGGCCGCTTCACACTCGGCTGCGAACCGATCCAGTGAGAGTTGGAGGTCACGGTCTGATGAAGCCAACAGGACCACGTCATCCGCGAAAAGCAGTGACCCAATCCTGAGGTCACCAAACCGGACCCCCTCCCCACCCTGGCTGCGCCTAGAAATCCTGTCCATAAAAATTATGAACAGGATCGGTGACAAAGGGCAGCCCTGGCGGAGTCCAACCCTCACTGGAAACAAGTCCGACTTATTGCCGGAAATGCGGACCAAGCTCTGACACCGGTCATACAGGGAACGGACGGCCCTTATCAGGGAGTCCGATACCCCGTATTCCCGGAGAACCCCCCACAGGATTCCCCGAGGGACACGGTCGAATGCCTTCTCCAAGTCCACAAAACACATGTGGACTGGTTGAGCAAACTCCCATGCACCCTCAAGGATCCTGCAGAGGGTGTAGAGCTGGTCCACTGTTCCACGGCCTGGACGAAAACCACACTGCTCCTCCTGAATCCGAGGTTCGACTATCCGACGGACCCTCCTCTCCAGCACCCCCGAATAGACCTTACCAGGGAGGCTGAGGAGTGTAATTCCCCTGTAATTGGAACACACCCTCCGGTCCCGCTTCTTAATAAGAGGGACCACCACCCCAGTCTGCCCATCCAGAGGCACTGCCCCCGATGTCCACGCGATGCTGCAGAGTCGTGTCAACCATGACAGCCCCACAACATCCAGGGCCTTGAGGAACTCGGGACGGATCCTATCCACCCCCGGGGCTCTGCCACCGAGGAGCTTTTTAACCACCTCGGCGACCTCCGGCCCAGAGATAGGAGAGCCCACACCCGAGTCCCCCGGCCCTGCTTCCTTACCGGAAGGCGTGTCGGTGGGATTGAGGAGGTCTTCGAAGTATTCCTTCCACCGATCCACAACGTCCCGAGTCGAGGTCAGCAGCGCACTGTCCCCACCATACACAGTGTTTGGATACTCTGAGCTGCTGTTTGGACCATAGGCACAAACAATAATCAGGATCCGTCCCCTCACCCGAAGGCGGAGGGAGGCTACCCTCTCGTCTACCGGGATAAACTCCAACATACAGGCACCAAGCCGGGGGGCAATAAGTATTGCCACCCCTGCCCGGTGCCTCTCACCAGTGGCAACTCCAGAGTGGACGAGAGTCCAACCCCTCTCGAGGAGACTGGTTCCAGACTGGTTCCAGAGCCCTTGCTGTGCGTCGAGGTGAGGCCGACTATATCTAGCCGGAACTTCTCAACCTCACGCACCAGCTCAGGCTCCTTCCCCACCAGAGAGGTGACGGTCCACGTCCCTAGAGCTAGCTTCTGCAGCCGAGGATCGGACTGCCAAGGTCCCCGCCTTTGGCCGCTGCCCAGCTTGCACTGCACCCGACCCCTTTGGCTCCTCTCACTGATGGTGGGTCTGTGGGAGCGGGGTCCCATGTCCCTTCTTCGGGCTGTGCCCGGCCGGGCCCCATGGGCGAAGGCCCAGCCACCAAGCGCTCGCCTCCGAGCCCCCACCCCCAGGCTCCAGGGGGGTCCCCGGTGGCCCGCGTACGGGCAAGGGACACGAAAAACCAAATATCTTGCTCCTCATCAGGGTTTTCTGAGCTACCTTTTGTCTGGCCCCTCCCCCCGGACCTGTTTGCCATGGGAGACCCTACCAGGGGCATAAAGCCCCTGACAACTGAGCTCCTGGGGTCATTGGGACACGCAAACCCCTCCACCACGGTAAGGTAGTAGCTCAGGGAGGGGGGGGGGTGAACTCTAGTCAAGATTTAATCTGAGTTTTCTTAAACCAGGGTTTTATCTTTGCCACTCTCCCATAAAGCAACAGTTATTGTATGCAGAGTGTCTCCCACCTCAGCTGCTGAAGCTTTTAACTCCTTCAGAGTAGTCACAGGTGTGTTGGTGTCCTCCCTCAACAGTCATTAAGTTTGTGAGGACAGCTCTAGGCATATTTACACATATTCCTTCCATTTCTTAATGATGGATTTAACTGAACTCCAGAGGATGTCTCTGAGAGGGATACTCAGTCAGTCAGTAAACAACAAATGAAGCCGACTACAGCTGTTTTTCTTCGTCTCTTGATGAGATTCAATCCACAGTATTTAGTCTACAAACTGTCTGAATTGAGTCTCTTTTCCTCTTTAAACACACGACAGACTCAAGGCCGTGGATTTAGGACACAGTCAGAAAAATGATACAAAGCTGCTAAATGAGTCGAGTGGAGACTCTTCACAGGAGACAATCTTTGATGAAGTAAAGCTAGAAATGAACAGAAAGGTTTAAAAGACTCCATGTTAACACATCTGCAGTTAGAGAAACAAAAAGTAACATCTTTGCTGTCTGAGCTTCAAATAAACCACAGACAGAGCACAGGGAGTCTACGTGACATTGAACACACACTGAGAGCCCAGTGTGTGTTCAATGTCACGTAGACAGTCGCCTCCATCTTAGTAACAGACAGAACAACATGTCTGGTCGAGACCTGCTCTATCCGAAAAGTGCCTTGAGATCATATTTATTGTGATTTGGCACTTGATAAATAAAGACTGATTGATTGATGTAAATTCGTCATATTATTACAGTGTTATGTCAGTAATGACGCCGCAGGGGGAAAGTGTTACTCAGGACTTTTTTGTCAGAGTCATTTGACTCAAAACCACAAACACAACTGAAACATGTTCATGCTATGAATAATACTTCATGACTGCATTGTAATTATAAAGTGCTGAGTTCAGTTCAGTCTGATAGAAACTCAGTCAGAGTTTCATCTGAACTTTGGGATTTCATATAAAACATTCATGAATAAACACAAACACAGAAATAACTGAACCATTTCCTGAATCAGACTGAGAAAGTGGGGGAAGTTTCAAACCACAACGTCTCTCTCCTGCTTCTCATTTAGTTTTGTTGTCTCTAGTTACTGACAGAGGTTCAGACAGGTGTCCTGTTATAAAGCATTTTATGACTCTCTTTTGATGGATATAGAACAACTGTCACTGTGAAGTTCCTGTTTTCATTCTGATGAAATAATGACTGTGTACATTATCATTTTACTAAAACATGTTTAAATTATTATTATTATTATTATTATTATTATAGTGAAACTGTGACTGAGCCCAAAACTTTACACATCTGGTTTAAAGTGGACATATCATGCTTTTTGTCATTTTCTGTTCTTCGGTTCTTCATTTAATTTGTCACCAGTCTGTATCTTCTTTTTTTTAACCTTTATTTATTATGGGGAATTTCACTGTGAGTGCTCTCTTTTGCAGGAAAGCACTGATCACATTCACACAGTTACACTCATTCACAGCTGGAAGCTTTCCAATACAACCACAGTCTGATCTGCTGCCACTGAGCAGCTTCATTGGAGCAGCTGGGTTCAGGGCTTTGCTAAAGGGCATCAGTGGTGGTAATGAGGGAGGGGCAACTGCTGCTTCTTCACTTTCCCCACCCAGATACATCCTGCCGGTCTGGGGAATTGAACCAGCAACCTTTCTCTAACCTTTAGGCCACCACTGCCTCCATCATCTGCTGTTGTTTCAGTAGAAGCTCCTCTGCTGCCACCTGCTGGCCGTAATGTTTATCACACAGACTGATGACTGCAAGTCAGTTAGCACTGAACTGAACATCAGGAGCAGCTTAGCAAAGCATTTTATCATTAATGTAATCAGTTCTGATGTCAAATTACAGCTGAAAATAAAATGTCAATATTATTATCAAAAATACTAGAAAACATTTATTGTGTGTTTTATTCTAACAATAATGTTTTTTCATGTGTCTGAAAAGCTGAAAAATGTTCCTGAAGACAACAAGAGAATCTGATCACGGCCTCGTTCCATAAACACATCTTCATGCTAAGTTCCTGAATCAGACAGAGAAAGTGGGGGAAGTTTCAAACCACAACGTCTCCTTCCTGCTTCTCATTTAGGCTAGCTTTACACGACAACGATCTGAACACAATCCACAAAAGTGGCGTTGCGTTCCCACTTTTTATTTCGCATTTAGACGAGCGTCTTTGGGTGGAAATCTGCATGCACACTGTGACGCAAAAGTGTGTGAAATTTGATGTAGTATGCATGCCAGGTGGCTAGGTGGTACTGTGAAGCACTGCCATACAACAACACCAAGAGCAGCTCAGAGCACACTTTTGCGTTTTCAACCCTTTAGACGGGAACGCGACGGTGGAGCGTCTTTAAGGCTGGCTTTACACGACAACGCTCCCGGGTGAAACCGACAAAATATTTTATCAGATGTGCCTTTCGTTTAGACGGCGACAGCATTTTTGGGGCTTACCCGGGAGCGTTGTCGTGTAAAGCCAGCCTTAGTTTTGTTGTCTGTAGTTGCTGACAGAGGTTCAGACAGGTGTCCTGATATAAAGCATTTTATGACTCTCTTTTGATGGATATAGAACAACTGTCACTGTGAAGTTCCTGTTTTCACTCTGATGAAATAATGACTGTGTACATTATCATTTTACTAAAACATGTTTAAATTATTATTATTATTATTATTATTATTATTATTATTATAGTGAAACTGTGACTGAGCCCAAAACTTTACACATCTGGTTTAAAGTGGACATTTCATGAAAAATGTTCCTGAAAACAACAAGAGAATCAGATCACGGCCTCGTTTCATAAACACATCTTCATGCTAAGATGAAGGTAATATTAATGTTATATTATGTCAATATTGATTCTGAATATGAATGTAAAAAAAGAACTGAGTGTCAGTATTTCCATTCTAAAGGAAACATTTGTCTCGTCCCACAGCTCTGTCTCATCAGATCATTACTTCAATGAAGAATGTTCAATAGCTAGATTATAATAGGTTAAGGAAAAAATGGAATTTAATCAATTTTGGAATAAGGCTGTAACATAACTAAATGTGGGGAAAGTGAAGGGGTGTGAATATTTTCTGGATGCTCTGTATATTATTCCTCCATTGTTGTCCACTGTTTCTTTAGTCTCTATAACACTTTGAGACATTTTGAGAAACACTGATCTACGTTTTTCTGACAGTTTATGGACCAAACAACTTATAGATTGATTCAGCATTGACAGATTCATTGATAATGAAAATAACTGTTAGTTGTAGTCCGATTGTTTTATTATCTGATCAGCACTGTATCGAGTTTCTTGATAAAAAAAGGCCTCGGAAGACAAAAGTCAACTCAAATCTGATTCACAAAAGTGTTGGTCTCCTATAAACTAATGTTAATTATGTCAGCTAGTTTTAAATGTAGTTTTAGTCTTAGTCCTGTGTCAAATGCCCTCATTAGTTTTTGTCATATTTAGTCCATTGTATATTATTTGTTTTTGTCACATTTTAGTCAACTAAAAGTCTTGGTATTTTTGTCAGATTTTAGTCAAAAGAAAACCCAATGTATTTTAGTCTAATTTTTGTCAAATGAAACTCATTTTAGTCTTTTTTAGTGTTTGAGAGCAGTTTAATTTTATTTAACATTTCAGTCAATCTTGTCTAACCAAGAGATGTCATTTTAATATTTTTCTCACTCATCTCACAAGATGTGAGATGAGTTATGTCATTATAACCTGATGAAGTACACATTAGGGATGGGTCACGATTTTCGAATATTCAAATATTCGTTACATTGTAAAAAATCGAAGAGTTAATGCGACTATAGCCTAAATAAATATATGAACTATCGTCTTTTTATCTCCTCCTTTTTTGGCGTGCAGTCCAGGTCCTATCCGCACTAGGGCAGTATAAGATTAGCTATAGCGGTATGGATGGACTAATGTTAGCTAAATGCTCTTCTACAAATGGAGAAACATGCAGAGACTAGTACAGTCGTCAAAAAGTTCTGTGTGGAATCAGTCGAATAGTTCCAGCGATTTTCGAATAGTGTTTTTGCTTGAAATGCCCATCCCTAGTACATATGTTGAGTGAAATGCAACTTTGTTAAAGCTGCCTGGTCTGGGTTGAGCATAGCTCAGTGGGTAGAGCACCCACCCCATGTGTTGAGGCTATAGTCCTCGTTGCAGGTGACCAGGGCCGTTTCAAGGAATTTGGGGGCCCCAAGCAAAATGAACTTGGAGGCCCCCCCACCACCACCGCCCACCGAGGCAGACACCCCCTGGACCACAGCAAAAAAAACCTACGCCCCGCCCGCCCAAAGCCTACAGGAAACACAGCATAGACACACTGTTGAAGTTCAACCACACATTATATCAATAAAATATTTCTTAACAGTGCAAATACTGCTTACAAATGTTGCATATAGGCTAATGCACACAGTATGTATGTATGTTTACTTATTTTATTTGAACATTTGCAATCAACATATAAACAAACTGCAAATTCGGTATTAAATATAAAATCCAACATAGATAAAAGTACACACACACATATAAGATTAACCTTTAAAAAATATGCAAAATATCTACATCTGCTGTTTGCGAGCCTTAGCTTCAGCAAAGGCAACCACAATGTCCTCCATGTCCAAAGACCGGCGAACATCACGCTCAATTGACATAACGGCCAGTCCTGTGAGCCTCTCTTGGCTCATGGTGGACCTCATATATGTCTTTATCAGCTTCAAAGTAGGGCTGGGGCGACGCGTCGACGTAACCGATTACGCTGACGCAAAAAATACGTCGACGCAAAAACTGTGCGTCGATGCGTCGTTTGAAAACAAAAAACGAGTAGCGGTAAAGGCAGCAGCAACGCAAGTGAGTCAGTTGACTCTGATCAATGTAAAAAACGAACTCGTAATTCTGTACCTGGCTGCCACATCAATGCTAACATTCCTCCACTCCAATGCATGACTACATCATGTCTTGGATTAAACACACACACTACACACACATAGACACACACACACACACACACACACACACACACTACACACACATAGACACACACTACACACACACACACATTACACACACATAGACACACATTACACACACATAGACACACATTACACACCGTATTCTAGAGTGAAAAGGCAGAGTGTATGTTCCTATGAATGAAGAGCAGTTTATCCTCTTAATGCACGCTGTTCCTCTTACGGGACGGGACGGATGTTAGTAGGTAGCCACAAGTTCTTCTGAATGTTTTAAACACCAACCCTTAAACATATATATTCATGCCGTGCATTGTTATAAAGCTTAGATTGTCCTGATTCATTCAAGACCACTCACACATTGTATGGTTGCTCACAGCCGTAATAGTATTAGCGATTAGCTCGGCTAGCCACTCAGCTAAAGTAAGCTAACAGCTATAATGCTACATACCTTCAAAGTCTTCCCTTTATCCACAACGATCATCTTATGACTCAGGACTTTCTGTACAGCTCGCCAAATATCCATTCTTGTGAAATATGAAATCCGTTTCCATAAAACTGGAATATTTTCCTCAATATGTCCATGTATTTAGTCCAACACGTAACGTAATAACACAAATAACAAACCATACACAGTACAGTGTGGGGGGCCCCCTTGAGGGGGATTCCGATAACAGTGTCGCTGCACTTTCCTGCATTGACCATCACAGCATTAAAGGGACGCGCACACAGTTTGTCGTTGCATTCAATTCAAAACCAGTCGTTGTCTGGGGGCCCCCGGCCAGCTCGGGGCCCCAGGCAATTGCTTGGTTTGCCTGTCCTGTTGCGACGGGCCTGCAGGTGACCCCGGTTTGAATCCCGAGCCGAGCGGTCTTATCCTGCAGGTCATTCCCCCTCTCTCTGCCTCCTGTTTCCTGTCTATCTTCACTGTCCTGTACATTAAAGGCAAAAAAGCCCCAAAAATATATTTGAAAAAAAAAAAAGGTGCCTGGTCTGATAGTCACATAAATACATTCAGATACTTAGCATTATGTGTGCTGCCACCCGCTTTCCTGAAGCAGTCCCACTGCGTAAAATAACATCCAGTTCTGTTGTAAAAGCTTTGATCAAGTTCTTCTCCATCTTCGGGCTTCCACGTGTAATACAATCCGATCAAGGGACAAATTTCCAATCAAAACTGTTCAAG
This sequence comes from Scomber colias, assembly GCA_021039105.1. Lineage (NCBI taxonomy): Eukaryota > Metazoa > Chordata > Actinopteri > Scombriformes > Scombridae > Scomber > Scomber colias. Next base: position 156,449 of record JAJDFG010000213.1, read on the forward strand.
GAGGTCCTCAATACTCTAAATGTGCAACATGCAGTATCCAGTACATATCATCCAGTCTCAAGGCGCACTTGAGCGGTGGCATCAGACGTTAAAGTCTATACTTCGTAAACATTGTCTAGATACTGGGAAAAATTGGGATGAAGGAATACCATTCGTATTATTTGCGGCCCGTGAAGCCACACAGGAATCATTAGGATTCAGTCCAGCAGAGCTTGTTTTTGCACACACTCCTCGTGGTCCACGTAAGTCTCTGCAGGAAAAATTCCTTGAGACAGAGTCCTCAGTGAAACAAAATGTTCTAGCCTATGTTAGCCAGTTTCGTGAACGTTTGCATTTTACCAACGCCTTTGCAAGAGAGAGTCTGTCTGCTGCCCTGTCGGTGATGAAGCGTTACTATGACCGCAGTGCTGTTTCACCTAGCTTCCAAGTTGGAGATAAGGTTTTAGCTTTACTGCCTATCTCTGCGCTCTCATCCAAATTCTCTGGTCCATATGACATCTGTGACTGTCTTGGTGATACAGACTATGTCATCAATACCCCAGAAAGAAAGTGTGCCATGTCAACATGTTGAAGTTGTACCACCAAAGAAATGGCTAGATGTGAAACAAAACCTGTTGAATCAGCTTTGTCACCTGTAGTCCCCAGTAGCTGTGTGTTAATTGTAACTGACAGCACTACTGATGCCCCTGATGATGATTTAATGATCTGGCATTCCGCTTATCAAAGCGCTCATTTGCCAAACTCTGAGGTGTTGAAACATTTACCGTCTCAGTTAGGTCATCTATCAGATGAACAGCAGCACAATGTACTTGAGCTAGTAGACCGTTTTCCGTGCCTCTTTAATGATGTTCCAATCAGAACCACAGTCCTCAAGCACGATATTGAAGTGAAAGATGCTCGGTCCATTAAACAGCATCCATACCGAGTAAATCCAGTGAAGCGGGAGTGGATGCGAAAAGGCTGAATATTTGTTGCGGAATGGTTTAGCCACACACAGTTTGGTGACAGTCCCCGACTCTCATCCTCTGCCCCCCATGGAGGATTGCGTGGATAACTTAGGCCAAGCCATGTATGTTAGCAAACTCGATCTGCTCAAAGGCTATTGGCAGGTGCCCTCAACTGACCATGCCTCCCATATTTCTGCTTTTGTAACTCCTGATCACTTCTTACAGTACACAGTCATGGCATTTAGCATGTGCAATGCGCCCGCCACTTTCTAACGGCTGGTAAACATCGTCCTAGCAGGAATGACTAATTGCAATGCTTACTTAGATGACCTGATTGTGTACACCACCACTTGGGACGAACACATTAAAATCCTAGTGCAAGCTCCTAGAGCACTTGACTCTCTGAAGGCTCCCTCACGTTAAACTTAGCAAAGTGCGACTTTGGAAAGGCCACTGTCACCTATTTGGGAAGACAGGTGGGTCAGCGTCAGGTGCATCCTGTGGAAGCTAAAGTCTGCTTAGTGTTTTGAGTAATCCTTGGTTAATAAATAATTTTGTTTCAAACCTTAACATCTGGTTTTTATGTTACATCTTTCATTTAACGAGCTGGGTTGTAACATTGTGTATGTCAATTTGTGATGAATCTGCTAATGGAGGCACAGCACAGCTGCAACCAGTTGAGACATAAACTGACCTGTATTTGTAATATCTATAAAGCTGTCAGTACAGTTGTATTACAGTGATGTCTGACTGTCTTCATGTTGCAGATACTGAACCTAACTGACAGCTTGTGTTTAATGAGCAGCAGGAAAAACATTGTAAAGTACTTTAAATAGAAATAAAGCATCTATTTACCAGAACTCTGTTATATTTGGGTTTATCTCCATTAACGATGGACTGAGTAATGTGAGGTGTTCTTCTCACATTTTAACTATTCTCATTTACCAGATCTGATGTATGAAAACCAATATGAGGCTGTAGTTTTCAGAGAAACACTGACAAGAGTTGGAGTTCCTGATGTGTTAATTGATTTATTTGAAAGCAGCAGTATATTATGTAAATGAGTGCTTTTACACAACATGAGTGAAAACATGGCAGAATCATTTAATCCAAGCTGAAGATCCAAACTGATTATTCTGAGAAAACTGAGAAAATGAATATATTCACTGACACTTTGTTCACTTTTATTAAATCAGTCATAAAGGTGCTTTGATGTATTTTGGCCACCAGATGTCGCTGTAGGACTCCAGTCTGACATCAGTCAGTAGTCAGAGTGGATTTACCTTCATTTCCTCTTTTTAACACAATAAATGTTGATTTTAATCTTTTATTAATGATTCAGCCTTTCCTCTGTGTCATTTCTCTTCATCTTAATCTACTGTTCATGAAACTCAACTCAACACTTCCTCCATGACTGAAGTTAGAATAGAATTAGTGGAAGAGGAATTTATACTGAGCTCATTATAACAACAGGTGAGTTTTATTAACAGCTGATTAAACCTGGTCAGTCTGCTCCTCTGCAGCTCCATACTATATTTAAGAATTGATAGTAAACTAGTTAAATACTATCAATCCATCGATGGTTAATAATATAAACGAGTGTAAATTAGCCATTTCCTGCTAAGTGCTGCAGAGTAAACCACACAGCAGCATGCTCTCCTTCAAAGGAAGGAAGTTGGGTTTAACTGCTGTGACCAAACTGAGTTGTTCTCATATCAGTGAGAGGCAGAATGGACCAAACATCTCTTCTGAGGCTCTGTGAGTACAATCTGTACAATCTGTACTGTCCATATTTAAATCATTATATTTATAACATGTAGCTGAGTTATAGAAGAGAGGATTTTAGTTAATCGATTAATTGTGTAGATTACTCATGAAACCAGATTGAAGCATGTGAGACCTTTTTTGATAATTGCTCTTTATGAAATAAATGGTCGTTAGTAAAAAAAAGTGAGGAAGAAATTATGTGAAAAGCTGTGGCTAACTAAGGGCACAGAAAATGCTTGTAAAATGAAAAATACATTATGTAAAAAAATTGGAAGAGCTGATCTGAAGTAGAATAAGACATAAACAAACACGGTGACACATATGAGATGCAGAGAAGGGATTATAACAGTTAATTATTGGAGGACAACAGAAATAATATTAAAACTACACAGACTATATTGAATGATATTATAAAAATAGAACTAGAAAAGCAGACTACCCAGCCTATGTCCTGACAAAGATTGATATAAATATTAATGAAATGAATTTAGCTGCACCTGAATTTCATGACTATTGTCGATGTTAAACTTAATTTAGCAAAAGAGATGAATGAAGAATAAAAATAATTCATGTTTACATGGGGAAAAGATGAAAAATAAATCTACAGACTGGGGTAGAGGTGTGACACTGATGAATTAAATAAGTCTCTACATATTGTTATATTGCTCAGCAAAATGAAAACGGCTACAGTTACACAAGGCTGGAGATAGACGTGTTCTCTAATCACAGACCTGTTTCTTTGATCTCAGGTTTGATCTCAGGTCATGAATAAATGACAGTTATGGAGTTAGAAGGGTTCCTACACTTTTGGTTAAGTGTGTGTGTGTGTGTGTGTGTGTGTGTGTGTGTGTGCGCGTATATATCTACTCCCATGTTAATACGAGAAAAAAAATTACATTTATTTTAAAAACTATTAAAAATATCCAATAAAGTAGTTAAAAAAATGTGTGATTAATTTGCGATTAATCGTGATTAAATATTTTAATTGATTGACAGCCCAATTACAATATATGATTTGTCTTACAATGATTTAATTTCACTGAAGGACCAAATCTTGATCAATCAAGAAAGGTTTAACAGTGGAAAGAGAATGACTCATGACAACAGTATTTTAATTCAGATTATTATTATCTTATCTTGTCTTATTTAAATTTATCAAAATGTGACTGATTACATGAACAAAGCTCAGACACACTAGACACACTAAGAGTTTATATCTCTTCATGGATCATCTGCTGTATTATATATTATATTATTGACAGATTTTCCTCTGTCTCAATATTACTGTTTTTGATCAAACAATCATATTGTCTGTTTTTTGAAACATGATTCCTGTTAGTAGTAGTAGTAGTGGTAGGAGCAGTACTTCATGGTTCCTCGTCTCTCTGAAGTAGAAATATCTTGTTCTATGTCAAAGTTTAAAAGCTCAAACTAACCTGAGTGTCATTTCTCTTCAGGTCTGAGCTCACTGCTGTTCTACACAACAAACCAAGGTTAGTAAACTTCTCATCTGATCATCTAAAGCTGTTATCTGCTCACTGCTCATCTGACAGACATAATACATTAGATGTAGTGAGCTAAGCTACCAGTTACTCCACATTAAATGAAGCTTCCCACCAGAGAAATGTAGCAAGCTAAGCTACAATAAAATGACTGAAGTAGATTAACTACATCAAAGCTTTTTATTTTAAACATCGAACCAACTTCATTCCAAGTCATTGCTATCTAGTAAGACAAACAGATGTTCAGTTCAGTAGTTTATTAAACTGTTCTCTCTCTCTCTGCTTTTACAAAACCATGGCAACAAAAACCAACAAAAAACATACTCACATAATCACAACAAATGCAGCAGACAACCTTAAATGCAGCAGAAACTCTGCTGCATTTAAGGTTTAGAAATACTTGGAGAAGGGGTAGAGTGGGTAGAGCACCCGCCCCATGTGTAGAGGCTACAGTCCTCACCCCCAGTTCGAATTCCGCACCGAGCGGTCCTATCCTATCCTATCCTATTAAATGCACAGGTAATATACTTAAAAATAAATACTTGCAGAAATGTAGCTTCTGTGGACGCTACTGTGTTATTTGATCAGTAAAGCTTCACTATAGCTTCACTACTGAAAAGCTATTTGATGTAGAAAATAGTGACATTACAACCACGCTACTGAGAAATGTAGTTAAACTAGTAACGCTGCTACTGACCAACACAACGCTAACTCAGCACGTTTCACCTCCTGTATCACTGTATGCAGATCTAGATCAGATCTAGACTAGTGCAGCAGGCAAGAGATGCAAGTTTAAGAATTTTTAAGTAGTTTGGAAAAAAAGTCAGACAAATAATAATAATAATAATAATAATAATAAGAAGAAGCTTCAACACTTCATGTATCATCATCATCAGGGTGAAGGTGGCGTCTGCTTCGTTCAGCTTTCTGAGACACTTATTTTCTAACATTGTGTTTGTTTCATAATCAGTCTGCACAGGAATGACTCAGTGAGCTGCTAAATTAACTTAGATTAGTTAGTCAGTACAGTGAGCACAACTTAGTTTGTACAGCATAAGTCTGCTTACCTCTGTGTTTTTAGCAGAGAAGCTGTCAGGAGATTAAAGTTAGAAACTCTCTTGGCTGAAGTTCCTTAAGCAGATGACTGAGGACTGAGCCAAAACACTACAGCAGGGAGGGGTTTACCTGCTTCCAGGAGGACAGTTATTATTTTCTTTATCTGTTGTCAGTTTCCCTCCTGAAGATTATTTTGGTTTATTGTGCGTTTGGTTCATTTGAAGAACAGATATCATCAATATAATCAATAAAAACCGTCCTGTGTGAGGAGTGTATGTCACTGACACAGAAGTAACCCCAACCAGATGCAACTGACCACACACTGCTTAACCTTATTCAGTCTTAACTAAATTTAAATTAAATTTATAATGAAATGATATGTATCGTATTATTGATGGCCGTTATCAAAGTCAAATTATATGTAGAAAGAAAATAATTGGAGATTATTCAGATCATGAAGAGTATGTGTCCATCTGATTTACTGATGATACATAAAGTGTAAAATGTGGTAAAATGAACATCTTTATGCTTCACTCACTGGCTGCAGCGTTGAGATTCATTTTGAGATGAAAACCAAGATTGACTATAATTACTGGTGTTCATCCACTGTGTGACTCAGTCAGTCATTATGTTTCCCTCTCAGCCTCTCTGACTGTGAGTCCCAGCAGCTCTCAGATGTTTAAAAGAGAGTTTGTCTCTCTGAGCTGTGAGGAGGACGACAGCTCTGCTGGATGGAAGCTGAGGAGGACCACAACCAGAGAAACCAGGAAGGAGTGTGGAGACGGCTGGGGAAGATCAGCTGGTTCCTTCTGTAACATCAGCTACATGTTACCCAAAGACAATGGAGTTTACTGGTGTGAGTCCAGAGAGGGAGCAACCAGTAACAGCATCAACATCACTGTCAGTGGTAAGATCAGACTGTGGAGTTAGTATTGATGAAGCTGAGTGTAAATGATGAAATGCTGTAGTTTGTCTCTGTGTTGAGGTGGACCAGTGATCCTGCAGAGTCCTGTCCTCCCTGTGATGGAGGGAGATGATGTCACTCTGCACTGTAAAACAAAGACCTCCAACCTCCCAGCTGGTTTCTATAAAGATGGCTCCCTCATCAGAACTGAGCCTGCAGGTCACATGACCATCCACAATGTTTCCAAGTCTGATGAAGGCCTCTACAAGTGTAACATCAGCAGTCATGGAGAGTCTCCATCCAGCTGGATCTCTGTCACAGGTGAGGAAGTTAAAGCTTCAGCAGTGATTCATAGTGAGAGAACATTTCTAACTCTACTAACACTGACTAATGAAACTGGGACATTTATCAGCATTTAACCCAAAATTTAACATGTGATCATTTTACCCAAACAAAGCTTAATGTCTAATAAACTGAACCAGTCTCAGTAATCTGATTACTTTCTGAACACTGAAATTAGCACATTTTAGAATGTTAATTATTTATAATAATTATTTTTGTTTATTTTAGAGAAACCCACCACCTCTCCTCATCTCTCTATGCTGTGGTTGGTTACACCGGTCTGTGGTCTGGTTCTACTGGTTCTACTGGTGAGACGATGTGTTCAGAGGAAACCTGGAGGTCAGACACAGATGTTTAAATTTCAACATTTAACTTTCAGATTTTTAAAAATTTAGAATTAATTACATTTTAAAGTTGTGTTATACACACATATTTACTACAGTTTATTATGACATTTCAGTTATAAGTTTTCATAAATTAAATGTCCACTCATCATTTTGGTTCCTTCCAGCTGCTGAATTAGAAGTTGGAGAAGATGACATCAGTGATGACATCACATACAGTGATATCAGAATATCTCGTCAGCAGCCAATCAGACAGAGTGGAGGTAACGTGCTGTAGATGTGATGTTAGTAGAGTTAAACTTGGATCTTTGTGAGGACCTCTCTGGGTTTACAAAGTGGGGACATTTAGGATTATGGGGACACCCTGTGGGCCTACCACCTGCAGGGAAGTCTGGGGTTGGGTGCAATGCCAATCAGGCATTGGGCAGAGGCATGGGCCTAGACGTGTGGATCCTCAGTGTCGCAAATTTACTCTGGGAACGTGGAATGTCACCTCGCTGGCAGGGAAGGAGCCAGAGCTAGTGCAGGAGGTGGAGCAGTACCAACTAGATACATTTGGGCTGACCTCTATACACAGCACCGGCTCTGGAACCAGACTACTGGTTGCTGGAGTCTCTTCTTGTAACGGGTGGAGGTGGCAGGACCTAATTGCAGTACAGAACACCAGTGAGCAATTTTAAATGATCTTTATTATAGTCCGCAAGGTAACTGAACAGGTACAGACAGAATGTGTAGGCAGGCTCAGGGTCACTAAAGACAGAGTTGGCAGCAGGTAAGATAATGCCAGTAGCACTCACTGGTTGACCAAGCTTGACATTCTGTGCTCTCCTGACAGGATCGAAGCCAGAGGATGCCACACAGCCACAGGCAAACAAGAACAGGTGATACTCGGGATCAGGGACGGAACCGTTTACCGGGGAAGACACAAGGAGAGGAAGTCAAAAGCAAGCAGGGTCGAAATCGGTCTGTGAATAAATGCTGGAAAGTCTGGCATGTAGAAATTGCAAATGACGATCTGGCAAAGAATGAGTGGACTACAGGAGTATATATACAGGCTTGATTACTGATGGGGTGCAGCTGAGAGTCAAGGTGAACAGAGTTAACTGATGAGGTGGGTGTGGCAGGAGTAGAGCAGGGGTGTGGTGAATGGAAATTTTCCAGCAGCAGGAGAAGAGCAGAACAGACTGACACTTCTTTTCTAGAGTTACCCAGGGTGAGAGGTGCCGGGTGGGTGTGGGGATACTCACGAGTCCCCGTATGAGCACAGCATGACGACAAACATGTTTTTAAAGTGTATTTTTTTAAAACCCATGTTCTTTTAATTTTCTAATTGTTATATCTTTAAATTAAACATTTTACTGAACATGTTAATCTTTTCTCGGCACATCATTTTAGGTTTATTGTTGCTGTACAGTGTGTTTTCAGTGTGTGAATGGGGGTATGTGCTGTACTGAATGCATGTGTGCATTCGCTTAGCTTGTTGAGTTTTACCGCCCTTGTACATGTCTTCTCCTTGTGACGAGAGGGTCACCTCCTTGTGACTTGGTGTTTTTGGGAGGGAGAATCTGACAGGTGTCTGTGTGTCTGCACCGAACAGCAGCTCAGAGTACCCGGCCTTCTTGGACTCTCTGGGCCCTGGAGGGGCCGCGGCCCACTGAGTCCATAGTTCTGCTGGGGGACTTCAACGCCCACGTGGGCAACGATGGAGGGGGGCAATTGGGAGGAACGGCCCCATCTGAACATGAGTGGGGTATTGTTATTAGGGCCCAAGCACTATACAGTGCAAAGGCCCTATTGTATTTGTAGAAATTATTGTTACAGTTCTGACTAGGGTTAGGGTTAGGGTTAGGGTCAGGTGGGGGGGTGAGCTGCCGGACAGACCTGGGAAACCTAAACCAGTAGTGAGGGTGAAAAGTATATCTGGGGACCCCCATCCATGAGATCTTCAACTCCCACCTCCAGAGGAAGGTCGGGGTGGCAACCAGAGAACCCGTTGGTGGACACTGGCCATAAAGGAGGCCGTCAGACGGAGGCCTTTAAAACCTGACTGGCCCAGGAGTCTTCAGAAGCAGTGGCGTGGGCGGTTGTTGAAGCAAAAACCAGGGTGTGGAGGAATTCAGTGAGACCATGGAGAAGGACTATTGGACAGCCTTGAAGAAATTCTGACAAACTGCAGGCAACTCAGGAGGGGCAAGCTCAGGCTGTTTTCGGCAGGAGTGTAGAACTATTGACCTCGACTGGGGATATTGTCGGATGGTGGAAGGAACACTTCGAGGAACTCCTAAACCTGGTTAACATGTCCTCTATTGAGGAGGCAGAGCTGGATGATCTGGGGAATCTTCACCTATATCCCTGGCAGAGGTCTCTGAGGTAGTAGAACAGCTCTTCAATGGCAAGGCGCCAGGGGAGGGATAAGATTCACCTTAAGTGCTGAATGCTCTGGACATGTTGGGTTGTCATGGCTGATGTGCCTCTTCAATGTCTCATGGAGGTCAGGGAAGGACATCCTCATTTTTAAAAAGAGGACCGGCGGTCACTCATCCAGTCTACATGTGCTTCAGTCCCTTTACAACTGCTGTGAGAGCTGTGTTCACATTCTCTGCAGTTAGTCAGACTTGGTCCCAGTGGTGCCCCGCCAGGGCTGTCCCTGGTCTCTGATCCTGTTCTTGATTTTCATGGACAAGATCTCAAGGCGCAACTGGATTGTCCAATTTGGGGACCTCAGAATTGCTTCTCCGCTTTTTGTGGATGATGTGGTTCTGTTGGCTTCAACAGGCTCTGGGACGGTTTGCAGCCAAATGTGAAGCGGTTGGGATGAGAGTCAGCACCTCCAAATCTGAGGACTGCCTCCTCAAGGGGGGGGGGGTTGATGCCCCAAGTGGAGGAGTCTTCTTCACAGTGAGGGTAAGATGGGGCATGAGATTGACAGGTGGATGGGTGTAGCATCAGCAGTGATACCGTCCTGGTAAAGAAGGAGCTAAGCCTGAAGGTGAAGCTCTTGATTTAGTGGTTGATCTACTTTCCAATCCTCACCTATAGTCACCAGCTTTGGGTAGTGACCCAAACAGTGAGATTGCGGATACAAGAGCCGCTGCTCCTTCACATGGAAAGAAGCCAGCTGAGGTGGTTTGGGCTCCTGGTCAGGATCCTCCTGGACGCCCCCCTTTAGAGGAGTTCCAGGTCCAGCTGGGAGGAGACCCAGAACACACTGGAGGGATTACATATCTCTGCTGGTCTGGGAACAGCTTGGATCCTCCAGGTGGAGCTGATGAATGTTGCTGGGGAAAAGGAGGTCTGGGTCACATTGCTTAGCCTGATGCCACCGCGACCCGGACTGAATAAGCGGCAGATAATGGAGATGGATGGATGGATGGGACACTGGGAAGAATGGAAACACAGGGAAAGTTAACATTTTATTGAATTCATATGAACATTTGATACATTTCATGATGCATGTATTCACAAGAGCAACAGAGCAGTTTGGTTGCTTCTGGTTGATGACAGAGTGTGATGTGCTCTCTGTGTGTTTGTACTTTGAGGTCATCCAGTTTCCGGTTTCTCATGAAAACTATTTGTCCTGCACGTGATCTTTATGTTTTATAAATGTGCATATCTTATATATTATCTGGACATTATCTGAGAATGTTTACACAAAACTATTTTACTTATGTGTTTTACTCAAATGTTATGTATTTGCTTACATTAAGTTTACTTCAGTGTTTTACCTTCTACTTTATTTTAGTTTTTGTTGATAAATCATTTTAATATTCCATCTTTTTATGTCACCGATATTTATATTTTACATATAAATACAAATATAAACACATTTTTTAAATGACAAATGTTCAGCTTGTGGTGAAGAACTTGTTTTAATCCAAGGTAGCAATTCTGTGGCTTTTTAGTTTCTGTTTACTGAAACTCGACAGTTGTTTGTTTCACAGCAGCAGAGGTGTTAAAAAAACTGTGAAATGTAGCTTCTAACACTTCTAACACACTAACACTTATTTCTCCAGCTATTAAATGATGTCTACTGATGATTTTTTTATCAAATTTAATATGTCCTGTTATAATACTTTCCAAAATAGTATCTTTATTGATTGTAGTAGGGGCATAAATGATCTGAATACTGTTTCTGTAGTGAGTCCCACTGTAGTAGAGTCAGATATTTAATATTTAACAGTAGTTATCATTTGTAGTAATGTCAGTAATGTATTCTGTGTGTATTTTATCTTCCAGAGAGTGATCCAGCTGCAGTTTACTCAACAGTGAAAACAACAGAAGACGTCAGTTATGGACAAATAGTCATCAAATCAAACAGGAAGAGAGGTAAAGCTGCTCTTCTGTCTTTATTTCTGAATATTGAACAGAGTCAGGCTAAATGTTTCCTGTGTTTATGCTGAAGGTCAAATTCTTCAAACTGTAAATATTTACAAACTGCTCACAAGCTCACTGTAGTACAGTCTGAGGTACTAGTACTTTACTGTAGTACAGTTAGAGGTACTAGTACTTTAATGTAGTACAGTTTGAGGTACTAGTACTTTACTGTAGTACAGTTAGTGGTACTAGTACTTTACTGTAGTACAGTCTGAGGTACTAGTACTTTACTGTAGTACAGTTAGAGGTACTAGTACTTTACTGTAGTACAGTTAGAGGTACTAGTACTTTAATGTAGTACAGTTTGTGAATCAGAACTTTGTTTTTTCTTCTTTCCCATTAATCATCTCAGCAGCCCCCACATTTATCTGCTGACCCTTTGGAGGGGCCCCACCCCTAGGTTGGGAACCACTGGACTAAACTAGCTAACTGTATATAAAGTAGTGTAAACTAGCTCCACCTCCAGCAGCTACAACAGTAACATGCTGCTCTAACACTGATGCTTCACTATTAATAATCTAATGATGTCATAAATATATAATAATATATCACTACTTTTACTGTAATACTGCATACTACATCACTATAATACTGCTGTACTTTTACTGTAATACTGCATACTACATCACTATAATACTGCAGTACTTTTACTGTAATACTGCATACTACATCACTATAATACTGCAGTACTTTTACTGTAATACTGCATACTACATCACTCATAATACTGCAGCTACAACTGTGTCTCATATAGTTTGAACTGTGTGTGTTCAGTGTCTCCATTAGAGCCAGAGGTTGTCTACTCTTCACTGAGGTAGACCTCCACACCTTCACACCAGTCCAACCACTGACGTCCAGCTGGCCTGTTACTGGTCTCCAGAGCCCCTCAGACAGTAGTACATTCATTTATAGATTTCATATACTAAATTACACTCAGGCAGCAACAGAAAAACAAAGAAATGTAAAAACGTAAGTTAATACTTTGCTGAATTATATTCTACATAGTAATAATATACAGTATTAACTTTTAGTGTTTTAATCCAAAACAGCACCACGTCTTAAAGAATATATTACTGTTTAACCATTATTTTAATGATTACCAATTAGTCATTTTGTGCTTAATGTCCTTATTAACTTAACTGTTTTTATATATATCCCAACTCTCCCACACACGAGAGGGTTATATAGTGTACTGTTGTGGCAGCAGCATTAACTTGTTTGCAGGATCAATAAACTTTGGTCTTTTTTCTTTTGTCTGTGTGGTTCTGTGGGTTTCAGAAAGCTGTGAGACGGAAAATTAGACTTGGTTTGGTTGTGGGTAACCAATCAACACGTATTTCTCACTATCTGTGTGTTTATAGCTCTGCAGTGCAACAAATATACAAACACCTCAACCACAGACTATGAACAGCAGGAGCTCCATTTAGTAGATGGGAACTTTGTTCACACACAGCTGCAGCACAGAGTGAAGTTTTGATTCTTTAATCAGTGAAACATTCAGTCTGTAAATCTTCTCCTGGTTTAAACATCACACATCATGTCGTTCATATTAAACACTTGAATCTGTTCTGCTGTTGATGTGACGCTCTGTAACATCAGACTGGTGTGGATCTACTGGGTTATCTGGATGACTTCTCAGTGCAGGTTTTGACCACTAGTAGTGCTAGAGAGCAGCGTTCTCACTGGAGGGTTTCTGTTGTGTTTGTACTGGATCCACAGTCCTGCTGATGGTTTTACATTACTCCACTGATACAGGTCACTGTAACACACCATGAAACACAGACATGCACCAACAACGGCAGCAGAGAAGAAGAAAGCAGTCTTCTTTTTGACATTTTAAAGATACTGAAACTGTTTCCACTGAACACCTTTACAATCTAACACAATCTAACACAACAGGTCTTAGTGGTCTTAGTGGGTGGAGGTGTACTGGAGTGTCTTATATTGAAAAGTGTCCCTAATATTTGGCCCCTTTCATGTATATTAATGGGGTAGACAAAATATTAGGAACAAAAACTTTAAATATATAAGTTCTGTAAAAGTAGAATTAATGACAGAACTGTTATGTTGGATTGTATTAGATTGCACAGGTTTTCCTAATAAACTGATCTGTGAGTGTAGATGTGCAATAAATTTGTAGGTACACGTGTAGATTTCTTTGAGTGGTTTGTTGCATGTCACACTCACCAAGAAGTTTTTTCAGTCCGCAGTTCGGATCAACTTTAACACTCACAAGATCATTCAGCATTAAAAGGCAAATAAATTATTTGTTTGACACATAAAACTACACAATGAAAACAGTCTGGAAAGAGTCTGTTATGACATCTTCTATCTGGCTCGTCTCAGGATCACCCATAACAACCAGGAGCGGATTTTTCCACACCAGAACAGGCCCAGGCTTACATCTCAAAGAACATTTCCTCATAGAGGGCTATTCACAGGGAGCAACTATTATGATCATGTGACTGTATTGACACCTCCAAAGTGACATTTAATAAGCTATCGAAGTGAGTACTGCTTTCAGCAAGTTAATAAGATAAGTTCTATCTTGAAATTACAGTTCTACCGTCAGCTATGTTCTCATGTTCCAGCTTTCTATATCATCACAAGCAAAGAAGCCCAAGAGATCACTGGGAAGCTTTTTCAAAGGAACTGAGGCTACTCCTTCAACTGCACCCACTGTGTCACTTGAACAAGCAGTAGAAGCAGAGCTGAGCAGCTACTTGGTGTCTCCTGTGCAGGATAGTGAGGGAAGTCCACTTGATTGGTGGAGAGAGCATCAGGTGCATTTTCCCACTCTAAGTAAAGTGGCAAAAAAGTACCTTTGCATACCAGCAACTAGCTCCCCATCCGAGCGGGTTTTTAGTTGCTACTTGATGACTTGAATGTGACAAAGACATTGTATTTTAATATACAGGTTATTTTATACTTTTAAACTTGTTCAGTTGTGCTTAGTTGTTGTTAAATCTGAACTAAAAGTACTTAATTTGTATGATCATTTATTTTCAGACACTGTAGGTTTTACAGTCCTTTTTTTTAAAGTGACAATAAAAAAAATAGTTGCAATAAATAGGTGCAGGGGAATCATACTAGTATCAATTTAACTGGCTGTTGAGCAATTGTGCTGCCACAGCCCCATCTAGTGGTCAAACTTTTTTTTAGCACCATATCAAACTAAACTACTTAGTGAGTTAAAAAACTCACTAAGTAGGACATAGACAACTGACTTTTTTAACAAGTTTGAAATTAAACACACATTAACTGCAACTATAGATTATTATTATAATAATAATTTCACTGTTTATTATATCTGTTAACATGTTTTAAGGCAGATTAACAGATTTATTTTATATTTAAAACATCAGAGTAAACATTTAGTCTTCAGCTCTGTTAGCATTAACCCTTTAACTACAGTCTAACTCTTAACTCTCTCAGACTCAGCTCGAACAGAAAGTAAATATCAGACATGAAAACGGGTCATGGGTGAAAAAGGTGAGAAGGATACGACCCCTCTAGAGAGGTTAGGGCTTGAAAGCATCAATCTGCATTTTGAGAGGAAATTCAAGCAGAACTACAACCCGACCCCGGATAAGCAGCAGAAGACGGACGGACGGAGGACAGTACAGTTTGATGAAAGTGCAAAGATTAAAAGAAACATGGTCAATGTCAATTTCTGCTTGAAAACCACATCTTTATCCCATTTATATGGACATGGTTAAATACACACACACACACACACACACACACACACACACACACACACACACACACACACACACACACCAATACAACAGACAACTAGTTTACTAGTGCACAAGTGTGGATGTAGTAGTTGTTGGAAACTCCTGAACTTGCACAGGATTCACACTGACTGATAAATTCAACACAAGACTCTCAGCACATGCAGTGAATGTGTGTGTGTGTGTGTATTATCAAAACAGTCTACACTCAGATATGCAGAAACACTTCAAAGAATAGCAAACAACCTGTTTTTACAATCTCCACAATATCAAACATCCCAACAACTAATGATTTCAGAGTCATAAAAAAACACAATGCACATTAACAACACACACACACACACACACACACACACACACACACACACACATTAGAGTAGTAGAGTAGTATGCAATGACCTTTCTCCTAGCAAACTCCTCCACAGCATCTCTAAAGTCCAGGTCTCTGACAGGTTCAGACTCTGTTGCCAGTAATGATAAAAGGAATTCAGGCTCATTTCTGATTCTCCCCAAATGAGAAAATGACCCCCCCCCCCCCCCTCACAGTTTGTCACCGGCAACGTGAGGAACATCCTCAAAGCCACATAAACATTAGGGAAGACTAACTGCAGGCCAAACTTTAATCTGGTTTTCAGCATGTTTGAGGGTGACTTGTCTGTTTCAGCCAACATGAAGGATCAGATGTGCAGACACTTAAAACACGCTGTTCCGCCTACGGGACGGACCGGAAGTTGGGAGGTAGCCACAAGTTCTTCTGGATGTTTTAAACACCAACCCTTAAACATATATATTCATGCCGTACATTGTTGAAAAGCTTAGATTGTCCTGATTCATTCAAGACCACTCACGACTTATATGGTTGCTCACAGCCGTAATAGTATTAGCGGTTAGCTCGGCTAGCCACTCAGCTAAGTAAGAAAAGCTATAATGCTACATACCTTCAAAGTCTTCCCTTTATCCACAACGATCATCTTATGACACAGGACTTTCTGTACAGCTCACCAAGTATCCATTCTGCTGAAATATGAAATCCGTTTCCATAAAACCGGAATACTTTCCTCAATATGTCAACATGTATTTAGTCCAACACGTAACGTAATAACAAATAACAAACCACATACGGTCCGTTTACGTCATTTCCTGACTCCTGCGTGCATCTGTGGGACACGTGACTGTTTCATACGACACCACACACACCAGCCAATCAGTGCTTAGGATGAGGCAGCACATGTCTCCACAGCCAATGAGGACATGTGACCGACGACAAAGTGGGTGACAATAGGTGCGTGTATTAATCGTCTGTCTATGGTATTAATGAGGTCTACTCACATAAAAAAAAAACACGGACGGAGGCCACTTGACACCCCCCCCCCTCCCAAAAAAAAAAAAAAAAAAATTCTCATCGGATCTGCATGATTCACGTAGGACATCTATTTTGGTTTCAAAATGGCGAATTTCGCCGAAAGGTGAGTGATTTTCATGTCTGAAATATTATATTATATACACAGTAAAGTTATAAATGAGCTAATGCTAAAGCTACCACTAACAGCTAGCTCAGCCAGTATGCTAACACAGACACAGACGAGGCTTCTGTTAATAAAACAGACACTTTAATGTGTTTTTACCTTCAGTCCTGAAGCTTCAAGGCTCAGAAATAAACTTGTGAGTTAGTAAAACAACACAATTATTCCACCGCAAGTCCCAAATCACAGGAAAATAACACTTCCTGGTTAGCTTGATTTCTGTTCATGTTTCCAGTTACTGAGAAAAACTCTCCCTCTAAAGGTGAGGAGGGAAATTACAACTGCCAACAACAGAAGTTAATATAAACTACAGCTTCTGTCAGTAGCTGTAGTTTATATTATGTTCTGTCAGTAACTGTAGTTCATAACTTATGTCAAATTTCACCTTAAACAGCATTTAAAAGTTAAACAGCAGTGCTCAGCGTGTGTGTGTGCGCGTTATATATTATAACTGTTTGAGTAGGTAGAAGTCTCGTGCATGAGAACGTGCTCGCAGCGGGAAAAACGTATTTTCCAAAACTACCCAGCAACAAGAAATACTGTGTTCTGATTGGCTGATAGGTTACTAATCTACCCAGCAACAAGAATTACTGTGTTTTGATTGGCTGGTAGGTTACTAATCTACCCAGCAACAAGAATTACTGTGTTTTGATTGGCTGGTAGGTTACTAATCTACCCAGCAACAAGAAATACTGTGTTATGATTGGCTGGTAGGTTACTAACTCGGAACAGCTGTGAACTGAGCAGAGAAATGTGTGAACGCCTCGCTGTTCATGTTAGATATATTAATGTGTGTACTGTTCATATGACAGCTACTGACAGAAGTTAATATGAACTACAACTACTGACAGAAGTTAATATGAACTACAGCTACAGACAAGTTAATATGAACTACAACTACTGACAGAAGTTAATATGAACTACAGCTACAGACAAGTTAATATGAACTACAACTACTGACAGAAGTTAATATGAACTACAGCTACTGACAGAAGTCAATATAAACTACTGACAGAAGTTAATATGAACTACAGCTACAGACAAGTTAATATGAACTACAGCTACTGACAGAAGTTAATATAAACTACAGCTACTGACAGAAGTTAATATGAACTACAGCTACAGACAAGTTAATATGAACTACAGCTACTGACAGAAGTTAATATGAACTACAACTACTGACAGAAGTTAATATGAACTACAACTACTGACAGAAGTTAATATGAACTACAGCTACTGACAGAAGTTAATATGAACTACAACTAGTGACAGAAGTTAATATGAACTACAGCTACTGACAGAAGTTAATATGAACTACAGCTACTGACAGAAGTCAATATAAACTACTGACAGAAGTTAATATGAACTACAGCTACAGACAAGTTAATATGAACTACAGCTACTGACAGAAGTTAATATGAACTACAGCTACTGACAGAAGTTAATATGAACTACAACTACTGACAGAAGTTAATATGAACTACAGCTACTGACAGAAGTTAATATTAACTACAGCTACTGACAGAAGTTAATATGAACTACAGCTACTGACAGAAGTTAATATGAACTACAACTAGTGACAGAAGTTAATATGAACTACAGCTATTGACAGAAGTTAATATGAACTACAGGTACTGGCTGCACAACAAACCAAGGTTAGTAAACTTCTTCTATCAGTCTGGAAGTCACTGACTGTCTGAGAGACCCTGAGAGGGAAGTTAGAGCTGAGCACAGAGCTGAAAGTCGGGAAGGAGAGATTTTAGAGTTTAGAGATTGGTGATGTTGAGCTGCAGTTCTTCTAATGTCCACTAGATGCTGCTCAAACAGACAAACCCAACAAACACAGTCAGCTCAGTTTTTACAGATGAAGATGTTATACTCTTTTAAACTCTTCAGACTCAGCCATACCTGAAATAAAATGAACAAACGTGATCAAAGCTTGATTTTATTGGCTGTGACTGTTACTAACCCTTTCTACAGGTTCAGATACACAAAGACTCACATGATATGTAGTAATATATGAAATACTAGCTGCTTTGCATTGACATGTTAAAGTCAAACTATCATCATCTGTGAATAAAGTGATAATAAAACAATAATAAAGTGTTCAGTGAAGGTAAAGTCTCAGTGTTTTTGCACTGGAAGTTTCAAATTTTCACCTCACACTCCTTTGTCTCTTGCGTGTAAACACTGATCTACAATAGGTCATGAAACATGTGCATGCTTCATGTATATATTTAAAAAGACAAACTGAGTTAAGCTGCGGATGAGTCTCAACCTGTTTCATAAGAGCAAACTGTGGTACAAACTCTGAAGTAGCTGATCAGCTAGGAGTGTACTTATGAATTACATTTATTTCATTATTTATGTAAGAAGTAGACAAGTGCATAAGAAAGACCATACACAACAAAAAGTCGTACAACAATCAATAGACTGTGTAACACTATTGAGGTGTTCACTGAGGAGCTGAGTTTTCAGATGTTCCTTGAATGCACCACAGGAGTCAACAGAAACAGTGTGACGTCTTTCAGTGAGTTTAATGGAGACAAAAGTGATGAAGATGAGATCTGCATATTTTTACTACAACAGGTATCAAACGCAGTAATAAACTGAGTCTGAATAGTGAGTCGTTTAAAGTCACACATGACGTATAAGAGAGTAAGTTATTTCCTCCTGAGCGTCTCTGTGGGTGGAGTCACAGAGACGCTGCTCTCAGTCTCTCATTTCCTGTAAAACTATATTTCCTGCTTTTAGTTCAGTCAGATCTGCTTCAAACTTCTTTTCAACATTCAGGATACACCTGAATTCTTCTGAATAATTCCAATGTGATTACTCATTAAACCTTCTCATCTTTGTGTTCAGTGTGGCAGTAAATAATAGTGTTATACAGACATGTGTTCAAGGGGGGGGGGTTCAGCCAGAGAAATATAGTAACAAAATGATGCGACACCCTCAGGACAAATGAAGTGCCTCTTTTATGTATTTATTTGTTAAGTTTCAAACAGGTTTTATTCTGCTGCCAGCTCCACACACACACAGATCTGTTTGAACTGGATGTGAAGTCCAGCTTTAACTCCTCTGTTCTCCAGTTAAACTGAGTCACAGTGAGTCCACTCTGCTTTCTGCTGTGGTTATTCAAAGTTTTCTGCTATTCAGCATTTAGTTCTTGCTGCCTGTTTCCCTGCTCCTCTAATCACATTCATCTCATCTTCTATTTAATATATAGAATTTAATCTGCAGCTGATCTTCTCATTACAATATATTTTACATTCATCTTCCATTGTTAATTTTTTCTAAAGTATTTGTTAGGATTTCTTAATTCTGTGAATATTTAACAGCTACACAACGCCACAAGCAAATTCCTTGTATGTGCAAACCAACATGACAGTAAATCTGATTCTGACTGAAATGTGATACTCAGGACTTTTGTGTTGTGAGTCATGTAACCCATGTTCTTCTTTCTTCTCAGGTTGGATGTCTAATTAACTTCCTGGAAGTTTTTCAGCTGCTTCATGTGATCATCTCTACCTGTGTGTGTTGTTGATGATGTAATAGCACCAGGCTGGCTTTGCTTAGGGGTTTGAAAAAAATCACGCATGGCACAGCATCAAGTTTTAAGTCTATGAGCTTTTGTTAGTGTGGCGGTGCTAAGGGTTTGTGAGAGGCTAGATATAAGACAAAATAAAGAGTTTTATTATAAAACTGTTAAAGACTGCAGAAGTAAGCTGGGAGACAAAGTTGTGGATTCAAAACAATATAAAGTTACATTATAAAAGCATTTGTCTATTATAAAACCAGTTAAAGGAAAGAAAACATAAGTGGACTAGGGCCAGCAGATGGGGTTGCAGGCTGTACGGAGGTGCATCTAGTGGTGCTACCATTTACTCACCAGTGATGTCACAGCAAACTAAACACACTCACACATCAAATAGGTGAGATACACAGACAAACAGTGAAGGCCCCACTTAGCACCATGGTAGGTAAACGGTCTATAGGCGGAGGAGGAACCGAAGGCACTAGCAAGGAAGCTAAAACACAAGAAACTGTGTTAGCCGTCTCAAAAAAATAACTTCTGATAATCAAATGTCAGCCTGCCTACCTCTGACCAAGGCACATGGTAGCAGCAAGAGAGGAAGAACAAGAGCCACCAGGTGTCTATGATGATCTAGCTCTGATTAGGGGTCAAACCTGGGGCTGCATACTCTACCTATGGTGTATCTACACTCACCACATTAGCAGCAGCAAAGCATTCATGAACCAACTAAGAGAAAACACTTTGGAGAAAAGTCATCATGATGATATCTTTAAAAAAATGGTTAGTAATAATATTGATGGAGGGGGCAAAATGCCCATTTGCCTCAGTGTACAGCGAGCCTCTGCCATCACTGATTAACCCAACAGTAAAGTGCATTATTTATTTAAGTTATTTTTACTTACTATGAAACTTGGTTTTATTGAGAATACATGAAGGGTTAACTTAAGCTGTCATGTCCGAGAATAATATAAACTTTTTGTAAGTCAGCATCTTTCCTGTAAAGTAAACCACACAGCAGCATCACACCTACAAAGGAAGGAAGTCTTGTTTAACTGCTGTGAACAAACAAAGCAGTTCACACATCAGTGAGTGACCAAATGGACCAAACATCTCTTCTGTGGCTCTGTGAGTACAATCTGTACAGTCCAGATTTAAATAATTATATTCATCCCATGTCAGCTGAGGTTTAGATGATACTTGCTGATAAATGGTTTTAAACATATTTAAAAAATCTTGAAATGAAATTTGATTTAAAATACTATTACTATACTACTTTAATCAGCATCAGAAAATAAGTGAATGCAGCAAACAGGAAGAGAAATTCACAGTTCAGCAGGTGAAAGATGTTACACTTTGTACTAAACCTAAACCGAGGCAGATTATACAGCGATGATCCGTTCGTGTTGATCGACATCTTCTGTCTCAGGATCAACCTTGATGTGCTTTTATATTACATGAGTTATTCCTTTATATGTCAAAAATTGTAGAAAATAAGTGTCCCAGCAATTACTTTCAGCAACAGTTTTGTTTATGAGAAATTTCAGTCAGACTTTCGTAGATATCAAAGCACTGATCTCCTTACGGTGACTATTGACCTTCTAATAGCTGCCGATGATGGGACGTGGTCACTCCTTGTTCTTTTGGACCTGAATGCTGACTTTGATACTTTAGACAATAGCATACTGTTAGACGGGCTGAGACATTGGCTGGGAATATCTGGCAAAGCCTTAGATCGATCTGTCAAACACAAAGTTATTGACCACATGTCGTCTGTTAAGCATGGTGTCTCATGGGAGTCAGTTTTGGGACCAGATTGAGTTTCCTTGTACATGCTCCCCTTAGACATGGTATTATTAGTCACTGCTATGCTGATGACCTGCTGATGTATCTGCCTGTCAGGGCTGATGACCCTGAGTTCACTAAATGACTGTCTTTGTGCACCAGCACAATAAGGACTTCCTGTCTTTTGCTGGTTCCCTCTCAGAACACATTAATCCTGTTGCAAAGAATCTTAGCATTTCATTTTTTGAGCAGCACACAACAAAACTTGTACAATGTTGTTTTTATCACATGAGAAATACCTGAAATATATCCAAACTATGTTCTAATGTATCTGTCAAAGACACAGAGCCTATTTTAAATGCTTCTACTTCTTCACACCTTGATTACTGCAACAGCCTCTTCATCCACTTCAGCAAGAAATATTTTAATCAGCTGCAAGATTTTTATCAAGAACCAAGAGAAATGGCCACATTGCATCTGTTTTAACCTCTTTGCAGTGGCTTACATGTGAGTGTGTTCATAGTCTGAGATTCTCAAGCAGACATCTTTTAGTCGTTCGTGAGACGTGGCTGATAACAAGAAGTGACAAAGCTTTCTTGGTCAGAGCCCCAAAACTACAGAACATCTTGCTTGCGATCAGAACAACAGTTTGTCTTTTAAATCTCCTCTTAAAACGGCTTTTCAAGATGTCATTTGATTTTATTGACTGCCTGGACTACTTCATAGATTTTGATGGATTTTATGAATCATACTGTTTTTACTTTTGCTGATGACACTGCCATTTGTTTTACCAACTGCTCTGATGCTTGTGTCTTATATTTTTTATAGAATTAGTTGATCTTTAATGATTAGCGATCAACATTGTACTCAGTCTTAATGTATTTGTTTTATGATTTGCGTGTTTTAATTCTGTTGCTTTGTATGACCTGCTGGTTTTAATTTACTGCTGTGTGAAGCACTTTGTAATGTGAGTGTAGAAAAGTGCCCCATGAATAAAATATTATTATTAAATTATAAATTATATAAATATCTATTAATATATTATATCTGTGTAGTTTAGTGATGATTTGATGTGTTTCTGGTTTGTTCTTTTGTCTCTTTAGTTGTGAGCTCTCTGCTGTTCTGCTCGACAAACCAAGGTCAGTAAACTTCGTATCTGATGATGTAAAGCTGTTGAAGGGTCACTCTGCTGATGAATATCAGTTAGTTAGTCCTCCTCAACCTCTGGAAACAGCTGGCTCATATCTTTGGTCTGAAAGTAAAAGTTAGATTTGACCAAAGATGATAGATGACTCACAGTTTGATCAACATGAAACTCTCCTGGTTAAATCATCAGATGAACTGTGTTAGAAAATATCTGACTAACATTATGCTAGCTGTTTAAAAATGTACAACTCACAATGTGCCTCTTTGCAAGAAACAGCCAATCACCAGCTTTAAAATCTGGTCATGTGTCGCTAATTGTCGCTGACAATTTATGTGGCCAGACTGTTTTTCATACAGCTTTCAATCAACAAATTAAGAAATCTGTCAGACAGATGAAACTTAAATCATAAACACTCACAGACAGAAGGAAAATCAACAATTACTCAAAATGTGTTTTTAGTGGTGTTTAGCTCAGTGGGTAGAGCACCCACCCCATGTGTTGAGTCCTTGCTGCAGGCGACCCCGGTTCGAATCCTGCACTGAGCACTCCTATCCTGCATGTCATTCCTGTCACTGCAGCATTGAGAAACATTAACTGTATAACAGGATTCATGTTGTTGACCTACTGAGTGTTTCTGTGTTACATTAAATGACTCCTCATGTTGTTTCCTAAATATAATAAATCTCCTCTCAGCCTCTCTGACTGTGAGTCCCAGCAGATCTCAGATGTTTAAACGACAGTCCGTCTCTCTGAGCTGTGAGGAGGACGACAGCTCTGCTGGATGGAAGCTGAGGAGGAACACAGACACAGAAACCAGGAAGGAGTGTGGAGACGGCTGGGGAAAATCGTCTGGTTCTTCCTGTAAAATCAGTGTAGCAATCCCCTCAGACAGTGGAGTTTACTGGTGTGAGTCCAGAGAGGGAGCAACCAGTAACAGCATCAACATCACTGTCACTGGTAAGATCAGACTGTGGAGTTAGTATTGATGAAGCTGAGTGTAAATGATGAAATGCTGTAGTTTGTCTCTGTGTTGAGGTGGACCAGTGATCCTGCAGAGTCCTGTCCTCCCTGTGATGGAGGGAGATGATGTCACTCTGCACTGTAGAACAAAGACCTCCAACCTCACAGCTGGTTTCTATAAAGATGGCTCCCTCATCAGGACTGAGCCTGCAGGTCACATGACCATCCACCATGTTTCCAAGTCTGATGAAGGCCTCTACAAGTGTAACAGCAGCAGTCATGGAGAGTCTCCATCCAGCTGGATCTCTGTCACAGGTGAGGAAGTTAATGTCTTTATACATATTATGTGTTTATGTGCAGGTAAAACAAAAGCTACACATTATGGTTTCATTTATTATTTAAATGTATTGTTTTATTAAAATATAAATATATTAAATGTATTATTTATTAGGACCCAAGCACTAAACAGTGCGAAGGCCCTATTGTAATTGTACCAATTATTATTTTTATACAAAACACCGCCTTTTTGACAGCCTAAACGTGCCCAAAAAGTCACAAAAAAAGACCCGGTGAAAAATTTGATATTTTATGGTTCGCCAAAATGGCTGAGTAGCGCCCCCTAACGAATATAAAAATGTGAAAGATTGACGTACTTGAACGAAATCTGGTATGTATATGTATCATGTCCAGACGCACAAAAAAGTCAGCAGGACCCATGACGTCACTCCAACAGGAAGTCGGCCATTTTGAAAAATATGTGCAATTTTGGTGTTTTCCACACCTCGTACTTTAACGAACTTGTCCTAGGGATTTAATCCGACCGACACTGGAAGTGAAAAGTTCCTAAAAACTTTCTAATTAGGGATCCGGTTTGGGTTTTTTGAACACGTCTATGCATCAATACCGTGTCGGCTCCATAGCGCCACCTACTGGACACAATAGCACCCCCTTGAAAATTGAAAAAAATTGAGCCCCTCAAGTCAGCTTGACATAGACAAATGAAATTCGGTACACGTGTCATATAAAGACGCACAAAGAAGTCTTTTGGACCCATGACGTCACTCCAACAGGAAATCGGCCATTTTGAAAAATATGTGCGATTTTGGTGTTTTCCACACCTCGTACTTTAACGAACTCCTCCTACAGATTTAATCCGACCAACTTCAAATTCACTCAGAAACATCTTGACAAACCTTGACACATTGGAGATGAAAAGTTATCAAAAACTTTCTGATTACGGATTTGTTTGCTTTGTGGCAATGTGAGGAATTTTGATGTTTCGCCATTAAACAGGAACTGCTGACGAAACCGTGCCATTGCACCCTGTAGACGATTAATAAAATTGAGCTCCTCTCTCCAGATTGACGTAGATGAACAAAACTTGGTGTATACTGTATATGTATCATGTAAAGACACAAAAAAGTCTATTGGACCCATGTCCTCACTAGGCAAAATGGCTCAATAGCGCTGCCTAGAAAATGTTAAAAATGGAGCCCCTCGACCCTCTCGGGCCGGGGAGCTTGGGCCCGGTCATCGCTGCTTGCAGCTTTAATTAATATTATTATTATTATAATGCATCCATCTCAGTAATTGTAGTGCTTTCATTAAAATGAGTAAATGTGTCAGTTTTTAAATTTAGGTGCTCTTAATAATAATCAGCTTTGTTTCCTTTTAGAGAAACCCACCACCACATCTCCACCTCCCCTCCCTTCTACCTCTCCTCCTTCATCATCCACCTCTCTTCCTTCATCACCCACCTCTCCTCCTTCATCATCCTCCTCTCCTCATCTCTCTGTGCTGTGGTTTGTTCCACCTGTCTGTGGTCTGGTTCTACTGGTTCTACTGGTGAGACGATGTGTTCAGAGGAAATCTGAAGGTAGGTCAGATTTCACAATGAATATTTCACTTTTAGGATTAGTTTTAAAGAACAACTTATTCTAAAATTGTGTTTTGCAATTTCCGTGAATTAAATGTCATATTATAAATCGAATCTCTGATCATTTTGGTTCATTTCAGCTGCTGAATTAGAAGTGGGAAAAGATGACATCACAAATTGGCTTCACCATTCACAACCAATCAGACGGAGTGGAGGTAACGTGTTGTAGATGTGATGTTTGTAGAGTTAAACTTGTATCTTTGTGAGGACTACTGGACTAACCCTAACCCTCTCTGGGTTTACAAAGTGGAGAACAGTTTGGTTTCTTCTGGTTGATGACAGAGTGTGATGTGTGCTTCGTGTGTTTTCTACTTTGTGGTGAATCAGTGAAGAGAAGCTGTTTCTTTAATGTATTTTACTGTAATGTAATTTCTTACATTACATGAACTTCAGTGCTTTATAGTTGTTGGTTGTCTTTTTTTTTTTAAATCTTCCACTTTATCTTAGCTTTTTGTTGATAAATCCTTTTAATATTTCAGCTGTACATGTCACCAGTATTTTTTACATTTTATGTATAAATACAATTAGAAACACATTTTTAAAGTTACAAACAGCTTGTGGTGAAGAACTTGTCTTAATAAAAGTCAGCAGCTCAGTGCTCTTTTAGTTTCCGTTTTCCGAACTCAACACTTGTTTGCTTTAGCAGCAGAGGTGTTAAAAAGAAAAAAAGTGTCAAGTATAACTTCTAACACTTTCTCCAGCTATCAACTGAAGTCTGAGGCTAAAATGGATTGAATTTAGTATCCTGCTATAATAACACTTTTTTTTCATTTAATGTATATTAAAAACACATTTTTAAAATAAAATTACAAATGTTCATCCTGTGGTGACCAACTGGTTTTAATAAAAGCTGCAGGTATGTTGTCTTACTTTTCGTTTTCTGAACACACTTATTTGGTCTCTTTCATAGCAGACATGTTAAACAGAAAAAAATGTCAAATGTAACTTCTGATATTTATAACATACTAACACCTATTTCTCCAGCTATCAACTAATGTTTGCTGCTGAAATTGATCATATTTTCTTTATGTTTTGTTCAGTCCAAAACCTGGAAATAAGGTGTCCTGTTTGAGATGATAATCTGGTTGCTATTTGTATTATGTCTTCTGCAGGAGTAGTAATAGATACTGTATAGTAACAGTGCTGATATCATTTGTAGTACTGTCAGTAATGTATTTTTCATGTATTTTATCTTCCAGATTGTTATTCAGTTGTAGTTTACTCAGCAGTGAAAAAAACAGAAGACGTCAGTGATGGACAAACAGTCGTCAAATCAAACAGGACCAGAGGTAAAGTTGCTCTTCTTTGTGGATCAATCTGTTTTTTGTTTGTTGTTTTCACAGCCAGGGGTGCTGCCAGGGATTTTGGGCCTCATGAAAAGATATCACATTTGGCCCCACCACCAGGCACACATCATGCCAACCATGCACCATTACTGTAACTACACCTGCAGAACCAACCTGACCCATTCAGAGCTTTAAATGACTCTACCTGTGCAGGCTTGTAGACTCTTTTATAGTCTAATACTAACTGTATAAGCTTTACTGACACTGAGCTGTGATAATTTAACACTGTGTAGAAATGCAGGCAGCATTCAGTGGAGTTCAATGTTTGATACAAGCTGATAAACTCTGTAAGTAATGTGTTTCAGACTTTGTCAATTTATTAGGATATCACCAGCATGACGTTAAACCTCGAGGTGTGAGAGTGTCCAGTGGGTATATCCAAAAAAGTTCTCTCCAAGAGTCAATATTTCAGGGCATTTTATGACTTCAGTGCCAATCTATCTGAGGGTAGATATGATGTGATGGGCTATTTTGAAATGGACAGCAACTGGACTTGTTATATCGTGGTTACGAATAGTAAATCTGTGTTCTGTAATCCTGGTTTTGAATGGTTTAGTTGTTTTACCAATATACGCAAGGCCACAGGGACACGTAAGTATGTATATAACGTTCTTGGTGTTACACGATATAAAGGCCTTTATGTTAAAACTTCTACCTGAGTGAGGAATGAGCTTTGTGTGTGAAATGGCATTATTGGTAGTTTCCACATTTGTAATTAACGGACAGAACATAACTGAAGAAGTGTGAAGGGGTGGGGGGAGGCAGGTCCACTTTCACCAGCATATTGGAAAGGTTCGGTGGTCTTTACGATACGAGGAGGATTAATAAAATATCTTTTCAATGCACGGTCAGTGTCAATGATGTACCAGTGTTTTTTAATGATCTCCTGAATGTTTTTCACAACAGGTGAATATTGAATAGAGCAGGTGACTCTCTGTTCAGTTTTTGTCTTTTTTTATTTATGCATTCAGATTGAGTTTTCAAACCATCTGGGTACCTGTGTGATCCAATCCTCCTTACTTCTCCTGAAGCGGCCCTTAAGAATTGCTGATTGGCCAAAAAAATCTTTGTCAGAGCTGTGACGTGGAGGTTAATTTGAGGGATATAGGGTGGTAAGACGTATTTGTTGAATACAGAGGCTTTGGATGTTTTGGGGGGTTTTTTTGGTGCCAAAAACAAGAAAAATATTTTTTAATGATAATGTAAATAAAATACTATTTACTGTTAATGTCTATCACTGATTAATGAAGTTAATGAAAAAATAACTTTTGCTCTAATAATCTTTTAGTGCCTCTGTCAGTCATGGGCCCTTTTAATCGTCCCAACTTTTCACCCACTTATTGCGCCCTTGGTCACAGCCAAAAAGTGACTAACATCTGTAGTGTCTTAAACCACTGATATACTTTTACCAACACACACACCTGATGATATAATTTGTAGTACTGTCAGTAATGTATTTTTGATGTATTTTATCTTCCAGACTGTTATTCAGCTGTAGTTTACTCAGCAATAAAAACAACAGAAGACGTCAGTGATGGACAAAGAGTCGTCAAATCAAACAGGACCAGAGGTAAAGCTGTTCTTCTTTGTGGATCAACACAACAGAAATCGACACAACAGTTTTTTTTTTGTTGTTGTTGTTACAGCCAACAAATTACCAACATTTGTTGCATCTTAAGCCACCAATATACTTGATTTTTACGAATGCATATGTTACTACTTGTTGGCAGAAATTCTTTGTCAACATTTTAATACCTTCTTTGAACTTTCACTTTTGCATAATATAAACTCTTACTACGGCATGGAGGAGGTTATTTGTTGATATTAGGGCAGAAAGAGCAGCATCAGCATAGAAACATTATATAGATGAAGATAGTGATGGAGAAGCTCAATGAGTTTCTCTTTGAAACTTCTAACCATTGTTATTGTGACTGGACGCTGCTGATAGTCTTTAGTTTTTTGTTAGTCTTATTCTTGTGACCTAGTGGTTGTGAACTGAATTGCATCAAACAGACACATAGTGTTAATTTCTGAGGACATGAAGAAGTGTAATGGTAGCCAGCAGGTACAGCACTATGCAGAGATAGACCTCACACTCGCAACACTGGCAACACCTCCAGCATGAGGTACTCATGATGCAAATGTGTAAAATCAAATATATCAGTAGCTTTATCAGTTCCTGGTGGCTGAGTAGTATAGTAGAGTAGTATTAATATTTATATTACATGTGCAACATCACTACTCACAGTATATGTAGTGCACTAACAGCACTGGTTAATATGAATATGTTTTATTTTACAGATCATGATGCAGCTGCAGCTCACTCAGTAGTGAGAAGAGCAGAGAGGCGAAAGGTGTTTGAAGAGAGATGTTGAATTAAAAAATACACACACACACACACACACACACACACACACACATACACATACATACAAAATGTGGAATTATGGGGACATCAGGGTTTATGGGGACCGCAGGTGTTCTCTGCATCCTGCAGACTAAATATTAAAATGAGGATCATCTAAAGGATCTTTTAATGATTTTATTATCATCAAACATTGAAACATCTCTAAAGCTGCTAAATATCAGCAGTGATTTCCTGAGTTAATCCTTCTCCTAAAACTAGGACCATAAATGTGTGAATTATTGTCCAGTTAGGAGTTAATATGATATATAATAAGTTAATATTAGTTTTAATATTATTGTCCAGTTAGGAGAGATTTCCTGCTCTGAGAAGCTTCATGAATTCAGGTCCAGAGTTCACATCTCATCACAGACCTGCAGTGAAACTTTGTCTTTACATGAACTGTCACCAAGATCTTCCCTGACCTCAACCCAACTGTAGTTACCATCAGTAGATGTTGGAAAAGACTTGTTTTTTCTACAACTGTGTCTCATATAGTTTGAACTGTGTGTGTTCAGTGTCTCCATTAGAGCCAGAGGTTGTCTACTCTTCACTGAGGTAGACCTCCACACCTTCACACCAGTCCAACCACTGACGTCCAGCTGGCCTGTTACTGGTCTCCAGAGCCCCTCAGACAGTAGTACATTAATTAAAAAAGAAAATCTGTTTAACATAATGATAACGGTTGTTTTCTGTTCAATGTCCCCATTAACTTTACTGTCCAAGGATCTGCCTCCCCAGACCATCAGTGACCCAATGCTAAACAGGTCATGCTGGATGATGTTCCAGTAATTTATTTGAACTGTTTATTGTTGTCATTTCCATTCAGTTAGAGGACTGATGGTCAGTCGTGATGTAGCAGCAGATACAATCAATGAGTATGTTTACATGCACATTAGTCTTCACTCTGTATATTTGATCCTCATCTTATCTAGTAATTCATCATTATCAATTTACCAGTGAAGTTTACTGATTCAGTGTACTGATGTCATTTTACAATAAAGTTTAAAGAAGAAGTTTTTTGTTATGTTTTCAGCAAGTCGCTTCTGTGAAGTCACGGTCAAAGTCCAGTGCGTCCTATATTAATGATCTCCATAGATGTATTTTATATTTACAGAATATAATGCAACAGATAACAATAATAACAATTAAAGAATGATAATAACTTAAAGAAAGAAACAAGGAAGGAAAGATGGAAAATAAATATGCAGATTTCTAAAGCCCTCAGTAGCTTCCTCTTACCTTCATGATGGAAAAACAACGAGGTCTGCAGTCAGAACTGTGGCCTGTTTCCACAGCTGTAATCAATAATACTGATATATTGCCTCTTTCAGTTCGGATAAGACAGAGCCCTAGCCATGTAACTGAGCAGAGTCATTAAACAGAGAAAGAGAAGAAGACAGTTTATATCTCAAAGTAAAAATAATAGCACCTTTCAAGTTGAGTGTCTACTGCCACTTGCTGGCCACATGTAGGATCACATCAGAGGTGCTCGATTACAAATGACTAGAACAATGCACCCGTTGGGCACTGCAGCATGTTTACTTGCCAAAAGACACATGCTCATATAGAAGAATGTATATTTGTATATGGGGATGCTCGTTATTGGTTGCTGATATCAGATAATCCGTTATTCCCCAACTCTTAATTTCCGATACCGATATATGCAGTCTTTTTACACCAAAACTATCAGGTAACAACATAACATATCTCTTATTGTGGAGTTAACACATTATTCCTGATTCTATTGTGATGCTCCACTGGATGCAAACATAAATGCAACATGACTTTCCAAATGTAAACACTGTCTGTGCACAATAAGAGAACAACTTCAACTTAAGTTATGGAAAGTGCCAATATGGCCTCAAACAACACAACAGCTAGGACAAGTTTGACTTCTTCACAAATGGTAGACAATATCAAAACAAGGAAGATGCTTCAGTAACAATAAACAGTCCTCTTTTAGTCCAAACTCGAAAGCTAGAGTGAACGAGGGGGAAGCTGTTAGGTCTGTTTATATAGGAGCCGGAATGGGTGTAATTGGTGTGTGTTCCCGCTCCTGAAACTGCGCTTATCAAGCTTCGACTAATACTTCCCGATATTACATTTTTAAGTAAATATCGGTAATATTTGTATATGAAGGTCACAAACACACTTGTGCCCTGTTGTCTGAAATTAGTTATGCATAACCAGGATCCACATGTTGGTTATGGGTAAATGTCTGAAAGGGTTAATGGGAAAGTATGGGTACCTGTAGCTGCAGGTGTCTCCAATGATCTCTTCAGTCTCATTTGCTTTGTTGACTTTAAAAAGGGATGCAAGGGACAACTGAACTCCATTCCATAGTTTTATTTTTTATTTTCCTTGAAGGTGGGTTTGGTTTTGTCGGTACAGAACAGAACAGATAATGGATGGATCAGGGTAGGGTGGAGTAGGTTGATAATCTACGATAACAGAAAATGTGAATTAGTTTCAAATCAATCAATAAACGTTTTCTTCAAAAGATTTCTAAATAAATGTAAATGTACAAATGTAAGTAATAATTCAAATTAACTTAAGTCTCATTTGTCACATTAACTGAAAGTATTACAGTACATTTTCAATCATTTAACTACTCCATAAATAATATATATAGGCAATAAAGTAAATCACTTAAATCATGATACAACCAATTCAACTTAATTTACTTTGCCTACAAATTTCACAAAATATCCACAATTAAAATTTGATTTCCCCTACCAGTTGCGTCCTTCGGTCAACCAACAGTTGCGGTCGTGTGTGAGGTGAGAGGGCCTGACTGAAAGTGCAGACAAACATTTCAAACCTCCTGGGTGTGCAGGTGAATGTGGTCCACTTCCTGTTCCTGTTCCTGATTATTTTGGTATTTTGGCTCTGGGGTCGCCCTCTGCAGGTTTGGAGGGATAGGTTTTTTTTTTCCTTTTTCTTTTGACACAACAGTGTAGTAGAGTCATTTAGTAGTTTGGAATGAGATCCACACAACCAAGGTTAATTAGGCCATGTGTGAATAAGATGTATATGTAAATTATCATCGTTAATGTTGTTACTGTGGGATGAATCAGCTGGTCTAATCAGAAAGTATGAGTACCTGTAGCTGCAGGTGGCTCCAATGACTTCTTCAGTCAGTGACCACGTCCCTACCTGCATGACCAAAACCTGGCAGCTGATATCTTTCAGTGAAAGACAACGGCCCACGGTTCGCTTCTACAGACTTTGCCAATTTTGCCCAGAACTATGGTTTCAGTCACATGACCAGCAGCCCTCGCTACCCCCAGAGCAACGGGGAAGCAGAGAGAGCTGTCCGCACAGTTAAACAGCTGCTCAACAAAGCCCAGACCCTCAGAAAGCTCTCCTAGCTTACAGAGCTACACCACTGGCTCAGGGGCTGAATCCAGCACAACTGGTAATGGGGAGGAGGATAAGATCAACAGTTTAAACCACTCCACAGGTGTTAAAACCTGGCCTAATCTCAGAGCTTTCAGGGAAAAAGAAAAGGAAATAAAAGAAAAACAGAGAAACTCATCATCTCAACTTGAGGCATAAGACAAAGGACTTACCAGTTCAAAATGGGCCTAAAAGTTTGTTGTTCCTAAAACAGAGTGTGATACATTATGTGCTAATGTTAACCAGTCTGAGTTGAAAATGCCCAGTTATGAATACCTGATTAAGATGGAAGTGATTATCATTTTGGAATTATTTTAGTTTTGCACAGTTCAAACTTAAAAGTAAAGAAAAGTGGTTTACAAGCTAAAAGCGGGGGTTGTACAGATGTTCTGTGCCATAATACATGTACCCGCTAGGTGGCGCCTTGGAGTTACGTTGTGTAGTGTTGACGGAAGTAGAAGAAGATGATGTATATGGAAACATGAGTAAAGAAGCCATGTGTTAACTTACCTGGAGTCTGCAGAGTCTTTCATTATGAATATAAAACCTTCAACAATATTAACCTTGTTTTTATGGTTTTAAAGTGTGTTTCTGTATCTTATATGATGACTTAAACCTCCAATGACTGGGAAAAATACTGTATGCCAATATTATCAGTGTTTTGAATAGTTTAAGTCAAGAGTGTTGAATGCTCCACGTGATTGGTGTTAGTTTGCTAGCTGAGCTCTGTATGTTAATAGTATGGAGTAGTTGCTAGCTAGCACCAAGTCAAACTTATCTTATTTTATGTTATTTTATTTTAGCATTTTGGAGAAGTCCATATGAGAGACTGACTGTGGGATATCACTCCAACCGCCACACATGAAGGCATCAGGGGTGACGAATGCCGAGATCTCGGATGCTCACGGGGTTAAGGGCACCTGCCAGTATCCCTTAAGGAGATCCAGTTTGGTGATGCTCACAGCAGAACGTAAAACTTACTGCAGCTGATTCTTGTCATATTATAAAACTGCATATAATATATTATTCATGGAGCACTTTAACAAAAAGATAGTGATGTATTTAAATAAAAGAGAACACAGATTGTTTTAAAAAGAGATTCATATTTATTCTTTATATAAAAACATATTTACAGCAGTCATAATAAATTCAAACAGCAAAGCACTGAAAGTCCTGCAATATACATATATAAATTCACATTCACATTCACATTCATAGCTGTTTAAGACAATCCCTCATAATAAGAAAAGTGCCAATACGAGTTAAAGATGTTTGATTCATTTAATCATTTCTGAAATGTTAATTTTAATATGTAATATATTCCAGTTCTCTAATAAACATTTTATTTACACTTGTGAATTATTTAAAGTTTATTAACTGTATTTATCTGACTTAATTATCAAAGTGCCTTAATTAAGATTCAACTCGTCAAATCTGTCTGACATTATTAATTCACATCCGTTTTTAAGCACATATAGAGATATTTTACACTGAACAGCACTTTGAAACATGGACAAGACAACCTGAGAATCAAAGTATTAAGAAGCTCCACACTGTTTGTTTGTTTTCAGGATATTTTAAATATAGTTATTACAATACAGAGTTTCATTACTGCTATAAAACAAGACTTTAAGAATTGAGGAATGTTCCTGGATGACGAACTTTGTGCCTTTGTTAATATTAAATGAACTTAACATAATTTAATTTTTTTCATTAAAATGAATGAATCAAAAATCATATCAAAAACAAACTTTTTTACAATCGATTTCTCTGAACTCAGTTTCTTCTGTTAGTTTTCTCTGTTTCACTAATTCATGCATTAACCTCACTGCTTCTTCTTACTGGATCTACTCTAGTTCAGGTTTCTCTCTTTGGAAAGCTCTTTGTCAATTCTTTTTATTATTAATCTCATTACAAAGTTTCAGTTTTGTCTTTTTAAACTTTACTTTCTTTTACATTTGGATGATTTTTCTCTTTGTGATGAGGAAAGCTCCGTCACTGTCAGACGGACAGTTCTTCAAAACATTTTAAAAAGACTCTGAAGAATCTGACCAATCAGCTGAAGGCACTTCTGTGAATCCACCAAGAGTGAAATCTTCAGTCAGATATTGAAGTTAGTTTCAGGGTAACTTCTTGATTTAAGTTATTCTGGATTTCTCTCAGTCTGGTTTATTATCTGGGATCAATCAGCTGTGAGAGACTCTACCAGGAGCTGAAAGATCCCACAATCCTCTGAGCACTCAAACCCTCCACCACCATAAGGTGGCAATCCAAGGAGGGGTTCAATAAGAAGTCACACCTGAACCTCCCAAAATAACTGAAACAAGATTTCTAACAGAACTTTTCTTCAGTTTTACTTCAGACTGTTTTCGTTCTCTTGAAGCTGCTGAAGAACCTCTGGATCATCTAGACATCAAGCTTCTTGAAGATCACATCACAAGAGCAGCAATCAGAGTAACTGACAGAATCACTCCAAGATGTCCACCTTCTGTGTGTTTTCCAGACTCTGTGTGTTTTCCATCTCTTGAGTCTCCACCTGTGTGACCTGCAGAGCAGAAACAGGTGTGAGGTATCAGCTGTCAGGTACAGTCCAGAAGTATTTGGACAGTTCCACATGTTTGTGTTAAAGGGTTTTATTTCCCTCACAGTTCTTTCTATACTGATGTAAAAATAGTCACATTAAAGCTGAGACTTTAATGTGGTATCCATTATTTTATTTACAAGTCAATGTGCTGAAGCCTGAAGAACAAAACATGTGGAACTGTGAAAATGTGATCATACTCCTGTCCAAATGTGGAACTATCATTTCTCACATCTACAAACTCACCTGTAACATTCAGGTGGACGATGAGTTTAATCTGAGTAGCTCTCTTTAAATAGCGACACTCGTATATTCCTCCATCTTTGCTGGTCACGTTCTTCAGAATCAGAGACAGGTCACCGTTCTTCATCTCATCGTCCTCCAGCTGCACCCGGTTCACATAAGATGGATCCTGGTCTGTTGTGTTCAGATGCCCGTCTGACTTCAAGTAGACGAGTCTCTTAAGGTCAGATCTGCTCCACTCAACAGCTGTTATGGTGACGTAGTATGGAGCTCGACATGACAGAGTGACATTATCTCCAGCTTCTACTGTTATTGGTGGCTCTAAAGAACAATAAAAAACATTCAGAGGAGAAAAATCAGTTTTAAAATTCTTCACTTTTTATTTTCCATCATTAAAGTAAAACAAGTGAATGTTCAGTATTGGTATAAAATGTGATGTTTGTCATTTCAAACTGCTCATAAATACAGAATCTGCTGTTATTATTAATACAGGTGAACTGAACTCTTCTATTTGCACATTCTGTGAGTCATTTCTAACTTGTGAAGGATGAATAAAAGATGAGTTTCACTACATTAGGCAGTTCCATCCATTAGTGTTGTTGATGGAAACATGTGGCAGCTGTACATTATATAGTAGATATGAATATAGATGATATAGACTCTGGTGTTGACCATGGTTCCTGTGAGTTAAAGCAACATTTTACTCATCAGCATCACTGCTGTGATGTGAAGTGGAGGTTTGGCTCCAATTCATTTTCTACAGTTTTACTTTGATTCAGTTTCTGTGAAGTTTTTACACCTGAGTGTCAGAGATGTTATTAGTATCTGGATCATCAACAGGCAGAACATCCTTTAAACTTCTTGAAAATCACAAAACTGACAAGAACAACAAGAACATCAGAATTACTACATTATTTCCATCCCCTGAGTCTCCACCTGTGTGACCCACAGAGCAGAAACAGGTGTGAGGTATCAGCTGTCAGGTACAGTCCAGAAGTATTTGGACAGTTCCACATGTTTGTGTTAAAGGGTTTTATTTCCCTCACAGTTCTTTCTATACTGATGTAAAAATAGTCACATTAAAGCTGAGACTTTAATGTGGTATCCATTATTTTATTTACAAGTCAATGTGCTGAAGCCTGAAGAACAAAACATGTGGAACTGTGAAAATGTGATCATACTGCTGTCCAAATGTGAAACTATCATTTCTCACATCTACAAACTCACCTGTAACAATCAGGTAGACGGTGCTGATGAGTTTCATCTGATCAGCTCTCTTCCTGCGTCCTCCTGTCTCCTCTTTATATTGACACTCATATCTTCCTTCATCGTTGTTGTTCACGTTCTTCAGAATCAGAGACAGGTTACCGTTCTTCATCTCATCGTCCTTCAGCTGCACCCGGTTCACATAAGATGGATCCTGGTCTGCTGTCACCAGGTGCCCGTCTCGCTTCAAGAAAATGTGTCTTTCAAGGTCAGATCTGATCCACTCAACAGCTGCTATGGTGACGTTGTTTGGAGCTCGACATGGCAGAGTGACGTCATCTCCAGGATGTGCTGTTACATTTTGTTTCTGTCGCTCTAAATAACAATAAAAAACATCCAGAGGAGAAAAATCAGTTTTAAAATTCTTCACTTTTTATTTTCCATCATTAAAAGTAAAACAAGTGAATGTTCAGTATTGGTATAAAATGTGATGTTTGTCATTTCAAACTGCTCATAAATACAGAATCTGCTGTTATTATTAATACAGGTGAACTGAACTCTTCTATTTGCACATTCTGTGTCACACCTCAGTCTATTAATGAAGTCATTTTTTTCTCTTAGTGTCTTGTCTTATGTTTCCTGTTTTATTATGCCCCCCCCCCATTATTTAGTAAATGGTAAATGGACTGTACTTATATAACAACTTTCTAGTCTTTACGACCACTCAAAGCACTTTACATTACAATTCATTCACACACTGATTGCAGAAGCTACTGCGCAGGATGCCAACCTGCTCATCATTTATTTTATGTATCTTGCCCCTATTACCATGACCTCAAAGAAGTTTTCAGCAAGGCCTGCGCCAATTCTCTGCCTCCTCCTTGGCCTCTTTGGACTTCTGGTTCAGGTGAAGAGATTAAGAGAATTGAGAAGTACCCAATAACTGTCTGCCATAAAATATGTCATCATCTTATCAGTGGTGAACAACATTATTATTTCTGAGACCGTTAAAGACCGCATACCACACACCCAAAAAAGTAATCCGATATGCTGTCCAATGCAGCGCAGAAAGTAATGACTTGTATATTGGGGAAACCAAACAACCTTTGAACAAACGCATGGCCCAACACAGAAGGGCCAACTCCTCAGGTCCATGTTCAGCTGTCTACTTACACCTGAAGGAAAAGGCACATTCCTTTGAGGACAGTAATGTCAAGATTTTGGAAAGGGAGGAAATATGGTTAGAAAGAGGGGTAAAAGAAGCCATCTATCTGAAAGTGGAAAAAAACATCTCTGAATAGAGGAGGAGGTCTACAACACCATCTACAATCCTTTCATCTCCAAGGAGGTACAACAACTCACAGGAACGTGCACATGATTATAGAGGGGCAGGGGCTCAAACTCAGTAAAGGGCAGCATGTGTGCGTGCAGAGCGCACACCAAATTTTTTTTTCCGGTCCTTTACACAATATAGAAATTAATGTAAAATTAAAAAGTAAAGTGCTGATAGAAAGCTAACTACTTAGCTGTGTGTCCTGTGTAGGTGAAAGTGATGTATTTGCTCTTTCTTTTGTGTCAACAAATTATTGTCAACATGAGTTCATTCACATTATCAAAGTCACAATAAACTTTATATCTAAACCTCGGAAGAGAAGCGGACACATTGAATAGAATAGGTTCAAGTTCTCTCTCTCTCTCTCTCTCTCTCTCTCTCTCTCTCTCTCTCTCTCTCTCTCTCTCTCTCTCTCTCTCTCTCTCTCTCTCTCTCTCTCTCTCTCTCTCTCTCTCTCTCTCACCAACCCTGTATTACAAGAAAATGGGTACGGTATGGAGTTTTTGTACCGCGTGTAGGGCACTTTTTAATACGAGGCAAAAAGGGCAGTGTCTGACGTGCATGAACTGATGAATCCTCTTGGATAAGAGGCGAAATGTCTTCAAGTTATACGACTAACGACTAGTACAGTTGCTCTCGATTCAATTTCCCAGAGAAAACTATGACCTGGATGAATGCGAACATTCACAGACATTATTTTTACTGAGGTTTCCGTCTTTGTCTCTGTTATCTAAACCTGCCTCTGCTGTTCAGCTCACAGAGGCTGGTCACATGATCACACATATTATAATTATAATTTGTCTCCTTCAGTAAATACACAGCAGGACACAATATTATAAATACTTACAGTTAAATTAATATAATACAAAAACTCTGAAGTAAATAAGAATACCAGTTTAGATTACAGCTAAAAAATGACAAACACAAAAACGTTGTGTTTCATATTTCCTGGAAACAATCGTACTGTGACTGTTTCATGACTTCTTTTCTTACCCTGATCATTATTTCTGAGATCATTTCAGTTAATATTAAGAACTAACCAAGAAATGTTGAATATATAATAAATGCTGCTAAATACAGACAGAGTACAGAAGTGAAGGAAACTGAGACACACAGACAGACAGACACACACACACACACACACACTTACACACACACACACTCATCTTACCTGCAGAGGCAGACTGCAGTAGACAGAAGAACAGGAACAGCCCAGTGATGACCGACGCAGCCATAGAACCAGAATCTGCTGTTTCCTCAGGTTCAGTCCAGTTGAACAGTCCACCATCAAACTGAGTCTGAGTAGATTTCACAAGCTGACAGAAACAGCTGAGAGACAACCAGCTAATAATTAATAGAAAAAAACAGATAATCCAGATTTAACTGGCGCATTAATTCAGACTTCCATTGATTCAGTCATTTAAATCTGGCCTGATCGTTCCTCTGATGGTTTGAGAGGGAATGAAAAGTTATCAGCAGATAGTCTCTTTAATTGTAAAGTGCAGCGGGGCGGTGCTAACTGCTGCACTAAACTTCCTGTAAGTTACTACACTTCCTTTTAGTGATTCTGTCACAACTTTAGTGTTTAATATGTTTAATAACTTCTTTTCAGTGTGATTCTGCAGGACACAAATAATAACAATAAAGACCAAAATATAAATGTCAGTAAACATGTTTCGTCTCTATGCTCAGTACGTTATCAGAGTCAGCGTCTGTTCTCAGGAAACACAATGACGCCAAACACACAGAAAGGAACCACATGATTTACAACTCCTGAGTCACGTGACTTCAAAGAAAACACAGCTGTTGAAGCTGTGTTCATGTTCATCAGTGTTGGTGGTTTGTTTGTATCAGTGCTGCCACAAAGATCATCCTGTCTAATGTTCTTCTTGATGAATTTCTGAGCAGAGTTATCTAGACGTAGAAAAGTAGCGTCACTGTTTAAGAAAGTGTTACGATGCAAATCTCACCTACTGAAACATGCTTCCCACCAGAGACAACTGTACATGATCTTAAATAACCGCAGTGAGGAGTTCAATGTTCACACTCATGTCCGGTTGGATGACTTTGATTGTGTGCTTTTTGTGGTGAAGAAGGACATAAAGTCAAAGCCTGTCCAAACAGGGGGAGCGGGGCTCTGCAGCCGTGGGGACAAAGGCATCATGCTGCTGCAGACCAGCCTGGTATCGGTACGGAGGGTCCGGGTTGGTCTGAGTGAAGCGCTGCAGGCTCACAGAGCAGTGAGGGACGGATTCAGGAGGAAAACTGTTCTGAGGTCAGTGGTGAGGGGAAGACAAGAGAAGGTGGACAGAAAGGACAGGAAACTGAGACACAGGCAGGTGAGAAATGTGAAACCAGAGTAGTGGAGAACAGGGAGGTGAGATGGGGGGTGAGGTTCACATGTTGCAATGTGATGTGGTTTGAGCATGTAGATCTGATCATTTCTACCTATAATGACTTCCCTCAAATCAGGTCACCAGAGTTAAAGTGTTGTAAGTGTCAACATGTACCTTTCTTCGTGCCTATAGTCCAATGTGTTGATGAAGGACATTGATCTAACACCATGACATATGTAGTCTGTGATACTTTACATATGTGTTTCAGTCAGTGTTTATGGTTTATTGCTCGTTCAACAGTTTCACATTATACAGTTAAAACTAAGTCAAGCCTATTCAAGTCTCCAGAATATAAGAGATATTGTTCAGTATACTACTGTTATTAAGGGCTTGTGTGTTTAAATGTACATCAATGCGAGTTGGCACAGTATCTGAGTATATGAGTCGTGTTGTTGTCGTACTACACCCAGAGAGTTTCATAATTACTACAGTTATGAAGCAACTAAGTGTGATTGCTTCATAACTGACAGACACATTAAGTGTGTTAGTGTGTTAATAGGAGGTGAAGAATCAAATCCTGAAATACTGAAAATGTCAAATAGTTACTCTTAATTCATGTTTTACTGTAATATAAATTCACACATAAATGAGTAACCTGAATTTTATTGTTACTGTTGTATTGGGTAATTTAATCTATAATGTATAAGTGAAAATATTAATCTGTAAAGAAACTAAATGATAAATAAATAGTTGAATAGAATAATAGAATATGTCCCTCTTGCAGTCCAGCCTGGAGATACTTGAATAAAGTATTAGTACCTATAAATACCTTAAGTATGTACTTTAGTGACCATGTGAATGTCTCTGTGCTTGTAGTTACAGAGCTGCTGCTCTCTCATTTTCTTTGAAATTAAACTTCCTGCTTTTATTTCTCTTTATTCAGAGTTTTAAAATGTGCTTCAAACTATTCTTCAACATCCAGGGAACCCTTAAAACTGCCTCTCCTCTGTTTCTCTCTCTTTTTCGTTCCACTGTCAGTAAACATGCTTCATCTCTTTGTCCTCAGTCTTCAGGAAACAAAATGGAGCTGAACACCCAGAGAGAAAATAACTCTCAGGTCAGATATTCAAACTGAAAGTGAAACATTTACCTCCATGTTTGTAATTCATACGATGCTTTGATCAAGTTTCATGGTGATCAGGTTTATGAGAACAAAGAAGTTCATCCTCTTGTTTTTATGTTTCTGTCTCTCTGTCTTTTTAATCTCAATTAAATGTTCCTGAAAAAATTAAGATAACATATTAATAATGAATAATATCAATAAAATGGATTATTGAGGAAAACAACAGCTGCTTTTAGCCTTTCATACGGATGCAGCAGCTGTCAGAGCTGATATTGGACTTTTTGTGGTCTTTAGTGATCTGGACTTTGCTTGTATGACTTTACCAAGAACTGTCCACTTTTTGTTTTGGGTTCAGTGAAAAACCCAACTCACAGGAAGTGACAATGTGTTATTGTTATCAGTGCAACACCCTGCTGCTGAAATGCATCACTGTGGTCTAAACATATAGGAGGTCAGGTCACATGTTCATGTGCATTCATGTAGTTTGTCACGTATGTTAACTCTGGTCCACAAAGGCTGATTCATGTTGTGTTTCTGTATCTTAGTGTGAAAAACAAACAGGATTCATTTTAAATCAGACTGAATCTAATTATACATAAAAACATCAGCACAGATAAGATGATGTGAGATGAACACTGATGGGATTCTTCTTCTTTACACGTAAACATGACTCACCTGAAGATCATCATGTAACATAAATACGTGACATTAAAAACTGTTGATATGATAAATTAATAACCTGATAAAGTTTCCATGATCCACATCGACCAATCAGAGAGACTCTCTGCACCAACAGAACAAAGCTGAAGTCTGATCAGAATCTTCTGATACAGTCACTGATTTATTGATCAGGAGGAAAACCTGAAACTAGGAAACAAACATGACCTCATCAAAGATGGCTCCTCTGAGAGAGACACAGTCAGTCAGTCCGTCAGTAAACAACAAATGAAGCCGACTACAGCTGTTTTTCTTCTTCTCTTGATGAGATTCAATCCACAGTATTTAGTCTACAAACTGTCTGAATTGAGTCTCTTTTCCTCTTTAAACACACGACAGACTCAAGGCTGTGGATTTAGGACACAGTCAGAAAAATGATACAAAGCTGCTAAATGAGTCGAGTGGAGACTCTTCACAGGAGACAATCTTTGATGAAGTAAAGCTAGAAATGAACAGAAAGGTTTAAAAGACTCCATGTTAACACATCTGCAGTTAGAGAAACAAAAAGTAACATCTTTGCTGTCTGAGCTTCAAATAAACCACAGACAAGAACACAGGAAGTCAACCTGACTGTCAGTGTGTGTTAAATGTCATGTAGACAGTCGCCTCCATCTTAGTAACATACAGAACAAGATGTCTGGTTTCAACCTGCTCTGTGTGGAAAATGCCTTGAGATCATATTTATTGTGATTTGGCACTACTGTAGATAAATAAAGACTGATTGACTGATGTAAAGTCATCACAGTGTTACAGTGTTATGTCAGTGTGGGTGATACTTTGACCTTTAGTGTCATCAGAGTCATTTGACCCAAAACCACAAAACACAAAACATGTTCATGCTATGAATAATGCTTCATGACTACATCGTATTTATAAAGTGCTGAGTTCAGTTCAGTCTGGTAGAAACTCAGTCAGAGTTTCATCTGAACACAGAAATGAAAACAATTACTTTCAGTTTGTTGTCACATTAATAAAAAATAAATAAAGAGGTTCAGACAGGTTTCCTGTTATAAAGAAGCTCTATTTTATGACTCTCTTTATGATGGATACAAAAAAAAACTGTCACTGTGAAGTTCCTGTTTTCACTCTGAGGAAATAAGTGAGTCTCTGTTGGACTGTGTACATTATCATTTTATTAAAACACGTTTAAATTATTATTATTATTATTATTGTAGTGAAACTGTGACTGAGCCCAAAACTTTACACATCTGGTTTAAAGGGAACATATCATGCTTTTTGTCATTTTCTGTTGTTTATAAGCTGTTGAACATTAAGAGCCACACTGCCTCCATCATCTGCTGTTGTTTCAGTAGAAGCTCCTCTGCTGCCACCTGCTGGCCGTAATGTTTATCACACAGACTGATGACAGCAAGTCAGTTACAGTAGCACTGAACTGAACATCAGGAGCAGCTTCGCAAAGCATTTTATCATTTATGTAAACAGTTCTGATGTCAAATTACAGCTGATAATAAAATGTCAATATTGTTATCAAAAATACTAGAAAACATTTCTTGTGTGTTTCATTCTAACAATAATGTGTTTTCATCTATCTGAAAAACTCTATTTATCTATTTTATAGAAATTGTCACTCAACAAAAAACATCAGCATTGAAAAAAATAACAAAAACTTTGTTTTTTAAATGTAGTTTTTAGTTCTTGTGCAGCTTCTTTAGATTATTCAGGAGTCAAGTGACAAACTGAAATCATTCAATGTCAGCATCATTATTTAATAAGTAATACCTAATAGTTTTACTTTAACAGAGGATTTTATATAATATGTCTCTTAAAGGACCATTCTGCTGGTTTTCTACATTTCTTATTCCTCTGTAGTTAAAACTGTAGCTACTGGTTTAAATTCTCTGATTCAGCTTCAATATGAATATTTTCTGCGTTTTTAGTTCCTGTGACAGTAACCCTAAC
Organism: Scomber colias; assembly: GCA_021039105.1. Classification (NCBI taxonomy): domain Eukaryota; kingdom Metazoa; phylum Chordata; class Actinopteri; order Scombriformes; family Scombridae; genus Scomber; species Scomber colias. The sequence continues at coordinate 200,919 of JAJDFG010000213.1, forward strand.
CCTAAAAATAACAGATGAATGGATTTATTATGAATCAACAGATTATCTGAACATGAAAATAACTGTTAGTTGTTTTATTATCTGATCAGCACTGTGTTGAGTTTCCTGATAAAAAGTCCTCACAAGGCATTAAAAGATGTTAATGGTGTTTTAAAGGTGTTTGTGTCTTTTTTTCTTTTATCTATCTATCTATCTATCTTATCAATCAGGAACTCAAAGGGAGGACTCGGATGCAGAGCTCTGGATCAAGCTGACAATCGAGGGAAGAGCAGGAAAAAAGGAGAACTAAACTTAGGAGCTCTGATAAACTGAATGACAAAAAGTCAAACAAAAATCACTTTTCTGAGGAATTAACGCACAACAAATAACCTAAACTATGAACACTGACTGTGAACAGTGACTAACTATGACAGGACGCTTGTTCTCTGGACGACAGACAAGACACACTCACACAGGACAAAGGGAGACGCAGACTATAAGCACACATGAGGGTAATGGGGAACAGGTGGAAACAATCAGGAATCAGGGAAGACAATCAGACTGGTGACACATCAGGAAGGGCAAGGCACCTGAAACCAGAGGAGAGTTAATACCAAAATAAAACAGGAAGTCACAAAACAAACATGGAGACAGGACAAAAACTCAACTTGACATTACCGGTGTGACAAATCTATCTATCTATCTATCTATCTATCTATCTATCTATCTATCTATCCGTCTATCTATCTATCTATCTATACATACATCTATACATCTATCTATTTATAACAACCAGATGTGACTGCAGGAAGCTCATTTGTTTAGTCTTTTTGTAATTGGTTAAGAACTCCATCGATGTTCTGCTGCTTATCTGGATCACGGAAGTACTGACAGAAATATGATAATTGTACATTTATTTTATTAATAAATAATTATATATAATAATATTAATAAATAGTCGTTGGCCACAGGGAGTTGTCTTTAAAAATGTCTCAAAATGTTTTAAATTGAGTTTGTTGAACACAGAAACTCATTATAACAAAGCATTACAGTCTTTTATAATCATTTAAATAAAAAGCTACACAGTGGTGCGCACTCTGCTGGTGAAATGTTGGTATTACACATCTACATCAGCTCCAGTCAGGCTCGTTTCCTCCACACACACACACACACACACACACACACACACACACACACACACACACACACACACACACACACACACACACACACACACACACACACACACACACCCTTTTCATATATTGGTTATTTGCATCTTTGGGGTCGGTTCTTCTTCTGCAGCTGAACAGGAAATGAGTATTTAATAATCAGTCTCAGCTCCTCTCTGTTATTTACATACTGGTTCTGTTTTCTCTCAGAATAGAGTCTGAAACTGCAGCAGCTGCTCATAACATTCAAATCACTTCAACCAAAAACCACAAGAAGCTTCAAGTGTCTTTTTGTTATTAATCACACACAATACAGTCTCATAAAGTTCATACAACAAGCTGTGATCTTTTAGTTACTGTCGAACTGTCTCCTGTGTGAGTAATATCATCTTTCTTTGAATAAGTGCTGAATATAAATGAACACATGAATAAACATATAAATATAGAAGTTAATTAAACTGTGACGCATCAAATAAATAGCCTACTGAAGCTGCTGGTTTATTTTGTAACAGGAAAAAAGATTAATATTTAGAAAGGGTTTGATCATATTGATTGTGCCTCTTGTTTTTTATTTATTTATTTATTTATTTATTCAAGTAAGATTTAAAGACAGAAGAAATGATGAAAATGCTTTTAACTGTTTATTAACTTTATATTTTACTGACACTGCATTTAAAAAAAACTGTGGAATTATTGTTCACATAAATCTGTAAAATACATGAACTCAGGTTGAAACTGCAGCTGATAAATGATCAATAAATGATCTTTAATGATACAGATGATTGATTGTCTGAATGATTGAACCTGTAAACTGGTCTGACTGGGACCAGGCTAGTCTGCGTTTCCATGGTAACTGAGGTCAAATTTACTGTAAGAGTCAGATTATTAATGTAATTATTATGTTTACATAAAGAGTCACAGCTGAATGCAAACACTGTGGCTGGTTGATTTATTGATAGTAAGAAATGAACATTTACTACATCAGTGAATAAATGAAACTTTTTTTTTATTTTCTTAAAACAACAAACATGAAAGCAAACGTCTCCAGCCCGGACCAGGACCATCAGGTGGACCCATGTGGTCTAAGATCCTACTGGCTGCTGCACTGGGTTCTCCGGAGCTCAGCTGATCTCTGGCTGCCGTCATGTGACACCTTGCAGGCGTACAGGTCTCCCTTGAGCCACTCCTCTTTGGTCAGGGTCAGGGTGCTGCTGCGGGCAAACTTCCCTCCGTCCGTCTGGACCTCCTCTCCCGTCAGGAAGCCCTCCGCCACCCCGCTGCCATCCACCGCCCAGCTCACCGAGGCGCCCTGCGGGGTGTAGCCCGTCAGCACGCACACCACGGTGGCTTCACCCGCCGCCAGCTGCTCCGCGGAGGGCGGGAGCAGAGACACGGACGGCGGCACGGAGACCCCCGCTGAGAGGAAGACACACACCGGCACAGAGAGTTCAGTCAACAGTCTAAAAACACTCCATATCAATCAATCAATCAATCAATCAATCTTTATTTATAAAGCTCCAAATCACAGCAGAGTCATGTGAAGGCTCTTTCCACATAGAGCAGGTCTAAACCCAACTCTTCAGGTTTCATTTAAAGAGACCCAACATTCCCACATGAGCAGCACTTGGTGACAGTGGAGAGAAAAAACTCCTTTTGTACAAATACTACTCAAACATATATATTTAAACATATTTTCATGTATTTTTAAAAAGTTGTACATTTTAATCATAGTAGGTAATTATTAAACCGTAGACACTTTGTAGTAGTAAACCTTTCAAACTCTCAGAAATGTTTAATCAGTAAAGTTTGACATTTTCCCTCCTGAAGAAATTGTCACTTCAGATTTGAACATACTTTATTTTTTATATACTGCTGGTTTTCATTTAGGAAAACATTCTCCACCAATGTCATAGTTATAATATACACAATAAAATAAATGAAATACTTTTAATTATTCTATGAAAAGTCATTAAAGTTGTGAAATTCAAAAAATATGAATTTAATTTTACTCTAACCCTGAATTTAAAATTACACAAACTACACAACTTGTAAATGCTTATTAATTTAAGCAATTCAGCAAAAATATCAAATTATGTTTAATTATATAATAAAGCATTATCATTATTCTTTAGATAAAGCGTCATAATAAATGTTTTAATTGTAAATGAGAACTATGAGATAAAAGTTTTGTTCATTTTCTTCACTTCACAAAATTGAGGTTTTAGTAGAGAATAAACTCACTGATCACACTAATGAAGTCTTTTATGGATCATTAATCAAAGACTGTGATAATAAATAGAATAAAATCATGTTTGAGGTTGACTATAAACTGAATCATCCAACATCACTGTAAGTGATATGAACACTGTGCAGTCATGCTAAGCACTAATATAATAATATAATATAATATAATATAATATAATATAATGTAATATAATATAATATAATATAATATAATATAATATAATATAATATAATATCATATAATATAATAATATAAAACTGATTGAATTTCTGAGCAAACATCTCTTTAATTACACTTTCTGATCATATGAACCCAGAAACAGAGAAACATTTTAAAAAGGGACTTACTTTTGACGGTGAGTTTGGTGCCTCCACCAAAAGTGTACCACAGTGATACAAACTGGTTAAAGCGTCGTACAAAAACCTCCGTTACACACGAGCGATCACAGCGGCTGAACACACAGAGCTCCACATGTTCCAGATAAATCCAACAATGAATCCTCACAGAGCAGAAGAAGCATCAAACTCCTTTATATCCAACTCGCTGGTTCATATTCCTCTTTGCCTGTTGATGTACAATCCAGTCACACTGAGTTTTTTTCCAACTTCCCAGAGATTTTAAATCCAGACTTTGAGCATCTTCCTCCTGAACTCCTCTGATGCTGCAGGTGAGTTTTCTCCCTGATCTAGCAGTGCTGAGCTGAGCTGGATTCCTCATGTTTCCTGCTCCAATCACAACTCCAGTTGCTTTTGTTGGTTCCAGGGTTGATGGCAGGTGTTTTGATTGGCTGCAGTCTCCGTTCACATCAGTGCTGGTTCTACAGCTGACAGAGACCATCTGTCCGGTCCTGACTGGGTCACAGTGTGCTCACATGTGGATCCTGAAATCAGTAAAGAAAATACAGACGTGAAGATTAAAAAGACAGAACTGATAAAAAGATGACAATGAGAAAATAGTGTGACCTGGTCTGAACAGAACCAAACATGATGAACACTGAGTGAGCAGGCATGAAGCTTTCAAACTGAACTGAGACATGCAAAGTGTCTAAGTGTTCCCCAATAAACTTTGGATTTGATTTAATTATAGATCAGTAAACACATCAATCTAAGTGATATGTTACAGTGACGAGACTCATTGTCAACTTGTGAAACAGTGAACAGTGAACTAGTGAACATGTGAAAAGACTGAAAACATGAAAGTGAACAGCAGAATATTGAAAGTAAAACTATCTTAGTGTAAAACACGATAAGTAAATGATATAAATACAAAAGTAAAAATATCACTAACTGATCTCTGATAACAAATGTTGTGTTTGACCTGGTGGAAGCTTGGAGATAACAAAATGACAGGATTCCAGCTTCAGCTTCTTCCATTTTTCTTTGGGGGGGGGGGGTATATAATCAGATAATCTGTTTATTATTTTATATAAATAAATTTATATATTCTCTTTTTTTTCACAACTTCAACTGACAAATGTGAAACATGGTTATAGTAGTAGACAGGCCTCAGGAAACAACTTCACCTTGCCTTTACCTAGAAGCAATGCACTCAAAAGATCAGTTATGTATAGAGCTGTAGCTCACTGGAACAGTCTCCCCCCTCACGTGATCACAACAACGGGAATGTCGAGTTTTAAAATCAAACTGAGAGAAGCCGTGCTTAGCTATAATAGTAAATTGCAATAGCCTACCATTAAATTAGAAAATTATGTTAAGTTGAATTCAAGCATGTTAATACAGCGGTGTTGAACAACTTGGTACATTTTAGACTGCAGGTTACCTCATATATATATGTTCCTATAATCATGTAACTCTTTTATAATCAACTGTACTATTCCTCTGGATCATGTTAACACATTTACATTGCATTCCTTATTATATATTTCTATAATCATGGTAATTCAGGTTGAATGATGTTGTGTAATTCTTTGTATAAATGATGTAATGATGAAATTATTGTAATAATTGTTTGATTTAATGTGGACCCCAGGAAGAATAGTCTTCATCTCTATGAAGACTAATGGGGATCCAAAGAATACAATAAACAATAAACAATATTAGAGGCCCCAACAGGTAAAGGTCAGTGGTATTGAGCTGCTTCTCCAGCATTATTATCAGTGCAATGCTCTTTCTGCCTTTTTTCATTCATCTACATTTGTTTTAGGTCGCCTGTTAATCATTAAATGCTCAGAACTTGTTATGTTGTTTCACTGTTTTCAGTTTAATGTGGTTGTATGTCTTCATGTATGTCTGCTGTTTACATTTAAATACAAAGTAGAAAGAAATCTGCAGGTCTGACTTTAACTCTGAGTTGTTGAAATGGCATCAAAACCCAAACTTCCTCTTTCAGCTACAGTCACTTCTTCATTAGCAGACTGAGGTTTTTGTACGGCTCTGTATCACTGTGTGAATGGCAAAGCTTCATGATGCTGACAGTAATAAACTCCTGAATCTTCAGCCTGAACGTTACTGATGGTCAGACTCAAATCATAATCATATCCACTGCCTTGGTATCTACCTGAACTCATAGCAGACTCAAAATGAATGATGAGTTTAGGAGTTTCTCCTGGTTTCTGATGGTACCAGGCTAAATCATCATCGATAGCGACACTGGCTTTACAGCTGATGGTGGCAGACTCTCCCAGCTGGACTGAGAGGGATTCTGGAGTCTGGGTCATCAAAATTTCTACTGAGCACACTGAAAAACACAAAGCAGGAACATCGAGTCAACAACCAAGCAAACGGTGAACATGAGCTGAAGGTAGACTGAAGATATGACTAAACTTTGGTGCTGACAGTGAGTACCACGATGGAGAAGCAGATGAGAGACATGCTGGTCTTCTTGGTCTGGTGCTGTTCTCTGTATCACAGTGAGGAAAGTTGGTGGAGCTGTCAGCTATAAAGCCCAGAGGAGAGCAGATCACTGTTTCCTCTCCATGTAAATGACGAGCTGACAGCTGCTTCCTGCTCAGCCTGATACTCACCAACCAAACAGATGAGTTTATCTAATACTGCTCTCAGTTCACAGTAAGTCACAGTGTTGGGGAGTAATTAACTACATATAGCTCAAATACAATGTTAACTACAATCTACAGTAGATTGGTGATGGTAAATGGTAAATGGACTGTACTTATATAGCCTTTCTAGTCTGTGCGACCACTCAAAGCGCTTTACATGACAAGTCATTCACCCTTTCACACACATTCATACACTGATGGCAGTTGGCTACCACGCAGGGTGCCAACCTGCTCATCAGAGGGATCTAACCATTCATACACACTCATACACCGTTGGCACAGCAACGGGAGCAATTAGGGGTTAAGTGTCTTGCCCAAGGACACATCGGCATGTGGACTGGAGGAGCCGGGAATCGAACCAATTGAAGGACGACCGCTCTACCTCCTGAGCCACAGCCGCCCCTACTACTAATAATTAACTACATTCAAATATCAGCAGCTTTTTTCCAGTGGTGGACTACTTTAGTTAATGTAGTTTAGATAGACAAAAATATCCCTGATTGACTGATGGCCCCCACCTCTTACTCAATCACTATTGTATGGTCCAGGAGAACATTTTATAGAATATGAAGATTTTTAAAAATATTATATATAATGGTGAAACATAAAAAGTGAAGAATTTTAAAGCTGATTTTTCTCCTCTGGATGTTTTTTATTGTTCTTTAGATCTACAGGAACAAAATTTAACAGCAGATCCTGGAGATAATGTCACTCTCCCATGTAAAGCTCCAAACGTCATCATAACAGCTGTTGAATGGAGCAGATCTGACCTTAAGAGACACGTCTACATGAAGTCAGATGGGAAGACAGCAGACCAGGATCCATCTTATGTGAACCGGGTGCAGCTGAAGGACGATGAGATGAAGAACGGTGAACTGTCTCTGATTCTGAACAACGTGAACAACAACGATGAAGGAAGATACGAGTGTCGCGATGTAGAGGGGAGTGGAGGACACAGGAAAAGAAACTCATCAGCTTCGTCATCCTGAATGCTAAAGGTGAGTTTGTGGATGTGGGAAATGATAGTTCCACATTAGGACAGGAGTATGATCACATTTCAACATAAAAGTTGTGCACTACTTTTCGTATATCATACGAATTTAAATACATGCAGTAACATGAGTGATCAGTGTGCCTGTATGACGGGTTGCATCTGTGTGTGGTTTTTATGGTGGATGTGTCCCCTTGTGTCTATGGTGCAGGAAGGATGGCATGGTCACACAGGACTAGGTCTCAGTCTGGTTCTCTTTACTGGTATAAAAATCAGCGACACACAGTCGTCATCAACAGTGTTATGCAACTGTTATCATTCAGAACTCCAGCTTGGGAGTATTTTCCATTTTTTAAAGAATATAAAAAACATTTTTACATCTTAATGCTAATATAGTCTTTTTCCATACTCTTCAGTATAAAGCAAACGTGATCATATAGTGATAATATTATGTACGATTCTCTAATGAGGACCTAAACAATGAGAGCTATTTTCTTTTACATTTACAATTAAAATTCCAAAAACATTATAAATAAATATTTTGTCCGTAGACAATAAACAGAATGCCATTTTGTGTCCTATACAGTATAATGCAACAGGTTATTGTTGCTGTACAGAAACCTTACATCAATGTTATATAAAATCCATATTTAACAAAGCTTACCTGGTATAAGCACAGTCGTTATCCACAGTGTTATGCAACTGCAATCATTCAGTTCTGTATGACAAAAAGTAGAAAAAATTACTAATTGAAATAATTACTAGAAAATATTACGGCTGGGAACAAGCCAGCAAGTGCATGGCTAGCTAATTAGCATTAACTACACATGTATACGAAACTGTAACTCATGGATAAGGTTACTATTTCTGTACATAAATGTAATTCTTACAGTAAAAATACATGCTTCTCACAGCTTCAAAACCTATTTTAAAACATTAAACATAGAAACATTGGTTGCAGGCAGCATTGCTCACATGTACTCATCTCCAGTTTGGAAGTATTTTCCTTTGCTGGGGCACGTACAGTACGTTACACATTTGCGCTATTAACCCATCAGGTGACTCCAAAACCATACATATGTGAAACAAGCAAGTCAATTTCGGAGAAATTCATAATGGGTTATTTCTAACTCTGTTACACCTGCACAACCACAACTGTTGATTAAAATACAGTAATCCATGAATATTTTTTATTACTTAAAAAATATATTTGCGATATTATTCAATATTTAACCAGGAGATTTTACCCCTGTTGTGGGAAGACCAGATAATTCACTAAGGATTTTATTTTTATCCTCAACATTTCTTAACACAAAAACAATAAAGTGTCCTAGATAACTCAAAGGAATGCTGGGTGAATGTTATGACCTTCGATTTTAATTATTTCCCCTCCAATTGACTTGGTTGCACAGGCGCACTGATTGCTCATGTTACTGCATTTATTTAAATTCATTTGATATTGTACGAAATGTAGTACACAACTTTACATACAATATTATATGGATAGTGAATGAAAATGGCCTGCACATTTTCACAGTTCCACATGTTTTGTTCTTCAGGCTTCAGCACATTGACTTGTAAATAAAATAATGGATACCACATTAAAGTCTCAGCTTTAATGTGACTATTTTTACATCAGTATAGAAAGAACTGTGAGGGAAATAAAACCCTTTAACACAAACATGTGGAACTGTCCAAATACTTCTGGACTGTACCTGACAGCTGATACCTCACACCTGTTTCTGCTCTGTGGGTCCAACAGATGGAGACTCATGGGATGGAAAACTTGGAAAAATTCAGAAAGTTAATCTGATTGTTGGTTTTGTTGTTGTTCTTGTTCTTGTTGGTCTTGCTGGTTTTATGATCTGCAAGAATAGAATACCATTTCTGACATTCGGGTGTCAAAACTCAGAGACTCTCATAGAAACTGATCAAAGTAAAACTGAAGAAAAGTTCTGTTAGAAATCTTGTTTCAGTTATTTTGGGAGGTTCAGGTGTGACTTCTTATTGAACCCCTCCTTGGATTGAGACCTTATCGTGGTGGAGGGTTTGAGTGCTCAGAGGATTGTGGGATCTTTCAGCTCCTGGTAGAGTCTCTCACAGCTGATTGGTCCCAGGTGATGAGTGAGACTGAGAGCAATCCAGAGTAACTTAAATGAAGAAGTTCCCCATGATACCTGAAACTAACCTCAGTATCTGACTGAAGATTTCACTCTTGGTAGATTCACAGAAATCAATCAGCTGATTGGTCATTGGAGTCTTTTTAAAATATGAGATTAATAATAAAAAGAATTGACAAAGAGCTTTCCAAAGAGAGAAACCTGAACTAGAGTAGATCCAGTAAGAAGAAGCAGTGAGGTTAATGCATGAATTAGTGAAACAGAGAAAACTAACAGAAGAAACTGAGTTCAGAGAAATCGTAAAAAAGTTTGTTTTTGATTTAATTTTTGATTCATTCATTTTAATGAAAAAAATTAAATTATGTTAAGTTCATTTAATATTAACAAATACACAAAGTTCATCATCCAGGAATATTCCTCAATTCTTAAAGTCTTGTTTTATATCAGTAATGAAACTCTGTACTGTAATAACTATATTTCAAATATCCTGAAAACAAACAAACAGTGTGGAGCTTCTTAATACTTTGATTCTCAGGTCGTCCTGTCCATGTTTCAAAGTGCTGTTCAGTGTAAAATATCTCTATATGTGCTTAAAAACGGATGTGAATTAATAATGTCACACAGATTTGACAACGTCTGAATTAAGGCACTTTGATAATTAAGTCAGATAAATACAGTTAATAAACTTTAAATAATTCACAAGTGTAAATAAAATGTTTATTAGAGAACTGGAATAAATTACATATTAAAATTAAAATTTCAGAAATGATGAAATGAATCAAACATCTTTAACTCGTATTGGCACTTGTCTTATTATGAGGGACTGTCTTAAACAGCTATGAATGTGAATGTGAATGTGATGTTTTTATATGTATATTGCAGGAATTTCAGTGCTTTGCTGTTTGAATTTATTATGACTGCTGTAAATGTTTTTATATAAAGAATAAATATGAATCTCATTTTAAAACAATCTGTGTTCTCTTTTGTTTAAATACATCACTATCTTTTTGTTAAAGTGCTCCATGAATAATATCTTATATGTAGTTTTATAATATGACAAGAATCAGCTGCAGTAAGTTTCTGTTCTGCTGTGTGCGTCACCAAACTGGATCTGCTTAAGGGATACTGGCAGGTGCCCTTAACCCCGTGAGCATCCGAGATCTCGGCATTCGTCACCCCTGATGCCTTCATGTGTGGCGGTTGGAGTGATATCCCACAGTCAGTCTCTCATATGGACTTCTCCAAAATGCTAAAATAAAATAACATAAAATAAGATAAGTTTGACTTGGTGCTAGCTAGCAGGTACTCCATACTATTTACATACAGAGCTTAGCTAGCAAACCACCGATAACGTGGAGCATCAACACTCTGACTTAAACTATTCAAAACACTGATAATATTAACATACAGTATTTTTCCCAGTAATTGGAAGTTTAAGTCATCATATAAGATACAGAAACACACTTTTAGCCATAAAAACAAGGTTAATATTGTTGAAGGTTTTATATTCATAATGAAAGACTCTGCAGACTCCAGAGGCCTGTACTACGAAGCTGGATTAACCTATCCAGGATCTCTCTCCGTTACCTGGGTTGACTTAACCAGATCTTCGCAGTCTAGGATAAGCGGTACTACGAAACTGGTTATCAACTCGGTAAATCAACCCAGGGTTTTCCAATCTGGATCTCTGCGCGCTCACATAAAGGGGAGGTGTTTGCAGCGTCTGACCAATCACAAACATGGAGAAACCCTGCAGAGCTACTTTACCCTTTACCATGGAGGAGCAGACAATTATTCTTCAACAATATGAAGAATTCAAACATCATCCAGGCCAAAAGCAACACTGCTGCTGCAGCAAAAGCCAGGAAGGAATGCTGGCAGAAAATTGCCGACTCTGTTAATGTGTAAATTCATGAGATCATACAATATTAATTTATCAGACAATATAAACGGACAGCACTCTGATCATTCAATGCCACTTTATTACGGCACAGACGTTTGGGGCAGAGTGCTTCCTCAGTGCCCTTCCTTTCATAGAGACATTAAGTTAGTTTAATATTCAACATTCAAAATACAAACCTATTATGCGCTTCAACCATTTGAGTGAATGATTTCAAACCAACTGTATAACATACAGAATAATATCCCTCATGTGCCTCAAGGATTATTTTTTAAATATATATTTTGGCTTACTTATTGCCGGAAATGCGGACCAAGCTCTGACACCGGTCATACAGGGAACGGACGGCCCTTATCAGGGAGTCCGATACCCCGTACTCCCGGAGAACCCCCCACAGAATCCCCCGAGGGACACGGTCGAATGCCTTCTCCAAGTCCACAAAACACATGTGGACTGGTTGGGCAAACTCCCATGCACCCTCAAGGATCCTGCAGAGGGTGTAGAGCTGGACCACTGTTCCACGGCCCGGACGAAAACCACACTGCTCCTCCTGAATCCGAGATTCGACTATCCGACGGACCCTCCTCTCCAGCACCCCCGAATAGACCTTACCAGGGAGGCTGAGGAGTGTGATCCCCCTGTAATTGGAACACACCCTCCGGTCCCCCTTCTTAAAAAGAGGGACCACCACCCCAGTCTGCCAATCCAGAGGCACTGCCCCCGATGTCCACGCGATGCTGCAGAGTCGTGTCAACCATGACAGCCCCACAGCATCCAGGGCCTTGAGGAACTCGGGGCGGATCTCATCCACCCCCGGGGCCCTGCCACCGAGGAGCTTTTTAACCACCTCGGTGACCTCAGTCCCAGAGATAGGAGAGCCCACACCCGAGTCCCCAGGCCCTGCTTCCATACCGGAAGGCGTGTCGGTGGGATTGAGGAGGTCTTCGAAGTATTCCTTCCACCGATCCACAACGTCCCGAGTCGAGGTCAGCAGCACACCGTCCCCACCGTACACAGTGTTTACGGTGCACTGCTTCCCCCTCCTGAGACGCCGGATGGTGGTCCAGAATCTCTTCGAAGCCGTCTGGAAGTCTTTTTCCATGGCCTCACCGAACTCCTCCCATGTCCGAGTTCTTGCCTCAGCGACCGCCCTAGCTGCATTCCGCTTGGCCTGCCGGTACCCGTCTGCTGCCTCTGGAGTCCTACAGGCCAAAAAGGCCCTATAGGACTCCTTCTTCAGCTTGACGGCATCCCTCACCGCCGGTGTCCACCAGCGGGTTCGGGGATTGCCGCCCCGACAGGCACCGACCACCTTGCGGCCACAGCTCCGGTCGGTCGGTCGCCTTAACAATGGAGGCACGGAACATGGCCCACTCGGACTCAATGTCCCCCGCCTCCCCCGGCACATGGTCGAAGCTCTCCCGGAGGTGTGAGTTAAAAGCTCATTCTCTCCTAAGCGCTCCTCTCGCGATCCGCGCACCAATGTTGACAGCCAGGATCTTTTAAGAATGGGCAGGTCATTTTCTAAGAGAGCTGATTGGTCAGGAGGTGGTGCTTTTGTACTCATTGATCTCTTATCCAGAACATAACCTGCTCCGGAGCAGGTTAGCCGTTCAGCATAAGTTACCATGGTGATTTACCCCGGTAAGAAGTGAACCAGCTTCGTAGTACGGAAAACCCAGAGTTAACCCTGAAGTTACCTCGATAAGAGAAAATCCAGCTTCGTAGTACAGGCCTCTGGTAAGTTAACACATGGCTTCTTTACTCATGTTTCCATAAACATCATCTTCTTATACTTCCGTCAACACTACACAACGTAACTCCAAGGCGCCGCCTAGTGGGTACATGTATTATGGCACAGAACATCTGTACAATCCCCGCTTTTAGCTTGTAAACCACTTTTCTTTCCTTTAAGTTTGCACTGTGCAAAACTAAAATAATTCTAAAATGATAATCACTCCCATCTTAATCAGGTATTCATAACTGGGCATTTTCAACTCAGACTGGTTAACATTAGCACATAATGTATCACACTCTGTTTTAGGAACAACAAACTTTTAGGCCCATACTTTTTGAACTGGTAAGTCCTTTGTCTTATGCTTCAAGTTGAATGACTTTCTCTGTTTTTCTTTTATTTCCTTTTCTTTTTCCCTGAAAGCTCTGAGATTAGCCAAGGCTGGTTTCAACACCTGTGGAGTGGTTGAAACTGTTGATCTGATCCTCCTCCCCATTAGCAGTTGTGCTGGATTCAGCCCGTGAGCCAGTGGTGTAGCTCTGTAAGCTAAGAGAGCTTTCTGAGGGTCTGGGCTTTTGCTGAGCAGCTGTTTAACTGTGCGGACAGCTCTCTCTGCTTCCCCGTTGCTCTGGGGGTAGCGAGGGCTGCTGGTCATGTGACTGAAACCATAGTCCTGGGCAAAATTGGTAAAGTCTGTTGAAGCGAATTGTGGGCCGTTTCAGTCGCTCCACACTTGTAGATGTTGTCAGGGTCGAGAGGTTTGCTATTTCAATATATCAGGAATAGTAGTCTACCACCACAATATAATGTCTATTCTTCCACTGAAAGATATCAGCTGCCAGGTTTGCCACAGTCGTGCAGGTAGGGGCATGGTCATTAAAGCATATATGAGCTGAGTCGCTGACAGGCCCATGTTGCTGCTAGAGCTTCTTTTTCTATCTGTGCATACTGGACCTCTGTGGGTGTCAGGCTCCGTGATATGTACAAAACAGGTCTCCACCTACCCTCTGCTTGCCGCTGCAAGAGGACTGCCCCGAGTCCATATGAAGATGCATTTGCAGATACCATTGTTTCTTTTTATTTATGGACTGTATTGTGCTAGGACTGGGGGAGAACTCAGCTATTTTTTAATTTTTTCAAAGGCTGTTTTCTGTTGTGCGTCCCATGTCCACGTGCTGTCACTTTTTAACAGATCATGTAGGGGCTGGACTTTGACCGTGACTTCACAGAAGCGACTTGCTGAAACCATAAACAAAAACATAACAACAAACTTCTTCTTTAAACTTTATTGTAAAATGACATCAAGTACACTGAATCAGTAAACTTCAATGGTAAATTGATAATGATGAATTACTAGATAAGATAAATATATACAGAGTGAAGACTAATGTGCATGTAAACACACTCACTGATTGTATCTGCTGCTACATCATGACTGACCATCAGTCCTCTAACTGAATGGAAATGACAACAATAAACAGTTCAAATAAATTACTGGAACATAATCCAGCATGACCTGTTTAGCATTGGGTCACTGATGGTCTGGGGAGGCAGGTCCTTGGACAGTAAAGTTAATGGGGACATTGAACAGAAAACAACCGTTATCATTATGTTAAACAGATTTTTTTAATGAATGTACTACTGTCTGAGGGGCTCTGGAGACCAGTAACAGGCCAGCTGGACGTCAGTGGTTGGACTGGTGTGAAGGTGTGGAGGTCTACCTCAGTGAAGAGTAGGCAACCTCTGGCTCTAATGGAGACACTGAACACACACAGTTCAAACTATATGAGACACAGTTGTAGAAAAAACAAGTCTTTTCCAACATCTACTGATGGTAACTACAGTTGGGTTGAGGTCAGGGAAGATCTTGGTGACAGTTCATGTAAAGACAAAGTTTCACTGCAGGTCTGTGATGAGATGTGAACTCTGGACCTGAATTCATGAAGCTTCTCAGAGCAGGAAATCTCTCCTAACTGGACAATAATTCACACATTTATGGTCCTAGTTTTAGGAGAAGGATTAACTCAGGAAATCACTGCTGATATTTAGCAGCTGCAGAGATGTTTCAATGTTTGATGATAATAAAATCATTACAAGATCCTTTAGATGATCCTCATTTTAATATTTAGTCTGCAGGATTTAGAGAACACCTGCGGTCCCCATAAACCCTGATGTCCCCATAATTCCACATTTTATATTTTCATATTCCTGTTTTTATATATATATATATACACACATATGTATATATATATATATATATATATATACACACACACACACATACACATATATATATATATATATATATATATATATATATATATATATACACACACACACACACACACACATATATATATATATATATATACACATATACACACACATCTCTCTTCATACAGGGAAGATTTGTTTTCTGATTCTTAACTGTACATTTTGTTTATATGATAATAATAATATTTTTTTTAGTACTGTAGTTATATAGTTAAACATATCTATTTATTTTTAAAGTACAGACTCATTTTACTAATATTGCAGACACAAGATATAAACATATATAAATGTAACCCCAGGCCCCCCCCCTCTACCAGTAGCAATAGTACATTAGTAATAACAAACTTATAATGAGAGTAGTTGTATTTTTCTTACTTTCTTTCTCTTGTCTGCTATTTTTTTATTGCTATGCACCACAGCACCAAGATATGACTACTTGACAATAAATCTGATCCTGATCTCCAAAGGTGTGGTAGATCATAAGTTTTTCAGGAAAGCTATCCTTAAAACTTCAGACTTTGTGCCAAAACAGCTTTGTGTCTCTTTAACCCCAAACTAGAACTGGTTTGTTCTGATCTTATATTCCTGACATGCTTATAACTTCAAAGGAAAAGTCCTGCATTTCAGGAAATATGTTTTCTTTCTTTGTTTTGGAGAATGAGATGAGAAGATTGATATTAGTGTCATGATTGTGTGTTAAGACAGAAGAGCTGCTGTACCTCTCTCCTCTCTGCTCTTCTCACTACTGAGTGAGCTGCAGCTGCATCACGATCTGTAAAATAAAACATATTCATTCACAACATCATTACACTTCTTCATGTCCTCAGAAATTAACACAATGTGTCTGTTTGATGCAATTCAGTTCACAACCACTAGGTCACAAGAATAAGATTAACAAAAAACTAAAGACTATCAGCAGTGTCCAGTCACAATAACAATGGTTAGAAGTTTCAAAGAGAAACTCATTGAGCTTCTCCATCACTATCTTCATCTATATAATGTTTCTATGCTGATGCTGCTCTTTCTGCCCTGATATCAACAAATAACCTCCTCCATGCCATAGTAAGAGTTTATATTATGCAAAAGTGAAAGTTCAAAGAATTTATTAAGGTGTTGACAAAGAATTTCTGCCAACAAGTAGTAACATATGGACTTCCGGTTGAGCATGTGAGTGAACAAGACGCAGGTGGAGAGGGCTCCCGGGTGTTGCTACCAAATTTTCATATTTAATACTTTTCACACGTAGTTACACTCCCGTATTATTATTTTTGAGGTTTTGTAACATTTTTATTTTTTGCTGGAATGGAGAAGCAACGTCGGAACAGGATTACTACCGCAGCTATGCCTACTACTGCTAAGAACTCTGACCATGCTAACGTGTCTGCTAGTGCCGATGGCGCCTCCCCTGTTAAGCTACCTGTGGACTTGGACAATCTTCGTGCTGCTTTAATGTCTGATCTAACCTCTGCCATTACTGATCAACTTAAACGGGCGATCGACGCGGCTCTTGCACCCATTGCTGCTGCGATTGAGGGATTTACAGCGAGGATTGATTCTCAAGACCGCCGTATTGTTGATTTAGAGCAACACCTCTCCTCTTACAGTGACCGGGTTGTGTCGCTAGAAAGGGCGGTCGAGCATCTTTCCACGGCTAACAAGCAGCTAACGGACAAAATGGAAGACCTAGAATCCCGCTCCCGCCGCTGCAATCTTCGAGTAGTTGGCATACCTGAGGGGGCAGAAGGCGCTGATCCAGTGGCATACATGTCCAATTTTTTCGCAGATGTTCTTGGGGCAGATGTATTCCAATCACCTCCGCTTCTGGACCGTGCTCATCGCATTGGCCCTAAACCATCGAACCCCAACGCCGGAGGGCTAAAGCCGAGGGTCTTTATCGTTCGGTTCCACTATTATCAGGACAAGGAGCGAGCCTGGCGCTGGGGGATTGTCAACAAGAAGCAGCTCACTCATGACGGTCGGAACATTTACATCTTCCCGGACTTCAACGCCAGCGTCGCTAAGAAGAGGGCTGCATTCACCAATATGAGGCGTTGTCTGAAGGAGAAAGGAGTGCAGTTCTCCCTGCGTTTTCCTGCCCAACTTCGCATCGACCATGGCGACGAAAAACTCCACTTCAATTCGCCCATGGATGCACAGAGCTGGTTTGACAGTAAATTTCCTTCAGGGTGAACTAGCCTAAGGTTTGGGCCTTCTAAATATGTGACCAAGTATATTGTTTACTTCAAGTGCACTTATGGTTTAGCCATCGATGTTATTTAGCTTACTTATTAATTGCACTAAGTTGCTGGCAAGCTGGAGCTCATTAGCAGCCATTAGCAGCTAGTAGCTAGCGCCATTACAGATTCATATTTTTTGGTAACGTTAGCCTGCAAGCTAGCTTCTGGAGCTAATTACCCTGTACATGTTTTTGTTTGTTTTTCTTGACTATGGCGTGAGATTTGCGGTTGGGTCATTTATAGGTGTTTTGAAATGCACTTGACAAATTTTACTTGCCGCCAACTAAACTGAGTTTGCAGTGTGTTTAGAGAATGAGTATTCCAAGCTAAATTTATGCTGTGTTCTATGTTTAGCCAATGCGTTACCGACCTGCTTTTCGCAGGGCTGTTTTGATATAATAATTTAGTTAAAATACGGGACTGTGTGTATTTTCACCGGGGAGCCTCTCTGTTCAGAAGAGGAGACTTGTTTGTTTAGATGCATCGGAATCAGTTTACGAGTTTTCCCGCGATCTCTCTCGATTGGGGAGGGAGATTTAGGGACTGGGGGAGGGGAGGGAGGGGGGGATACTTGTGTGAGTATGTGACTTTGTGTCATTTTGTGTATGTGTTTATTTCTTTATCTATGTGTTTTGATTTAATTTGGTTGACGTTACAGTTGTTTGATCATATGGTGGTTGCTCTAACATTACCTCTCCTAGCTGAGGTTCTTTGGCTTCTGTTAGGTGTAAGCATATGTGCTGTATTTCCAGCCTACTTCTCATACCCATTTTGCTTTTTTATTTACTCTGATTTAAGGTATGGGTGATCATGTTAAAAATGATCTATCCTTGAGATTCTTGAGCTGGAATGTGAAAGGGATGAATAGGCCTGTGAAGAGATCTAGAGTGTTTTCTCACTTAAAACAATTGAGGGTAGATATAGCTTTTCTTCAGGAGACTCACCTGCGTGTTAAGGACCAACTTAGAGTAAAACCCCCTTGGGCTCAGTTTTATTTTCATTCTAATTTTGACTCCAGGGCCAGAGGTGTTGCCATTTTAATCCACAAAAATGTACAATTTTCTCAAACTAAGGTTATAGTTGATACAAATGGTAGATATTTAATCATAGTGGGCTCTATCAACCACACACCTGTTATTTTGGTGAATGTATATGCCCCTAATTTTGATAATTTGGAATTTGCTAATAACCTTTTAATGCAGATTCCAAACCTAAACACCCATTTATTAATATTTGGTGGAGACTTAAACTGTGTTGTCAACCCTGTGCTGGACCGATCCAGTGCTCGAACCAGTGTTCCATCGGCTATGTCCAAGGCCTTTTGTGAATTCATGTCGCAGCATAAATATAGTGACCCTTGGAGAATTAATAATCCTCTAACAAGGGAATACTCGTTCTTTTCTCATGTCCACCATACATTTTCTCGCATAGACTACTTCTTTGTTGATGGCTCTCTACTCCCAAAGGTTACAAACACAAAGTATTTACCTATTGTTATTTCAGATCATGCTCCCTTGCTTCTTGATATTAACTTGAATTCCCACCATGCGAACCGACCCCCCTGGAGGCTGAACTCTTTACTTTTATCTGACCCCTCTTTCTGTGAGAGAATTTCTACATCCATTGACACTTTTCTTGCGATAAACAAAACTCCGGACACATCTTACTCTCTACTCTGGGATACCCTCAAAGCTTACCTTAGAGGATACATTATATCACATACGTCACACCAAAATAAAATTAGGAGAGCTAAACAGACAGACCTTTCCAATGCCATTCTTGACATTGATCGTCAGTATGCACTGAACCCATCTCCTGAGCTTTATAAACAGCGCCTTGACCTTCAGGCGGAGTTTGACCTCCTGTCAACAGGGGTATCAGAGAGGTTATTGCTGAAGTCCCGTGGTTCTTACTATGAATATGGCGATAAGGCCAGTCGCCTTCTAGCACATCAGCTAAAGCGCCAGGCAGCAGGGCGCACTATCCCACAGATAAAAAATCTGTCCGGTACAGTAACTATCGACCCTGTTGAGATAAACACTGCTTTTAAGTCTTACTATTCTTCTCTTTACTCTTCTGAGTTCCCACCTGACTCTGATAACATGATCCATTTTCTTAATAACTTGGATATCCCTAATATAGATTCCACTCTAGCTGATCAACTTGATGGCCCTATAACTTTGGATGAGGTTGTGTGTTCTATCATGTCATTGCAATCAGGCAAAGCCCCTGGTCCAGATGGCTTCCCTCCTGAATTCTTTAAGAAATTTCATATTCAGTTGGCCCCGTTACTTCTTTCGGTGTTTAAGGAATCTCTAGAGAAAGGTTCACTCCCCCCCACTCTAAGACAGGCTTCAATTTCTCTTCTGTTAAAGGACGGGAAAGACCCTGATCTATGTGGCTCTTATAGGCCCCTGAGTCTCCTCAATGCTGATGTTAAGGTCTTAGCTAAGCTGCTAGCTACCCGCATTGAAAATGTCCTTCCCTGTATAATATCTGAAGAGCAGACTGGTTTCATAAAAGGCAGACATTCATTTTTCAATATTAGAACCCTGTTTAATATTATCTATTCCAAAGACACGTGTGAACTCCCTGAAGTAGTCATCTCCCTGGATGCTGAAAAGGCGTTTGACAGAGTTGAGTGGGAATACCTTTTCACTGTTCTGAGGAAGTTTGGTTTTGGGGAGACACTAATATCCTGGATACGCCTCCTGTACACCTCGCCCCTCGCCTCTGTCAACACCAATAATACAAGGTCTGAATATTTCAACTTATTTCGTGGTACCCGTCAGGGTTGTCCACTTTCTCCCTTGCTTTTCGCCATTGCTATAGAACCCCTCTCCATAGCTATCAGGAGGTCAACCTCATTCTTGGGGATAACCCGCAGGGGCGCTGAACACAGGCTTGCGTTGTATGCGGATGATTTACTTTTATACATTACTGATCCTCTTTCTCAACTACCCAACATTCTGTCGTTATTACAAAACTTTGGCTCCTTTTCTGGATATAAGCTCAATCTACAAAAGAGTGAATGTCTCCCCATAAACTCAAAGGCTCTCTTGCTTTCTCAGTCTGATCTACCATTTAGACTGAATACCTGTAGCATCAAGTACTTGGGAGTAACTGTTACTCGTACACTGTCTGCTTTATTAGATGCCAATTTTACCCCCCTACTCAGCTACATAAGGTCTGCTTTTCAGAGATGGTGTAATCTGCCCCTGTCAATGCTCGGCAAAATTAATGCAGTTAAGATGAACATTCTTCCAAAATTTCTATATCTTTTTCAATGTATCCCTCTATTTTTGCCAAAATCATATTTTAAATCTATTGATCAAGCGGTCATTTCCTTCATATGGAGTGGAAAGACTCCTAGGATTAGGAAGTCCCTCTTGCAGCAGTGCTCACTTAGTGGAGGACTGTCTTTGCCAAATTTTATGTATTATTACTGGGCAGCAAATATCCATAAACTTCTGTTTTGGGTACGTAACCCCCAACCCCAGTGGTGCCAACTTGAGTTAATGTCATGTGTGTCATCCTCTCTCCCGGCTCTTCTCTTCTCATCACTTCCGACATCTCCCTCTCGTTACACAGACAACCAAATTGTCTGTAACTCCTTGAAAATTTGGTATCAATTCAGGCGCCATTTTAAGTCATACTCCCCCTCGACTCTTATGCCAATAACCCGCAACCATCTTTTTCCACCTTCTTTTCTAGACGCTGCATTTCAGCTGTGGGAGAGAAATGGTGTACAGACCCTCAATGACTTATACATAGGCGGAGTTTTGGGTAGCTTCACAGACCTATCTGCTTCACATGACTTGCCTAAGGCACATTTATTTAGATACTTCCAAATTAGACACTGTGTCTTAAAAACGTTTCCTAACTTCCCCACTCTACCCTCTAAGCAGCCATGGGAAGACCTCTTTAAACTCCAACCCAATCAGAGGTCACTTGTTTCCCACATTTATCGGGCTCTTCTGTCTTTTAACACAGAGCAGTGCTCCAAAAGTGCTGCTGCCTGGGAGCAGGAGCTGGGTATGGAATTTGAGGAAGATTTTTGGGAGAGAGCCATTGATAGAGTACGTAATTCTTCATCATGTGCTCGTTTGGGCCTGACTCAGTTTAAAATTGTTCAAAGACTGCATCTGTCAAGTTCAAGGCTATCAAAAATATACCCTGACTCTGAGGACATCTGTGCTAGGTGTAAAGGTACACCCTGCCACTTGACTCATATGTTTGCATCATGCCCCAAACTTGAGCATTACTGGAATTCTATATTTAAAATCCTGTCAGAAATTTTAGGTATCACTTTGGAACCATGCCCGCTTGTAGCTGTATTTGGTGTTTCACCCACCCCACACGTCCTCAGCAAGATCCAGGCAAATGTTGTGGCATTTGCCACCCTACTGGCTAGGCGTAGAATTCTACTTAACTGGAAATCACCACAGCCCCCTCTTATTTCTGTCTGGTTGAAAGACGTCATGTATTTTTTAAAATTAGAGAAAGTCAAATTCACTCTACGTGGGGACACAAGTAGATTTTTTAAGCACTGGTCTCCTTTTATACAATATTTTACAGACTTACAAACACTCCCATGACTTAATTTGCTATCCTCCTTCTACATGCCTAGTACTCAATTATAAGGTAATTATGAACTCTTCCATACCTTCACTTTAGGGCCTCTGATCCCCATGTTATGGCATTAGCACAAGCACACCATATTGTGATTGTTGTGCAACCAAGCTTCAATGATTTGTCCACCATGTTTTTATTTATTTTTTTTTTTATTTTTGTTGTTGTTAGTTTTTCCCCTTAATTGTTATTATGTATTATTTGTTATTATGTATTGTTTGTGGGTGATTTAGGTTCATCGTTACTGTGCTTATGATTTGTGTGTCTGATGTATTTGTATGCCTGTAGTGTCAAGGGAGGGGGACTGGGTGGGTGTATGGGGGGGGGGGGGGGGGGGGGGTGCTCCTTGATTTTCAATGAATATTTGTAGCGTACAATTTTAGCATTCATGCTTTGAAAATGAATAAATAAACCATGATCAAAAAAAAACAAGTAGTAACATATGCATTCGTAAAAATCAAGTATATTGGTGGCTTAAATGCAACAAATGTTGATAATTTGTTGGCTGTAACAACAAAAAAACAAACTGTTGTGTGGATCCACAAATAAGAGCAGCTGTACCTCTGGTCCTGTTTGATTTGACGACTCTTTGTCCATCACAGACGTCTTCTGTTGTTTTCACTGCTGAGTAAACTACAGCTGAATAACAGGTTGGAAGATAAAATACATCAAAAATACATTACTGACAGTACTACAAATGATATCATCAGGTGTGTGTTGGTAAAAGTATATCAGTGGCTTAAGACACTAACGATTAAAAGGGCGATTAAAAGGGCGATTAAAAGGGCCCATGACTGACAGAGGCCCTAAAAGATTATTAGAGCAGAAGTTATTTTTTTATTAACTTCATTAATCAGTGATAGACATTAACAGTGAAGAGTATTTTATTTACATTATCATTAAAAAATCTTTTTCTTGTTTTTGGCACCAAAAAAAACCCAAAACATCCAAAGCCTCTGTATTCAACAAATACGTCTTACCACCCTATATCCCTCAAATTAACCTCCACGTCACAGCTCTGACAAAGATTTTTTTGGCCAATCAGCAATTCTTAAGGGCCGCTTCAGGAGAAGGGACTGTAAGGAGGATTGGATCACACAGGCATCCAGATGGTTTGAAAACTCAATCTGAATGCATAAATAAAAAAAGACAAAAACTGAACAGAGTCACCTGCTCTATTCAATATTCACCTGTTGTGAAAAACATTCAGGAGATCATTAAAAACACTGGTACATCATTGACACTGACCGTGCATTGAAAAGATATTTTATTAATCCTCCTCGTATCGTAAAGACTGGTGTAAGTTGACCTGCCTCCCCCCACCCCTTCACACTTCCCCAGTTATGTTCCGTTTGGTAATTACAAATGTGGAAACTGCCAATAATGCCATTTCACACACAAAGCTCATTCCTCACTCAGGTAGAAGTTTTAACATTAAGGGCTTTATATCCTGTAACACCAAGAACGTTATATACATACTTAAGTGTCCCTGTGGCCTTGCGTATATTGGTAAAACAACTAAACCATTCAAAAACAGGATTACAGAACACAGATTTGCTATTCGTAACCAGGATGTAACAAGTCCAGTTGCTATCCATTTCAAAAAAGCCCATCACATCATATCTACCCTCAGATAGATTGGCACTGAAGTCATAAAATGCCCTTATAGAGGAGGAAATATTGACTCTTGGAGAGAAAGTTTTTGGATTTTCCCACTGGACACTCTCACACCTCGAGGTTTAACGTCATGCTGGTGATATCCTAATAAATTGACAAAGTCTGAAACACATTACTTACAGAGTTTATCAGCTTGTATCAAACATTGAACTCCACTGAATGCTGCCTGCATTTCTACACAGTGTTATATTATCACTGCTCAGTGTCAGTAAAGATTATACAGTTAGTATTAGACTATAAAAGAGTCTACAAGCCTGCACAGGTAGTCATTTAAAGCTCTGAATGGGTCAGGTTGGTTCTGCAGGTGTAGTTACAGTAATGGTGCATGGTTGGCATGATGTGTGCCTGGTGGTGGGGCCAAATGTGATATCTTTTCATGAGGCCCAAAATCCCTGGCAGCACCCCTGGCTGTGAAAACAACAAACAAATAACAGATTGATCCACAAATAAGAGCAGCTGTACCTCTGGTCCTGTTTGATTTGACGACTCTTTGTCCATCACTGACGTCTTCTGTTTTTTTCACTGCTGAGTAAACTACAGCTGAATAACAGTCTGGAAGATAAAATACATGAAAAATACATTACTGACAGTAATACAGATGATATCAGCACTGTTACTATACAGTATCTATTACTACTCCTGCAGAAGACATAATACAAATAGCAACCAGATTATTTATTTCCTTCTAAGCATCTAACTGGCAATCTCAAACAGGACACCTTATTTCCAGGTTTTGGACTGAACAAAACATAATGAAAATATGATCAATTTCAGCAGCAAACATTAGCTGATAGCTGGAGAAATAGGTGTTAGTATGTCATAAATATCAGAAGTTACATTTGACTTTTTTTTTTCTGTTTAACATGTCTGCTATGAAAGAGACCAAATAAGTGTGTTCAGAAAACGAAAAGTAAGACAACATACCTGCAGCTTTTATTAAAACCAGTTGTTCACCACAGGATGAACATTTGTAACTTTAAAAATGTGTTTCTAATTGTATTTATACATAAAATGTAAAAAATACTGGTGACATATACAGCTGAAATATTAAAAGGATTTATCAACAAAAACCTAAGATAAAGTGGAAGATTAAAAAAAAAACAACCAACAACTATAAAGCACTGAAGTAAGAAATTACATTACAGTAAAATACATTAAAGAAAAACAGCTTCTGTTCACTGATTCACCACAAAGTAGAAAACACACCAAGAGCACATCACACTCTGTCATCGACCAGAAGAAACCAAACTGGTCTGTTGTTAACCCTGATTATCCTAAATGTCCCCATAATCCTAAATGTCCCCATAATCCTAAATGTCCCCATAATCCTAAATGTCCCCACTCTCTAAACCCAGAGAGGTCCTCACAAACATACAAGTTTAACTCTACTAACATCACATCTACAACACATTACCTCCACTCCGTCTGATTGGCTGTGAATGGTGAAGCCAATTTGTGATGTCATCTTTTACAAATTCTAATTCAGCAGCTGAAATGAACCAAAATGATCAGAGATTCGATTTATAATATGACATTTAATTCACGGAAATTGCAAAACACAATTTTGGAATAAGTTGTTCTTTAAAACTAATCCTAAAAGTGAAATCTGACTGACCTTCAGGTTTCCTCTGAACACATCGTCTCACCAGTAGAACCAGTAGAACCAGTAGAAACAGTAGAACCAGACCACAGACAGGTGGAACAAACCACAGCACAGAGAGATGAGGAGAGGTGGATGATGAAGGAGGAGAGGTGGGTGATGAAGGAAGAGAGGAGGAGGATGAAGGAGGAGAGGTAGAAGGGAGGGGAGGTGGAGATGTGGTGGTGGGTTTCTCTAAAAGGAAACAAAGCTGATTATTATTAAGAGCACCTAAATTTAAAAACTGACACATTTACTCATTTTAATGAAAGCACTACAATTACTGAGATGGATGCATTATAATAATAATAATAATAATTAAAGCTGCACGCAGCGATGACCGGGCCCAAGCTCCCCCACCACGACTTGCCACGACGCATCTTCTAAGTCAAAGGGAAACAAACAGCGCCAAAATCGCAAATTCGATTCAAAATGGCTGACTTCCTGTTGGAGTAATGGCGAAATATCGAAATTTGTAACACAGTGGGAGGATCATGTACATGTCTTCAGACCTAACCCCTAACCCTAACTAACACATATACTATTACTCATATGTCATGTTGTAGTGTATGATGTGGAAAACACACCATGAGGATGACTTCCTGTGTCCAGTAGGTGGCGCTATGACAGGGAGACAATATTGAAGGTAAAATGTGGTCAGGATGGGACTCTTATTATTCATGGGGAATCATCATAGCTGAGAGGTCAGAGACTAGGTGTCAAACTGAGCTCCTCCTGCATGTGTTTTATGTCTGAAAATGAACAACATAAAATATATTAACTAAATATAATCAGCTAAATTAACTGAGCTGATCATCATTTTTTCTTGCAAACACGTGTTGTAAAACAAATCAGAAAAAAGATTTTGTTGTTACACCTTTGTTATAAGTCAATTATCAGATCTTTACCATTTAGAAAAAAATATCAGAAATATCTTCTTTGTGGTGTATTTTGTCTTTTTTATGTCCCTCATGAGTTTCCTTGAAGGAGAAATGGGTTTTTCTAATCACTCAAGTCTGAGGTGTATTGTGTGTTTGAGGAGCTTGGTTTATTCTGGATGGATATTTCTCTTCATGTGAACTCCACATTGTGAAGATGTTACAGCAGGGTTTAAACTGACTGATAAAATAAATGTGCTAAAAAAGAAAAGTGCTTTTTGTGTATACATGTATTGATTATTCTGTGTTAACTTAATGTAAATTAAATGTATGAGACAGAGAGACAGAGAGAGAGAGAGAGAGAGAGAGAGAGAGAGAGAGAGATAGAGAGAGATAGAGAGAGAGAGAGAGAGAGAGAGAGAGAGAGAGAGAGAGAGAGAGAGAGAGGAATCAAAGTGTATTGTGATTAATGATGGTTTAATGGAAGCCTATAAACACAGCTGTGTATGATATTTAACGGACCCTGCAGATATAAGTGTGAAACTCAAACCACTCCTCAGTATTAAATACACACATTATTCTACAGTAGATGTTTGTCCAGTCTGAATTCCACATAGGTATACCTAGAATTCACATTTATTAGTAGGGTGATTTCTAAGTGCTGCAGTCAGTGACATGTTCAAACACTCAGTGAAGTTCTCAATGAAACTGAAGGAAACCAAACTTTTGCACAACTTTGTTGTTGTTGTTGTCGTCAAGGCAACATATCTTATAGGTTATGTCACATAATATCATGATAATGATGATAATGATAATATTAGTATTGAATATGTTATTAATGAGTTTATACATGTATTTATTTATTTGATGTTTTTCCTGCCGGACATTTTGCCAGTTGATATTTTAATCTGCCGGCCAATGACACATTATACCGTCCAAAAGCCGCCATATACCTGTTAAACTGTGTCTTACTGTCACTTTGTAATTAGCATGTCCTTCTATGTTTAAAAGCTATGGTCTGTACAAATGCTAACAACAGAAGAAATATTCGAGATGATGTTTCTTGCAAACATGTGCTGTAAAACAAATCAGAAAAAAAGATTTTGTACACCTTTGTAATAAGTCACTTATCAGATCTTTACCACTAGAGATTGGTATTTAGAAAAAAATATCAGAAATATGTTCTTTGTGGTGTATTTTGTCTTTTTTATGTCCCTCATGAGTTTCCTTGAAGGAGAAATGTTTTTTTCTAATCACTGAAGTCTGAGGTGACATGTCTCCCTTAATAAAAAACACTCCGCCATTAACTGTGCAGCAGGATTTTTTTTCTGGCCTACAGTAAAAAAAAAAAAATCACGCCACACAATGCAGAGTTGTGATTGGTTGAATTATTTGTTTTTCAGGTTGAGCTCCAGGGGTATAAATAGTTTGCTCGGAGCTCCAGAGGGCGTTGTTCTGCTTTCCCGCTGGACAACTTCACACTGCCTGACCGAGCGATTTTTGACAGAGAGAGCATTGCTGATTTCATCAACGGATTCACCAGGATTATCACTCCCTTTCACCGGATTTAACACATTTCTCTTGGATTAACACTTTTTCTTGGATTTTACTCGTTTTTACTGCCTTTTTTAACAGTTTCCCCAGGTTTTTCCTTCAGTGTTTTACAGGCCTTTCTTCATCCTTGGCTTTGAGGACTTTATTCGAGCTCACAGTAAGTTATTCTTAATTTATCACTTTAAAAAGGTACAAATGTATAGTGATATATCTCTCTCACAGAGTTATAGTTGGATATATTTCTAAAAAATGTAGTTATTAGACCAGACGGGCTGTTGCTAGCTGCTAGCAAACCGCTAATGCTATTAGTTAGCTAACAGGCTAATGCTATTCCATTCATTTGAATGTTCATGTGCTAACGCTAATGCTATCAGCTAGCTGCTTAGCATGCTAACAGGCTAATGCTATGCCAATAATTTGCTGTTTCATGGGCTAATGCTAGTGCTAACTGCAGTCACTGCTGTGTGTGTGTGCTCTTTAGCATTCGTTGGCATTGTGCTAGCGGATTTTTACATGACGTTTCAGAGCTATAAATAGCAATTTATCCAGAGCTGCCAACTCTCACGCTTTCAGCGTGTGACACACAATTTTGCCTGTTTTCACACGCACTCACGCCATACATCCATTTTCTAACGCAAAACAAAAGACGATCGTCTTTCTATTAGGGATGGGCGTATCGATCCTGTGGTATCGATATAACGACACTCACACGCTACTCATTTGGCATAGATTTCCTTAAACAAATATCGATATTAACTAACAAATAAGAATTGGGGGTGCATGCATCACTTTCAACTGTTTTAGATAGCTTACTTCAATTACTATGTGTCGAGACACCCCCGTACCTGGCAGCATATTGCGCTGGCCCCAGTGGCCCTTGTCACGTGACAAAGAAATTTGAGACATGAGCCACTCAGCCGACAGTGCACACCGCACAGTCAACACGAATGCAAGTTATTTTTCACCAGTTGATAAAGTTACAGGAAGGTGCCAGGTGTGTGACAAAAAAGTTGCACACAGCAGCAACACAACCAATTTAACCAAACACCTGAAGACCACACATCCCGAGAGCCACAGTGAGCTTGAAAAAAGACAAGCTGCTGAAAAAGTTCAGTCTCCTGCACCACCCACTGTCCACCAAAAGACCTTTAATCTGTAACATGATTTTCATATTTGATTAATTATAATACTGTTTATCACAAACTTAAAAAAAATAACTGCAGCTTCTTGTGATTCAGATTCAGCCATATTGCAATTTGGATTATTTGACAGTTATTTGACATTATTTTGACTGGAAAAAATTGCCAAAAAGAAATGATCAGTATCGGTATCGATATCGATGAAATTGCAAGAAAAAGTATCAGTATCGTATCGAATCCTAAAAGTGTGGTATCGCCCATCCCTACTTTCTATCGCTCATTTGCACGTCATGTGTTCTTTTTTATAATATCACGTCAGCAGTTTCTACCTGCTGAGGAGATCTCAGTCTGAAGTATGAGATGAGGAGAGGAGCAGGTTAACTTCAGGTCTCAGGTCAGGGGGGGGGGGCTCACCTCTTACATGCTGCATACTGCATATGATAATTATATATTTAGAAAGTTGAACTAAAGTGATTCATTACAAGATGATTGTTAAAACATTTCAAGTCTAGAAGGCCCTACAAGTCATGATCAGATGAACATGAATCAGTTAGTTCAGGTAATGCACATCTTTATTATACCACCCAAGAATCCACTTGAATGCAGGAAATCACATCTACTTTATCCAAAATTTCCTGGGGGTGGACCTCCAGCTATGTCTTTGCTTCAGAATGTAACCAATGTTGTCCATCTCCAGTATGCCGCCCTATCAATGGCTTTGGGCCCTACAAACCACCAGAATGCAGGGCACAACATGGGTACAACGGCAAATTAATTACAATTCCCTGATATTTGAGCCACCAATGTGTGTGGCTGCGTGCGGGACAAAATTTTGGTCACCCCCGACAAAATCTCACTCCAAGGTTTTTTGAAAAGTTGGCAGCTCTGACTTATCTGTTGTGTTATTAGCGACATGCTATTTTATGGCTATGAGAGACACTGTGATGTGTATTAACGTCAGTTTTTATGTTAATAAAGTATGGCTTACAAGATGAATTTAGGCATATTGGTTAAAGTCTGTAGTCATCTGTGTGTGTGTGCTGCTGTTACACACACACAGCTGGACTGAACGTGTCTGCACAGTATTTTGGTGACATGGAGGGTTTTTTCTATTGCTCCTGGTTTGCTGTGTTTTACCTGCTTTCAGACAGAGATTATTGATTGAGTGTATTTCTCTGAGTTATGTGGCTTATATATGGTTATGATGCTCCTTAGCATTTGTTAGTATTATGCTGCCGGAATTTTACATGATGTTTCAGAGCTATAAATAGCTACTTATCTGTTGTGTTATTATGCTGAAGCCTGAAGAACAAAACATGTGGAACTGTGAAAATGTGATCATACTCCTGTCCAAATGTGGAGCTATCATTTCTCACATCTACAAACTCACCTTTGACATCCAGGACAATGAGTTTCATCTGATCACCTCTCTCCCAGCGTCCTCCTCTCTTCTCTAAATAGCGACACTCGTATGTTCCTTCATCGTTGTTGTTCACGTTCTTCAGAATCAGAGACAGTTCACCGTTCTTCAGCTCATCGTCCTTCAGCTGCACCCGGTTCACATAAGATGGATCCTGGTCTGCTGTGTTCAGGTACCCATCTGACTTAAAGTAGATGCGTTTCGCAGGGTCATATCTGATCCACTCAACAACTACTATGGTGACGTAGTTTGGAGCTTTACATGGCAGAGTGACAGTCTGTCCAGGATGTGCTGCTATCAGTCGTATCTGTGGGTCTAAAGAACAATAAAAAACATCCAGAGGAGAAAAATCAGCTTTAAAATTCTTCACTTTTTATGTTTCATCATTAAAAGTAAAACAAATGAATGTTCAGTATTGGTATAAAATGTGATGTTTGTCATTTCAAACTGCTCATAAATACAGAATCTGCTGTTATTATTAATACAGGTGAACTGAACTCTTCTATTTGCACATTCTGTGAGTCATTTCTAACTTCTGAAGGATGAATAAAAGATGAGTTTCACTACATTAGGCAGTTCCATCCATTAGTGTTGTTGATGGAAACATGTGGCAGCTCTACATTATATAGTAGATATGAATATAGATGATATAGACTCTGGTTTTGACCATGGTTCCTGTGAGTTAAAGCAACATTTTACTCATCAGCATCACTGCTGTGATGTGAAGTGGAGGTTTGGCTCAAATTCATTTTCTTCTCAGGTTTACTTTGATTCAGTTTCTGTGAAGTTTTTACACCTGAGTGTCAGAGATGTTATTAGTGTCTGGATCATCAACAGACAGGTCTGAATTATTCTCTGAATGTCCTTTAAGTTTCTTGTAGATCACAAAACTAAGGAGCGCTTGGTAATCGAGTGGCTACCAAATCATGACACATAGTGGCAGTGTCCCTGGTTTGATTCTGGCAAGGGACCTTTGCTGCAGGTCATCCCCTTCTCCCTGTTTCCTGTCGGCCTTTATGAATAAAATAAATCACAAAACCAACAACAGCAGCAATCAGAGTAACTAACAGAATAACTACAAAATATCTATGCTTGTATTTCCAGACTCTGAGTCTCCATCTGTGTGACCCACAGAGCAGAAACAGGTGTGAGGTATCAGCTGTCAGGTACAGTCCAGAAGTATTTGGACAGTTCCACATGTTTGTGTTAAAGGGTTTTATTTCCCTCACAGTTCTTTCTATACTGATGTAAAAATAGTCACATTAAAGCTGAGACTTTAATGTGGTATCCATTACTTTATTTACAAGTCAATGTGCTGAAGCCTGAAGAACAAAACATGTGGAACTGTGAAAATGTGATCA
Organism: Scomber colias; assembly: GCA_021039105.1. Lineage (NCBI taxonomy): Eukaryota > Metazoa > Chordata > Actinopteri > Scombriformes > Scombridae > Scomber > Scomber colias. The sequence goes on from JAJDFG010000213.1 coordinate 232,888, forward strand.
TACTCCTGTCCAAATGTGGAACTATCATTTCTCACATCTACAAACTCACCTGTAACATTCAGCTGGACGATGCTGATGAGTTTCCTCTGATCATCTCTCTTCCTGCGTCCTCCTCTCTCCTCTACATAGAAACACTTGTATTTTCCTTCATCGTTGTTGTTCACGTTCTTCAGAATCAGAGACAGGTCACCGTTCTTCATCTCATCATCCTTCACCTGCACCCGGTTCACATAAGATGGATCCTGGTCTGCTGTCTGCAGGTGTCCGTCTATCTTCAAGTAGACATATCTCTCAGGGTCAGATCTGCTCCACTCAACAGCTGCTATGGTGACGTTGTTTGGAGCTTGACATGACAGAGTGATGTCGTCTCCAGGTTGTGCTGTTATCAGTGGGTCTAAAGAACAATAAAAAACATCCAGAGGAGAAAAATCAGTTTTAAAATTAAATTTCCCTCACAGTTCTTTCTATACTGATGTAAAAATAGTCACATTAAAGCTGAGACTTTAATATGGTATCCATTATTTTATTTACAAGTCAATGTGCTGAAGCCTGAAGAACAAAACATGTGGAACTGTGAAAATGTGATCATACTCCTGTCCAAATGTGGAACTATCATTTCTCACATCTACAAACTCACCTTCAACTTTCAGGTAGACGATGCTGATGGGTTCACCACCAATAACGGATCTCTTCCCGCGTCCCTTCATCCCTTTAGAGCGACACTCGTATGTTCCTTCATCGTTGTTCTTCACGTTCTTCAGAATCAGAGACAGGTCACCGTTCTTCATCTCATCGTCCTTCAGCTGCACCCGGTTCACATAAGATGGATCCTGGTCGTCTGTGTCCAGGCGCCCGTCTGTCTTCAAGTAGACGTGTCTCTCAAGGTCAGGTCTGATCCACTCAACAGCTGTTATGGCGTAGTTTGGAGCTTGACATGACAGAGTGACGTCATCTCCAGGATGTGCTGTTATCAGTAGCTCTAAAAACAATAAAAAACATCCAGAGGAGAAAAATCTGTTTTAAAATTCTTCACTTTTTATGTTTCATCATTAAAAGTAAAACAAGTGAATGTTCAGTATTGGTATAAAATGTGATGTTTGTCATTTCAAACTGCTCATAAATGCAGAATCTGCTGTTATTATTAATACAGGTGAACTGAACTCTTCTATTTGCACATTCTGTGAGTCATTTCTAACTTCTGAAGGATGAATAAAAGATGAGTTTCACTACATTAGGCAGTTCCATCTCTAATGCTGTCCAGTCTGACAGTCACACAGAGAAGGAAGGAAGGAAGGAAGGAAGGAAAGGAGGAGTCCAGTCTGACAGTCACACAGTGTGGAAACAAAGCTCCAGTTTAACTTTAGGATCTAAACCACTGATGTAGATCAGAAAAGTCTCTCTGGTTAAACTGGGCTGAGCAGGTGACCAGCTCACACTTTATCATGTAATGAACCATTAACACACATTAATGGTCCATTACTTCCTGTGTGGATGTCTGATCACTAATGTTGCTGCTGGACTGTGATCCAGTAAGAAGTAAGAAGAGGAAACACACTCTCACACTGCAGACTGCTACCTGTTACTACTTCCTGTTTGTGAAGATAAACAGTCAATCCTGTTGTGAAAGGTTCATTAAAGTCAATCATCAGTGTTTCTAATTCTTCTCATCCAGTCACAAAGCTGCAGGTCAGTGTTGAGCATGAACACTGCTGTGTTAGTAAAAGCACACAGCAGTGTTTGTGTCTGTGTGTTGATACTAAAGGTATATTATATATGGGTGTATATATATATATGATATATGTTGTTGGTGTACGGATGAAATATTATACAATAACTGTCTCCATAAAATCTGTCACCATCCTGTCAGTGTGAGTTAATGTGATTTAATATGCTCTTACTGAATTAATTCACTACACTGTAACCGTTACATGTGAACCAGACCAAAAAAGGATGTGTCAAACATGTAACCACATATACTAATTTTTTTCTTTGCAGGAAGAGAAAAAGCAAAACATAATGGTATATTTTAAGGTCGAAACATTGTCTTAAAAAAATCAGGGCCAGGGAAAGGCTGTGTAGCAGAGGCCTTGTAGCTTATAGGGCCGGTTCCAGCTCCTAGTTTATGCTGCTATAGGCTTAGACTGCCGGGGGACTCCCATGATGCACTGGGCTCCTCTCTCCTCCTCCCTCTCTCTCTCTATCCATCCATCTATATCCATTAACCACTTAATACACGCCCCTATTTTTTATTTTGTTAGCCTAAACAACATGCCAAGTTGTGAGCAGCACAGATCCCACATAGTTTGAGACTCAGAGATGTGTCTGGTATCATTGGAAAGGAAACACTCTCAGGATTCTTGTAAAAGTGTCTGTGTGATTCTGTGACTTACTGACGAAGAGTGGCAGAGGTTACAAATGGTAAATGGTAAATGGTAAATGGACTGTACTTATATAGCGCCTTTCTAGTCTGTGCGACCACTCAAAGCGCTTTACATCGTATGTCATTCACCCTTTCACACACATTCATACACTGATGGCAGGGGCTACCACGCAGGGTGCCAACCTGCTCATCAGAGGAGTCTAACCATTCATACACACTGATACACCGTTGGCATAGCAACGGGAGCAATTAGGGGTTAAGTGTCTTGCCCAAGGACACATCGACATGTGGACTGGAGGAAATCGAACCACCAATCTTCCAATTGAAGGACAACCGCTCTACCTCCTGAGCCACAGCCACCCCCACAATGATGGGGTTGTTTACTCGCCCATAGGTTTGCCTTTACAATGACATGTGTACAGACATTCAGGGACCTCTCAGCGAGATATAGACACAATGAGGCCACAGCCACAGGTCTTGGCTTCATGCAGTCCAAATTCGGAGTCAAAAGACCAAAAGATGAATTTTTCAGAATTATTTTTCAACAGGTATGTCCATGTGTTTTCCTTAGGTCCTTTTTGGAGACTCCAAATGGACACTTGGTTACCAAAGCTGTATAACCGCAATCAAACACCTATAACTTCACATCCCCTTTGCCTACAATCAAAATCTTGGTCTCTACTGAAAGCTGACACCATATTATTATTATTATTATTATTATTATTATTATTATTATTATTTTTTTTTTTTATTTTTTATTATTATAATATATATATATATATATATAGTTTGGCCATATCTATCTATCTGACTGACTGACTGACTGACTGACTGACTATCTATCTATCTATCTGTTTATTTTGCTATGAGTCATATGTCAAGTCGAAGAAGAACCAACCGTGTACCAAAATGCCGAGTGCATAATGATATACGGTTCAACTCTTTTATGGACAGCCAAACTTAATAGCTTAGTGTCATACACCATTGGAAACCTGAGACTATTCGCTAAAAGGTTATCAACTTCATTTCACTGAATATTTCCATAGGCTAGAACAGCTGTCAATCAAAGCCATGTCGTCATTGTTGTCTGTCACATGTCCTCATTGGCTTTGGATACATGTACTGCCTAATCCAAAGCACCGATTGGCTGGTGTGTGCTGTCGTCAGAAGCAGAAGAGGCTCACGGTCGTAAACATCTACTCACGTGTACTCTGAGATGGACGTGCAGGTCAGGAAATGACGTAAACGGACCGTATATAGTTTGTTATTTGTGTTATTACGTTACATGTTGGACTAAATACATGTTGACATATTGAGGAAAGTATTCCGGTTTTATGGAAACGGATTTCATATTTCAGCAGAATGGATACTTGGCGAGCTGTACAGAAAGTCCTGAGTCATAAGATGATCGTTGTGGATAAAGGGAAGACTTGGAAAGTATGTAGGCATTATAGCTTTTCTCACTTAGCTGAGTGGCTAGCCGAGCTAATCGCTAATACTATTACGGCTGTGAGCAACCATATAAGTCGTGAGTGGTCTTGAATATATATGTTTAAGGGTTGGTGTTTAAAACATTCAGAAGAATGTGTGGCTACCTCCGTCCCGTCCCGTAGACGGAACAGCGTGCGTTAAGAGGTTAACATTAATGTACTATTAATGCTTCAATAAGCTAAACTTCTTCCCCGGAGTTGTCTGTGCTTTCTGGTCTCACAGGTAATCTGGGCCTGTAGACGTCCAGACGACAGATTCCAGTCCCGGACCTTCAATGTGCTTCTCTCTCCTCTCCTTCCTCTCCCTCCTCCCTACTCCAACCGGTCCAGGCAGATGTTCTCCCACTCTGAGTCTGGTTCTGAGGGTTCTTCCTGTTAAAAGATGTTCTCCCACTCTGAGTCTGGTTCTGAGGGTTCTTCCTGTTAAAAGATGTTCTCCCACTCTGAGTCTGGTTCTGAGGGTTCTTCCTGTTAAAGGGAGTTTTTTCTCTTCATTGTCACCAAGTGCTGCTCATGTGGGAATGTTGGGTCTCTTTAAATGAAACCTGAAGAGTTCGGTTTAGACCTGCTCTATGTGGAAAGAGCCTTCACATGACTTTGTTGAGATTTGGCGCTTTATAAATAAAGATTGATTGTAAGGGAGCAGTCATCACTGAGTGCCAGGGCACTAAGGGATCCAAGATGATCATATGTGGGCATTAGACACGAACGCCCGTGTCAAATGTATAAGGAGAGAATAAGGTACTTTTCCACAAGAACCACAGACCTCAGCAGGTTTTTTAGGTATAAAAAGGAGACACATTGTATGTTTTAACTATGTGTGACTCAAAGATAGACAGCGACACTTTTCTGAAATTATTAATAACATCAACAACACTCGTACTCTGTTTGCTACGGTTGATAAGCTTACAAACCCCCCTCAACAGATAGCTCCAGAACTCCTTTCCACAGAAAAATGCAATGAATTTGCTTTTTCAGTGAAAAAATCCAGTCCATAAGGTTAAATATCAACACAACTCAACAAAACAATAAAATGATGCAATCCCTAAGACCTCCCAGGAACAACTCAACTGCAATGTCAGAATTTAAAACAGTTGACCAAAAAACCATAGAGGAAACAGTGCAGCATCTAAAACCATCAACATGCTGTCTTGACAATGCCATCAGATTTCTTTAAAACTATTGTGAACTCTGTCCAAACAGATTTGCGACAAGTAATAAATAGCTCACTTAAATCAGGTGTGTTTCCTAAACTCCTAAAAGTAGCTGCCATTAAGCCACTCTTAAAAAAGAGAACGCTGGATGCTTCCATGTTAACCAACTACAGACCTATCTCAAATCTTGCTTTTATAGCCAAGATCGCTGAGAAAGTGTTTTTTAATCAACTCAGTAATTTCTTGAACTCCAGTGGACTTTTTGACAAATTTCAATCAGGCTTCCGACCTCACCACAGTACAGAAACAGCTCTTATTAGAGTGTTAAATGACATAAGGTTGAACACTGACTCAGGCAAGGTGTCAGTTCTGGTCCTGTTGGATCTCAGTGCTGCGTTTGACACTGTGGACCACAGTATACTGTTGAACAGGTTGGAAACCTGGGCAGGACTCAGCGGAACAGTCCTAGACTGGTTCAGGTCCTACTTGGAAGAGCGGAGTTATTTTGTGACCGTTGGAAGTTATGAATCTGATCGAGTGGCTATGACATGTGGAGTTCCTCAGGGATCAGTTCTTGGACCCCTACTGTTCAGTCTATATATGCGGCCCTTGGGTCAAATTCTGCAGAACTCTAATGTAGACTATCACAGTTATGCAGATGACATGCAGATATATCTAGCACTGTCCTCAGATGACTACAGTCCAATACAGTCACTGTGTCACTGTTTAGAGCAAGTAACTAATTGGATGAACCAAAATTTCCTTCAATTAAATCAGGACAAAACTGAGGTCATTGTTTTTGGCAATAAAGAGAAGAGGATTGCTGTCAGTAAACATCTGGAGTCACTCTCTCTAAAAACTACGGACCAAGTCCGAAACCTTGGCGTGCTGATAGACTCAGATCTGACCTTCAGCAGTCACATCAAATCAATCACCAAAACAGCCTTCTATCAGCTTAAGAACATATCCAGAGTGAAGGGTTTTATGTCTCAGACAGACCAGGAGAAGTTGATTCATGCTTTCATCTCAAGTAGACTCGACTACTGTAACGGTCTTCTGACTGGACTCCCACAAAAAAGCATTAAACAGCTGCAGCTCATTCAGAACGCTGCAGCTCCAGTTTTAACCAGAACAAAGAGATCAGAGCACATTACTCCAGTTCGAAAGTCTTTACACTGGCTCCCAGTCAGCTCTAAAGTCTTTACACTGGCTCCCAGTCAGCTCTAAAGTCTTTTTACTGGCTCCCAGTCAGCTCTAAAGTCTTTACACTGGCTCCCAGTCAGTTCTAAAGTCTTTACACTGGCTCCCAGTCAGTTCTAAAGTCTTTACACTGGCTCCCAGTCAGTTCTAAAGTCTTTACACTGGCTCCCAGTCAGTTCTACAGTCTTTACACTGGCTCCCAGTCAGTTCTAAAGTCTTTACACTGGCTCCCAGTCAGCTCTAAAGTCTTTACACTGGCTCCCAGTCAGCTCTAAAGTCTTTACACTGGCTCCCAGTCAGTTCTAAAGTCTTTACACTGGCTCCCAGTCAGCTCTAAAGTCTTTTTACTGGCTCCCAGTCAGTTCTAAAGTCTTTACACTGGCTCCCAGTCAGTTCTACAGTCTTTACACTGGCTCCCAGTCAGTTCTAAAGTCTTTACACTGGCTCCCAGTCAGCTCTAAAGTCTTTACACTGGCTCCCAGTCAGTTCTAAAGTCTTTACACTGGCTCCCAGTCAGTTCTACAGTCTTTACACTGGCTCCCAGTCAGTTCTAAAGTCTTTACACTGGCTCCCAGTCAGTTCTAAAGTCTTTGCACTGGCTCCCAGTCAGTTCTAAAGTCTTTACACTGGCTCCCAGTCAGCTCTAAAGTCTTTTTACTGGCTCCCAGTCAGCTCTAAAGTCTTTACACTGGCTCCCAGTCAGTTCTAAAGTCTTTACACTGGCTCCCAGTCAGTTCTACAGTCTTTACACTGGCTCCCAGTCAGTTCTAAAGTCTTTACACTGGCTCCCAGTCAGCTCTAAAGTCTTTACACTGGCTCCCAGTCAGTTCTAAAGTCTTTACACTGGCTCCCAGTCAGTTCTAAAGTCTTTACACTGGCTCCCAGTCAGCTCTAAAGTCTTTTTACTGGCTCCCAGTCAGCTCTAAAGTCTTTACACTGGCTCCCAGTCAGTTCTACAGTCTTTACACTGGCTCCCAGTCAGTTCTAAAGTCTTTACACTGGCTCCCAGTCAGCTCTAAAGTCTTTACACTGGCTCCCAGTCAGCTAGAGAATAGATTTTAAAGTTCTGCTACTGGTCTACAAATCACTGAATGGTTTAGGTCCAGAATACATGAATGACATGTTAGTAGAATATAAACCCAGTAGAGCTCTGAGATCTACTGACTCAGGTCAGATAGTTGAGCCCAGAGCTCTGAGATCTACTGACTCAGGTCAGATAGTTGAGCCCAGAGCTCTGAGATCTACTGACTCAGGTTAGATAGTTGAGCCCAGAGCTCTGAGATCTACTGACTCAGGTCAGATAGTTGAGCCCAGAGCTCTGAGATCTACTGACTCAGGTCAGATAGTTGAGCCCAGAGCTCTGAGATCTACTGACTCAGGTCAGATAGTTGAGCCCAGAGTTCAAACTAAACATGGTGAAGCAGCTTTTAGCTGTTGTGCTGCACACAACTGGAACAAACTACCAGCAGAACTGAAGTCATGTTTAAATCCAGGTTAAAAACATTTCTCTTCTCCTGTGCTTATGATTGAGCTCTTTTAAAGCACTTTACATTTTAATCTTTCATTTGCACTCTATGTCCTTTTAATGATTTTAAATGTGTTTTAATGTTTCCATGTTTTTACTATTATTGGGTTTTATTTTTATTTCTCAAATTGTATGTTTTTATGTTTTTTTATTTCCAATTCTTCCTGTTAAATGTTTCTTTTATGTAAAGCACATTGAGTTGCCATTGTGTATGAAATGCTCTATATAAATAAAACTGCCTTGCCTATGTTTGATAATTTCATCATAGGCCTTGTCTGTGTGTGATCTCGGGTTTTGCTGCCGACAATAAAACTTTACTGCACTCAACTGAGAAGCCTCCTGGTGATTTTTCAAGACTCTGACAACTTAAAAACATCTGATTGACCAATTTGACCCCACACTCTCTCCATCTCCTCATGGTTGGCATGATAGCTTTAATGTTTAAAATATAAAGGAAAAAAAACATAAATAGACTCTATTTATAAAGCACTTTTCTAGTCTTTTTGACTATATATTCTTATTCTTTACATGTCATAGTCACACACTGATGACAGGAGCTACCACACAGGGTGCCAACCTGCTCATCAGGAGGAAACTAACCATTCACACACTGTTGGCCATTGGGGCCAATTTAAGGTTAAGTATCATACTCAAAAAAGACTAGAAATACTTAATTTGAGCAAAAAATTACTCAGTTGAAATTATCTGTCCATGCCGCAAGATCATTTTACTTGAAAAGAAATGAGTAAAATAAGTTTGTTCCAGTCTAAAAATAAGCAAGCTCTGATAGGTGTCAGGTTTGAAAGGATTTGAAACCAGTACAAAAATACTAAATTTGAGTTAAAATGACTTGAAATCAGATTTGCTACATGACAGAAACAAGTGAGATACACTGAAAATTAGTTAATAATTATTGATTCAGTTTTTAACATGACTGATTCTATCTCACTGCAAAAAAGAATGCCAAGGAACAAGAACATTAACTACAAATTGAAGATTATATTAGATTACAGTGCATAAGTGCACGCATCATCATATTTTATCAAATATGATCTGCAGTTAGAGAAACAACAAGTAACACCTTTGCTGTCTGAGCTTCAAATAAACCACAGACAAGAAAACAGGAAGTCAACCTGACAGTCAGTGTGTGTTAAATGTCACGTAGACAGTCACCTCCATCTTAGTAACATATAGAACATCATCATGTCTGGTCTAGACCTGCTCTATGTGAAAAGTGTCTGGAAATAATTTTTGTTGTGATTTGGTGCTATATAAATAAAGACTGATTGATGTAAAGTCATCACAGTGTTAAGTCTACTTTGACCTTTGGTGTCATCAGAGTCGTTTGACCCAAGACCACAAAACACACAACTGAAACATGTTCACTGATATGAAAGATGCTTCATGACTGCATCGTATTTATAAAGTATTGAGTTCAGTTCAGAGCTTCGTCTGAACTTTGGCACTTTAAATAAAACAATGTAATATCCCCCCAATAACTCTCTCGGGTTGAAATTTTGAATTTCCAAATATTTCATGTGCCCTTTAAAGGGTTAAATAGTGAAAATCAAAGTGTCCATTCACATTGAAGCATGGTTGGGCGATTGCTATCGAATAAAATGTATTTATTTACCTGTCATTCTTAAATCAAGCACTTGAACTTGATGTGTCACTTGAAACAAGTTTTTTTCCATAGTGAAAGAGAACAGTATACATTGATTCTCAAAGTATTGCAACTTGTTTTGCCAATAAAAAAATAAAAATGTCCTGACTAATTAAGGCATACAATACATATTCATGCTAAATTTAAGAATATACAACAGGCTCAAAGGTAGAGACTAGTAAATAGCTTTAACAACAAGATAACTAATCTCATATTTACTGATCTGAGATTCTAAATATTGGCAAGAACCAAAAAATGTGCAGTGCATATCGACGTGTGTACTGGAGGAGCCAGGAATCAAACCACTGATATTTGAATAGATGAACAACTGCTCTACCTCCCGAGACACAGCCAGGAGTTTTATAACAATACATTCAAATACCATTTTAGACTCAAATTAATTTGTGCCCTATGGTGATGTAAGTTGAACCACTGGCTTAATTTACCCAAAGGTATTTGGCTCACTTTGCAACACAGCCACCATTTTGGAAAAAACAACATAGCTTAGCAATTCAGGCTAATCTTTAGCTAAATGAGAAACATGGTTTAATACACTGGGAAATCATCAACATGTATGATATGTTTTTAGATCTGAATACATTTGCAGTCATTATAGCTGAAATGTGCAAACTTTGCTTTGACAAGAAAATATGTTTTTTTTTTGTGAAAGAAAAAACAACATATTTACCACAATGAGCTTCTCTCTATCACAGAAAGAGAAATGAAAGGTGCTCGCAGAATTTATGGTCACATGACAACAAATGTTACACTTACAGTTGTCTAGATACAAGAAATGGGTCAATTTACCCCACTCTCCCCTACACATTTTGACTGTTTCATGTCACAGTCTGTTCTGCCCTTCTCCTGCTACTGGTAACTTACCATTCATCACACCCTGCTCTGCTCCTGTTAATCAGCCATACCCACCTCATCAGTTAACTCTGTTCACCTGGACTCTCAGCTGCACCCCATCTATAATCAAGCCTGTATATAAACTCCTGTTGTCCTCTCACTCTTTGCCAGATCGTCATTTGCATTTGTTTCATGCCAGACCTTCCAGCCTCCTCTCTTCGTGTCTACCCCGGTGAACACACCAGCCTTCTGTCCCTGACCTCGAGTATTGCCTATTCCTGTCTGCCTGTGGCTGTGTGGCGTCTTCCAGCTTCGATCCTGTCAGGAGAGCCCAGAGACTCCTGCCTGGTCATACACCTCAACTCTGAGTGCTACTGGTATGATTGTACCTGCTGCCTACTCTGTCTTTGGTGACCTTGAGCCCTGCCTGTTGCCGTACACATTCTGGTTATACCTGTTCAGTTACCCTGCTGACTGTAATAAAGACTTTTTCAAACTGCTCACTGGTGTTCTGTGTTGCAATTGGGTCCTGCCACTGCTATCTGTTATATTTAATGACTTATTTCAGCTTTTCTTACCTTGTTTATTATTTCTGAGATGTTACATACAGATAATATTGCAAACTAATCAATAAATATTGATATACCAAATGTTGCTAAGAGGGATCAAAAGGGAAGGAAAGTGACTCAGTTATTTTGTTCACCTATCAACACACACACACACACACTCATCATACCTGCAGAGGCAGACTGCAGTAGACAGAAGAACAGGAACAGCCCAGTGATGACCGACGCAGCCATAGAACCAGAATCTGCTGTTTCCTCAGGTTCAGTCCAGTTGAACAGTCCACCATCAAACTGAGTCTGAGTAGATTTCACAAGCTGACAGAAACAGCAGAGAGACAACCAGCTAATAATTCATAGAAAACACAAAAAACTAAGAAAAATACAGAGCAGCCAGATCTAACACATGAATTCAGACTAGAATGAAAAATGATCAGCAGGTAGTCTCTTTAGGTTCATCAGAGTGACGCAACTGCTGCTCGTCATCGGACTTCCTTTTACTGTTTCTGTCACAACTTTCAGTTTCAATTCAATAATAATTCAACAATTCAAGTTCAATAGTAATTTATTTCCAAAGTGGTCCTGGAGGACATGAATAATGATAACAATAAAGAGTCATGTGATGTAAAAGAAAACACAACTGTTGAAGCTGCTTTCATGTTGTTTGGTACATTTAAGCTTTAAGTGACACGTATCATAAACCACTAACAAGAACACAGGAGGTCAACGCGGCTCTCAGTGAGTGATAGAACCTCATAATGTCTGGTGTAGACCTGTGAAAAGTGCCTGGAAATAATTGTTGTTGTGATTTGGCGTTCTATGAATAAAGATTGATTGACTGAGAGTGCAGGAGGAGCTGCTTTGATAAAAACAGCCTCTTCAAACCACATCTCCTTTGTGCTCCACTATTTTGTTGTGTTGTGTTATGCCCAGATCGTTTGAGAGTATAACAAAGCAGGGAGGACCACATGGCAAGAGTTCAAATTAAGAAAGTAAGTTATTAAATTTAACAAATGTAATCAAACAAGAGTTTAAAGTCAAAACTAACATGAACCAAGGCTAATTCTTTAAAAAAATGAAGTGCCTGAAAGGTACCAGGCTTCCAGGAGAGCCAGAGAGTGAGAGAGCGACATCTTGGACTTCCCTGGTTTAAAAAGGCTCCCAACAGGTGACCTCAATCCCTTGATGAGGAGGGAGGGACCAGACCATCTAGGGAAGAGAGCAAACAGGAGAGTAGACGGCAAACCCCCTTAGTATGGAGGCCTAGGGCCGTCACAGTTGTCTCTAGTTGCTGACTAGAGAGAGCTTCATCAAAGATGGCTCCTCTGAGAGAGACACACAGTTACTCAGTTACTCAGTAAACTGACTACAGCTGTTTTTCTTCTTCTCTTGATGAGTTTCAATCCACAGTATTTAGTCTACAAACTGTCTGAATTGAGTCTCTTTTCCTCTTTAAACACACGACAGACTCAAGGCCGTGGATTTAGGACACAGTCAGAAAAATGATACAAAGCTGCTAAATGAGTCGAGTGGAGATTCTTCACAGGAGACAATCTTTGATGAAGTAAAGCTAGAAATGAACAGAAAGGGTTAAAAGACTCCATGTTAACACATGTGCAGTTAGAGAAACAAAAAGTAACATCTTTGTGTCTGAGCTTCAAATAAACCACAAACAAGAACACAGGAAGTCTACATGTCTGTCACGTACAGTTACCACAGTGCTAGTTTTTTTTTTTTTTTTAAGATTTTGTTGGCATAGACACCTTTATTTAACAGTAGACAGACAGGAAACATGGGAGTGACAGGGGGACGTGACATGCAGCAAAGGACCTCCGATCAGGATTCGAACCGGGGTCGGCTGTGTATATGGCATGTGCTCTAACCACTCGACCATCTGCGCGCCCACAGTGCTAGTTTTAACATCATCATATCTGGTCTAGACAGGCTCTATGTGAGAAGTGCTTTAAGATGAAGCACGGGGAACTTGATACTCGGGACTTTTGTGTCACACAACTGAAACTATCACTGCGATGAGTAGTACATCATTACCGCATCGTATTTATAAAGTGTTGAGTTTAGTTCAGAGTTTCCTCTGAACTTTAGTATTTCACATAAAACACAGAAATACAAACACACTAATTAATACCATGAACTGCAATTTGTTGTCACATTAATAAAAAATAAAAAAAGAGGACAGACTGAAGAGTTTCCTGATTCAGACTGAGAAAGTGGAGAAAGTGGGAGAGGTGCTGCTTTGATAAAAGCAGAAGTTTCATTTCTCCCTCCTGCTCCTCCATTTTGTTTTGTTGTCTCTAGTTGCTGACAGAGGTTCAGACAGGTTTCCTGTTATAAAGCATTTTATGACTCTCTTTTTAAAAACATTTTTTTAAAGATTTTGTTGGCATAGACGCCTTTATTAATCAGTAGATTGACAGGAAACATAGGAGAGAGAGGGGGGTGAAGGACCTCCGATCGGGATTCAAACCGGGGTCGGCTGCGTATGTGGCATGCGCTCTAACCACTCGACCACCTGCGCGCCCTATGACTCGCTTTATGATGGATATAAAAAACAAGTCACCGTGAAGTTGCTGTTTTCACTGACGAAATAATGAGTCTCTGTTGGACCGTGTACATCAGCCATCTTCAACTCATTCCACAAAGGGCCATGTGGCTGCAGGTTTTCATTCCAACCAAGCAGGAGCACACCAGACTAGACTCATTTAATCAGCTGAACTCACTCTTCAGTCAGCTGATTGGTGTGCATGTGTGCTCCTGCTTGGTTGGAATGAAAACCTGCAGCCACATGGCCCTTTGTGGAATGAGTTGAAGATGGCTGGTGTACATTATCATTTTATTAAAACACGTTTAAATTATTATTATTATAGTGAAACTGTGACTGAGCCCAAAACTTTACACATTTGGTTCTGTTGTTTATAAGCTACTTGTAGAAAAGGCCCCAAAGTTACAGGGTTACTGAGAGTTTATTCCTATTGTGGGCTTTGTGTTCTGTGTGATGTTCATTCAGTGTGGTGATATTGTTGAGGTGAGCCAGCCCAGGTGGGGGGGGGGTTTGTATCTGAGGGGGCGTGCGCTTCAGTTCAGTTAAGTTAAAAGGTGTGCGGTGCAATGGCTTCAGTACCAGTGATCTGTGCGTGAATGAAAAGTGAGTAGTTTATCTGATGTACTACTAGTATTGTATTTCGTTATGTTGATGTAACTGGAGATAAGTTTATTAGTTAATGTGTAGAAGAGGTCGGAGTTTAATTGCCCGCTATTGTCAGCTCCATGCACGCTAGTTAACAGCCTGGCTAATCGGACCTTGCAATTCAGGTCAAAAATATATCATGTAGAGTCCAAACTATGTTTACACATGTGTTACCTGTTGTAGTGCTGTTGAAAGTGTTGGGTGATTCCGCTGGGGTACAGATTGTTTGATGTGGGATGTCGTTTCTATGCCGAAATGAAAGCTAAGGCTAATTAGCCACCGGAAGTGGCGCGCTGACGATGATTTCACAATAAGAGCATCCGGCTGCCACAAGAAGTGGTATGTCAGCATTAGCGTTAGCTTGACACAGTGCCATAAGCCTGAGAAATCTGTGTATTGAGTGTTTGGTATATTTCTGTTTCCTTCTAGTGTGAATGAGTAAGAGAAATGTAAGATTGTAATCATTTGATTACCTCCTTTGGTTTAATTACTGTTAGTTGATATTAGGTTGGTAATATTATTTATATTAATACGTATGTGTAAGATTAATGTATGGATATGTGGATATCCTTTATTGAGTTGTATTTGTTATTCTTTCTTTATAGAGAAACCACACAATCACAACTGTAAGATCCAGCTGTTCTGGAAGCTCTGTATACTTAACTGCAAAGAAGAAGTAAAGAGAGTAAACTGCAGATCGGCCTCTCTATCCTTTATTCCTCTATACTCTGGAAACGGCCTTAAGTAGTGTTCTGGCCGACACTCCTGTGTGAACTTAGTAATATAATCAGAACTAGCACCCAGCTAGAGCTTCTCTTCCCTACATTGATGGTCCTTCGAGCCGGATATTACCAGGTTTACAGCAAAGATGGATCCATATCCAGAGTATGAGGATCGTGGTGCACGCTCCAAACGACACATTCGTCCCCCAGCACGCTATGTAGATTATGAGGTGGATCATCTGGACTACATCGGTCAGAGATACAGAGAGGAAGTAGAGACAACTCACCAGGAGGGTAAGGCCAGGATGACCTCCCTCACTTCCGCTTACAACTCTCCACCACCAAGTCGCTTGCAGAGGCGGGAGGCTATTCTTCAAGAGATGGACTTGTGCTATGGAGCTGAGAGCCAACAGCACATCCCGGAGAATCAGCTAGCCCCCCTGCTGTTTCCAGACGGAGAGCTCAGGGAACGGTTACAAGATCACTCTACTCCCCTATCTCCGGCGCTGCACCCGAGACATTCACATGATTATAAAGCAGAGCTAGAGGACATGCGTCAGGAGAGGCACCTCATGCAGCAGACACAGCAGCGCATGTCATCAGATCTAGTCGAGCTTAGAGCACTGCAAACAGAAATGAGACAGTTAGTGGATGCTGTCCGTAACTTACAGCGCCCATCTCCTCTTCACACCAGCAAGCCAGAGCTAAAAGCGATGCAGCCACAGCCACCAGTTGGAAGTGAGCCTGACGGTGAGGAAGAGGATGACTGGCCCGCACCACCACCATGGCCGGAGCCCCTACCCGATGAGGAAGCAATGTCACCCCCAACTTCTAAGCTGCTTGTGGGCCAACCACAAGTTCAAAGCTCCACAGGGGGGGGCCCTCCTGGTCCTAGGCCACGTAATGACACGACCCCTTATTCATCCCCCTGGTTCAAGCCTGCCCAGCCACCGCCGTGGTTATCCAGTTGTCCCCCAGCTGAGCCCAAGTACCCTACAGCTTATGGAGGTTGCAGTAGTGAGCCTCACTCCAACCCAGCGCCCCCACAGCAGCCTCCATATATGCCATGGACACAGCCACCACCCTCCAGAATGCCTCAGAGCAAGCGTCCCCTCATCTCAGAGCAGAGTTACCATGGGCCACGCCCAACAATCCCCAACTTCTCAAGTCGGGACCCAAGTGAATTTGCACGGCTCAAGATCTCCCTGGAGAACCTCTTACCACATGATGCACCTGAGCTGTTTAAGTATCAAGTGTTGGTCGATCACCTGCATCTAGCCGAGGCCAAGTTAATAGCAGACGCTTACCTCAACTCTCCAACGCCGTTCTCTGACACAATGGTCGCCCTGAATGACAAGTTTGGCCAACCACATCAGATAGCCCTGAAACGTATCGCAGCTGTGATGGATGCACCAGACATTAGACGCGGAGACCTTGGTGCGTTTGAGAGGTTTGCGCTCCAGATCCAGTCACTCGTGGGCATGCTAAGAACACTAGGGCCCGAAGGAGAAGTGGAACTACAGTGTGGCTCACATGTTGCTCGTCTGCTAAGTAAGCTGCCACCTGAGCAGAGAGCAGAGTTTCGCCGCTGCATGTTCCATCAGGGCACACAAACCCACACCTTGACTGATCTTTCAGAGTGGCTGAAATACGAGTCCTGGTGCCAGGATTCTGAAGGCCAATTAGCCGTGAGGGGGGCTAAGGAGAAGCCCATGTCTAGACCTGAGGGACGGCAGGGTAAGAGGTCGACCACTGTCCTCCATGGTGTGAAGAATACAATCAGGAAACCCGAGGTTCCAGTGCCAGCTAGCTCGGTCAAGGGGAACAAGAGCAAGCCATACTGTCCGTACTGCAACACTGAGGAGCACTATCTCAGCCAGTGTGTAGCGGTATCCAAGCTAACCAAGGAGCAGCTGACAGAATGGATTAAGAGTAACAGGAGGTGTTGGCGCTGTGCACGGTCACACCAGGCTGCACAGTGCAACTTGAAGAAGACATGTAACCTTTGCCAGGGGAGGCACCTCCAGGTGCTGCACGAGGTCAATGTGAAGCCCCCTAAGCAGCCAGCAACAACACCTGAGGTGGGGAGTCATGGCACAAGGCCCGCCACAGAGGTGCTCTATCTGGATAGACCTACAGAAGGCAGTCGGGTCTTTCTGAAAGTTGTCAAAGTCTGCATTCACCATGGCGACCGAACACTCAACACCCACGCTGTATTGGACGACGGTTCTGAGAGAACTATGCTGTTGCCAGACGCAGCAGAGAAGCTAGGAGTGCAGGGGATCCTAGAGAACCTACCTCTACGCACCATTAGGCAGGATGTGCAGACCCTCCACGGTGCATCTGTGTCGTTCTCCATTTCCTCTCCGGCAAGGTCAAAGACCCAGTTCAAGATTACTGGTGCCTTCACCGCGGCTCGCATTGGGCTAGCCAGCCATACTTACCCGATGGAGCAACTCCGGAGCAATTACAAGCACCTTATTGGCCTTCCCATACGGACCTTCAAGAACGTTAAGCCCTTGCTTCTCATTGGGAGTGATCACCCCCATCTCATCACCCCTGTCGAACCCGTAAGATTGGGACCTCCAGGAGGGCCTGCAGCCATTCGCACCAGACTGGGCTGGACACTGCAGGGCCCAGCTAGTGTAGTCTTCCGCCTCGCCCAACCACCGCAGTGTCTACTGACAACTGTAGCGCCCCAGGTGAGCGAGCTGATGAAGCACGTTGAGAGACTATGGCAGGTCGATACTGTCCCATTCAGGAGCGAGAAACTAGTCACTCGTTCAAGGCAGGACCAGGAGGCCATCAGCATCCTTGAGACCAAGACCACCAGAGTAGAGGTCGATGGCATACTGCGCTACGCAACCCCTCTGCTTCGCCGGAAGGATATGCCGCTCCTTCAGGCTACTAAAGAGGCCGTTCTGCCCAGTCTACGGAGCGTGGAGCGGCGACTGGCCAAAGACCCTGCACGAGCGGAAGCTTACAGAGGGGAGATGGAGAAATTGATCAAGGCAGGTTCTGTCATCAAGTGTGGCCCTGAAGTACCAGTTGAGGAAGGTCGTGAGGCGTGGTACATACCTCACCATATGGTGAGCCATAATGGCAAAAATAGGCTGGTCTTCAATTGCTCCTACCAGTATCGAGGGCAGAACCTTAATGACTACCTGCTGCCTGGGCCGACCTTAGGAGCATCACTTTTGGGAGTCCTGCTACGCTTCCGAGAGCACGCAGTGGCGGTCAGTGGAGACATCAGAGGCATGTTCCACCAAGTTCGCGCCTTGCTAAGGTTTGTCTGGCTGGATGTCAGTCGAGGGGAGCCCCCTGCAGTGTATGAGTGGCAAGTGCTACCATTTGGAACGACGTGTAGCCCCTGCTGTGCCACGTTCGCCTTACAGCGCCACGTCACTGATAACAGCCAACCAGATGAGGAGGTGAGGACCTCAGTCGAGAGATGCTTCTATGTGGATAATTGCCTCCAGAGTGTCTCCACCATCACTGAGGCCAGGCACCTTGTCGACAAACTTCGAGCTCTCCTAGCATCCGCAGGCTTTGAGCTGCGCCAGTGGGCCAGCAATGCACCAGAGGTGATAAGCCACCTACCAGAAGAGAGCCACTCTGCTAGTGTTGAGCTATGGCTGGCTCAGGACATGACAGATGCCCCAGAATCCACTCTAGGGCTAAGCTGGCTCTTCCGCACTGACGTCCTGGGCTACAAGCATCGCCATGTGGAATACAGTGTTCCCACGATGCGCAACATATACAAAGTGCTGGCGAGTCAGTATGACCCCTTGGGGTTCATCTTGCCCTACACCACCAGGGCTAAGATGCTTGTCAGGCACCTGTGGGACAAACAGAGGGGATGGGATGACCCACTGCTACCTCAGGAGCTTCTGCAGCAGTGGAAAGCCTGGGAAGAGGAGCTTCAAGTCTTGCCTCAGGTCACCATGCCCCGACCATACTTGCCGAAGGAGGTGGACCCTTCCGGGCTTTACAGAGAGATGCACATATTTTGTGACGCCTCTGAAGAAGCATACGGCTCAGTAGCATACCTCCGGACCACTGACAGACATGGTGGAGTGTATCTGTCATTCCTGATGGCACGCTCCAGAGTAGCTCCCAAGCGATTTCACTCAATGCCTCGATTGGAACTCTGTGGCGCGCTCACTGGTGCACAACTCTCGCAAGTGTTGAGAAGGGAGCTTACAGTGTGCATTGATCAGACAATCCTGTGGTCCGACTCCACAACGGTGCTGACCTGGCTGAAGTCTGAATCCTGCCGATTTAAGGTCTTCGTCGGCACCCGCGTGGCTGAGATACAGGAGCTGACTGACAGGCATGCCTGGAGATACGTCGATTCGGCACGGAACCCTGCAGATGACTTGACCCGAGGGAAAAGGCTGAGGGAGCTGATTGAGCCAAATCGATGGAGCCAGGGACCCTCCTTCCTCCTGCAGAGTCCAGACTCCTGGCCAGAGGACCCAGCGGGTGACTCAGCACAGGATACATCAGAGCTGTGCAAGTCCACCTTCTGTGGGGTCACTAGAGTTGCATCAAGTCAACCTACTCCAGACCTGAACCAGTACAACTCCTGGAGGGAGCTGCTGGAAGCCACAGCGCAGGAGTTAGATGGGGCGGCAGGCGCTAATGATCACCCCACTGCTGAAGACTACCATCAAGCTGAGCGGGTGATACTGCAGAGGGTGCAGAAGGATAGTTTTCCGCAAGAGCACAGTCTCTTACAGGCGGGTAAGCCAGTCCCTAGGAGCAGTCGACTACTCACTCTGTCTCCCGAGCTGGATGAGAGTGGAGAGCTCATCCGTGTTGGAGGACGACTCCGACGAGCCGAGGACCTGGAACTGACAGCTCTTCATCCAGTCATCCTAGACCCAGGCCATCTGGCCACTAAACTCTTGATTCAAGACTTTGATAACCGCCTCCACCACCCAGGTCCCGAGCGAGTGTTCGCTGAGCTTCGGCGCTCTTTCTGGATCCTGCGGGGGCGTGAGGCTGTTCGGCGCTATCAGTACAACTGCGTTGATTGTCGACGATGGAGGGCCAGACCCACTGTACCAAAAATGGCGGACCTGCCAACAGCCCGCCTGCGCCTATTTAAGCCTGCTTTCTATTCCACGGGGATGGACTGCTTCGGGCCATTCGAGGTCAAGGTGGGCCGGCGCCGGGAGAAGAGATGGGGAATAATCTTCAAGTGCCTCACTACCAGGGCGGTGCACTTGGAGCTCCTGACAACTATTGACACGGATGCCTTCTTGATGGCTCTTCGCCGGTTTATCGCCCGCAGAGGAACGCCTGCAGAACTGTTCTCTGACCAGGGGACAAATTTCAAGGGAGGGGAGAGAGAACTCCGTGAGACCTTCAACAGAATCTCTCCCGCACTACAACAGCTCCTTGCCCCACAGAAGATCACCTTCCATTTTAACCCCCCGGCAGCACCCCACTTCGGAGGGGTGTGGGAGAGGGAGATACGCTCTGTTAAGAGTGCACTCTATGTCACAGTGGGTGCTCAACCTGTACCTGAAGAAGTGCTTCACACTGTGCTTACTGAAGTGGAAGGGATCCTCAATAGTAAGCCTTTGGGTTATGTGTCTTCCGATGCCAGTGACCCAGACCCAGTGACTCCCAATGTTCTTTTGATGGGGCGGCCCGATGGGTCTTTACCTCAAGTAGTCTACCCGGAGATCGAGGTCATCGGTCGCCGCCGGTGGAAGCACTCCCAGGTTTTGGCTGACCAGTTCTGGGCCCGTTTCATCCGTCTCTACGTGCCAAGTCTTCAGGCTCGCCAGAAGTGGCAGGCTTCCCCAGCCGACATCGTCCAGGACTGTGTGGTGATGATCGTTGATCCACAACTTCCCAGAGCCCTATGGCCTATTGGGAGAGTAGTCAAGACTCATCCCAGCTCTGACGGGCACGTCAGGTCAGCTGACGTGAAGGTGAAAGAGAGGGTTTATACCCGGCCAGTTGCCAGGCTGGTTGTACTCCCTGCAGTTCCTGCTGGAGAAGATGGGGACAATTCTACTCCTGCAACCTCGGCCCAACCGTAGAACTTTGTTACCTTTATTGATGGACAAATGTATTATATACATTTGGGGGCGGCTGTAGAAAAGGCCCCAAAGTTACAGGGTTATTGAGAGTTTATTCCTATTGTGGGCTTTGTGTTCTGTGTGATGTTCATTCAGTGTGGTGATATTGTTGAGGTGAGCCAGCCCAGGTGGGGGGGGGTTTGTATCTGAGGGGGCGTGCGCTTCAGTTCAGTTAAGTTAAAAGGTGTGCGGTGCAATGGCTTCAGTACCAGTGATCTGTGCGTGAATGAAAAGTGAGTAGTTTATCTGATGTACTACTAGTATTGTATTTCGTTATGTTGATGTAACTGGAGATAAGTTTATTAGTTAATGTGTAGAAGAGGTCGGAGTTTAATTGCCCGCTATTGTCAGCTCCATGCACGCTAGTTAACAGCCTGGCTAATCGGACCTTGCAATTCAGGTCAAAAATATATCATGTAGAGTCCAAACTATGTTTACACATGTGTTACCTGTTGTAGTGCTGTTGAAAGTGTTGGGTGATTCCGCTGGGGTACAGATTGTTTGATGTGGGATGTCGTTTCTATGCCGAAATGAAAGCTAAGGCTAATTAGCCACCGGAAGTGGCGCGCTGACGATGATTTCACAATAAGAGCATCCGGCTGCCACAAGAAGTGGTATGTCAGCATTAGCGTTAGCTTGACACAGTGCCATAAGCCTGAGAAATCTGTGTATTGAGTGTTTGGTATATTTCTGTTTCCTTCTAGTGTGAATGAGTAAGAGAAATGTAAGATTGTAATCATTTGATTACCTCCTTTGGTTTAATTACTGTTAGTTGATATTAGGTTGGTAATATTATTTATATTAATACGTATGTGTAAGATTAATGTATGGATATGTGGATATCCTTTATTGAGTTGTATTTGTTATTCTTTCTTTATAGAGAAACCACACAATCACAACTGTAAGATCCAGCTGTTCTGGAAGCTCTGTATACTTAACTGCAAAGAAGAAGTAAAGAGAGTAAACTGCAGATCGGCCTCTCTATCCTTTATTCCTCTATACTCTGGAAACGGCCTTAAGTAGTGTTCTGGCCGACACTCCTGTGTGAACTTAGTAATATAATCAGAACTAGCACCCAGCTAGAGCTTCTCTTCCCTACACTACTGTTACAGTCCTCTTCCTCTAACCCTGGTCAGGTCTCGGGGGCAGCAGTCTAAGCAGGAAGCCCAGACTTCCCTCTCCCCAGCCACTTCGTCCAGCTCTTCCCGGGGGATCCCGAGGTGTGAACACCTCACCAGGGAGACGTCCGGGGTGTTTATAAGCTGTTGAACATTAAGACACTTTATGTAGGTTCTTCATTTAATTTGTCACCAGTCTGTTTTTGTTGTTGTGTTTTTTAACCTTTATTTATTATGGGGAATTTCACTGTGAGTGCTCTCTTTTGCAGGAAAGCACTGATCACATTCACAGCTGGAAGCTTCCCAGTACAACCACAGTCTGATCTGCTGCCACTGAGCAGCTTCATTGGAGCAGCTGGGTTCAGGGCTTTGCTAAAGGGCATCAGTGGTGGTAATGAGGGAGGGGCAACTGCTGCTTCTTCACTTTCCCCACCCAGATTCATCCCGCCGGTCTGGGGAATTGAACCAGCGACCTTTCTCTAACTTTTAGGCCACCACTACCTCCATCATCTGCTGTTGTTTCAGTAGAAGCTCCTCTGCTGCCACCTGCTGGCCGTAATGTTTATCACACAGACTGATGACAGCAAGTCAGTTAGCAGACACTAAACTACACATCAGGAGCAGCTTAGCAAAGCATTTTATCCTGAAGACAACAAGAGAATCTGCTGCTGATCTCACTTCCTCAGGATTAAATGAAGATCATATTAATGTTATATGATGTGAATATTAATGATGAATATTAATGTAGAAAAGCTGAATGTCAGTATTTTCATCCCATAAAGGAAAACGTTGTCTGTGCCCCTTCAGATCAAATAGTTACATTAACTACAGATACATACTGTAAATAGATTAATTTATGACTTTGTTTTTTTTTATAGAAAATGTCACTCAACAAAAAACATCAGCATTGAAAAAATTAACAAAAACTTTTTAGTTCTTGTGCAGCTTCTTTAGATTATTCAGGAGTCAAGTGACAAATTGAAATAATTCAATGTCAGCATCATTATTTAATAAGTAATACCTAATAGTTTTAACTTAACAGAGGATTTAATATAATATGTCTCTTAAAGGATCATTCTGCTGGTTTTCTACATTTCTTATTCCTCTGTAGTTAAAAACATGTCAGTGAGTCACTGTATCACTGTACTGGTTTAAATTCTCTGATTCAGCTTCAATATGTTTTAGTTCCTGTGACAGTAAACTGAATGTCTTTGAGACATTTTGGGAAACACTGATGCACTTTTTCAATTCATAAAAATAACAGATTATATATATATATATATATATATAGGATTGTACTTATGAATTACATTTATTTCATTATTAATGTAAGAAGTACACGAGTGCATAAGAAATACCATACACAACAAAAAGTAGTACAACAATCAATAGACTGTGTAACACTATTGAGGTGTTCACTGAGGAGCTGAGTTTTCAGATGTTCCTTGAATGCACCACAGGAGTCAACAGAAACCGTGTGACATCTTTCAGTGAGTTTAGTGGAGACAAAAGTGATGAAGATGAGATCTGCATATTTTTACTACAACAGGTGTCAAAGGGAGTAATACACTGAGTCTGAATAATGAGTCGTTTAAAGTCACACATGACTTATAAGAGAGTAAGTTATTTCCTCCTGAGCGTCTCTGTGGTTGGAGTCACAGAGACGCTGCTCTCAGTCTCTCATTTCCTGTAAAACTATATTTCCTGCTTTTAGTTCAGTCAGATCTGCTTCAAACTTCTTTTCAACATTCAGGGTACACCCGAAATCTTCTTCCAATGTGATTACTCATTAAACCTTCTCATCTTTTTGTTCAGTGTGGCAGCCAGCAGCAGTAAATAATAGTGTTATACAGACTGTGGTCAAGACTGTGTTCGGGGGGGGGGGGGGGGCTTCAGCCAGAGAAATATAGAAACAAAATGATGCGACACCCTCAGGACAAATGAAGTGCCTCTTTTATGTATTTATTTGTTAAGTTTCAAACAGGTTTTATTTTGCTCCCAGCTCCACACACACAGATCTGTTTGAACTGGATGTGAAGTCCAGCTTTAACTCCTCTGTTCTCCAGTTAAACTGAGTCACAGTGAGTCCACTCTGCTTTCTGCTGTGGTTATTTAAAGTTTTCTGCTATTCAGCATTTAGTTCTTGCTGCCTGTGTCCCTGGTCCTCTAATCACATTCATCTCATCTTCTATTTAATATATAGAATTTAATCTGCAGCTGATCTTCTCATTACAATATATTTTACATTCATCTTCCATTGTTAATTCTTTTCTAAAGTATTTTTTAGGATTTCTTAATTCTGTGAATATTTAACAGCTACACAACGCCACAAGCAAATTCCTTGTATGTGCAAACCAACATGAGAGTAAATCTGATTCTGACTGAAATGTGATACTCAGGACTTTTGTGTTGTGAGTCACCCATGTTCTTCTTTCTTCTCAGGTTGGATGTCTAATTAATTTGACTCTAACACTGAATTTAAAATTACACAAACTACACAACTTGTAAATGCTTATTAATTTAAGCAATTCAGCAAAAATGATCAAATTATGTTTAATTATATAATAAAGCATTATCATTATTCTTTAGATAAGGCGTCATAATAAATGTTTTAACTGTAAATGAGAACTATGAGATAAAAGTTTTGTTTATTTTTCTTCACTTCACAAAATTGAGGTTTTAGTAGAGAATAAACTCACTGATCACACTAATGAAGTCTTTTATGGATCATTAATCATTCTATTAGCAGACTGATAATAAATAGAATAAAATCATTTCTGAGGTTGACTATAAACTGAATCATCCAACATCACTGTAAGTCATACGAACACACTGTGCAGTCATGCTAAGCACTAATATAATATAATATAATATAATATAATATAATAATATAAAACTGATTGAATTTCTGAGCAAACATCTCTTTAATTACACTTTCTGATCATATGAACCCAGAAACAGAGAAACATTTTAAAAAGGGACTTACTTTTGACGGTGAGTTTGGTTCCTCCACCAAAAGTGTACCACAGTGATACAAACTGGTTAAAGCGTCGTACAAAAACCTCCGTTACACACGAGCGATCACAGCGGCTGAACACACAGAGCTCCACATGTTCCAGATAAATCCAACAATGAATCCTCACAGAGCAGAAGAAGCATCAAACTCCTTTATATCCAACTCGCTGGTTCATATTCCTCTTTGCTGTGTTTGTTGGTTCATATTCCTCTTTGCTGTGTTTGTTGGTTCATATTCCTCTTTGCTGTGTTTGTTGGTTCATATTCCTCTTTGCTGTGTTTGTTGGTTCATATTCCTCTTTGCCTGTTGATGTACAATCCAGTCACACTGAGTTTTATTCCAACTTCCCAGAGATTTTAAATCCAGAGTTTGAGCATCTTCCTGCTGAACTCCTCTGATGCTGCAGGTGAGTTTTCTCCCTGATCTGGCAGCGCTGAGTTGAGCTGGATTCCTCATATGTCCTGCTCCAATCACGACTCCATTGCTTTTGTTGGCTCCAGGGTTGATGGCAGGTTTTTTGATTGGCTGCAGTCTCCGTTCACATCAGCGCTGGTTCTACAGCTGACAGAGACCATCTGTCTGGTCCTGACTGGGTCACAGTGTGCTGACATGTGGATCCTGAAATCAGTGAAGAAAATACAGACGTGAAGATTAAAAAGACAGAACTGATAAAAAGATTAAAGAGACAATGAGAGAATAGTGTGACCTGGTCTGAACAGAACCAAACATGATGAACACTGAGTGAGCAGGCATGAAGCTTTCAAACTGAACTGAGACATGCAAAGTGTCTAAGTGTTCCCCAATAAACTTTGGATTTGATTTAATTATAGATCAGTAAACACATCAATCTAAGTGATATGTTACAGTGACGAGACTCATTTTCAACTTGTGAAACAGTGAACAGTGAACTAGTGAACATGTGAAAAGACTGAAAACATGAAAGTGAACAGCAGAATATTGAAAGTAAAACTATCTCAGTGTAAAACATGATGAGTAAATGATATAAATACAAAAGTATTTCTGAAAAAAAAAAGTAATCCTGAAGCAGGATTCCAGCTTCAGCTTCTTCCATTTTTTTTTTTTGGGGGGGGGGGGGGGTGCAATCAGATAATCTGTTTATTAAAGGCCCCAACAGGTAAAGGTCAGTGGTATTGAGCTGCTTCTCCAGCATTATTATCAGTGCAATGCTCTTTCTGCCTTTATTCATTCATCTACATTTGTTTTAGGTCGTCTGTTAATCATTAAATGCTCAGAACTTGTTATGTTGTTTCACTGTTTTCAGTTTAATGTGGTTGTATGTCTTCATGTATGTCTGCTGTTTACATTTAAATAAAAAGTAGAAAGAAATCTGCAGGTCTGACTTTAACTCTGAGTTGTTGAAATGGCATCAAAAACCAAACTTCCTCTTTCAGCTACAGTCACTTCTTCATTAGCAGACTGAGGTTTTTGTACGGCTCTGTATCAATGTGTGTATGGCACAGCGTCAATCTGCTGACAGTAATAAACTCCTGAATCTTCAGCCTGAACGTTACTGATGGTCAGATTCAAATCATAATCATATCCACTGCCTTGGTATCGACCTGACGTCATAGTAACATGAAAAATAATGACGAGTTTAGGAGTTTCTCCTGGTTTCTGATGGTACCAGGCTAAATCATTATCGATGGCGGTGCTGGCTTTACAGCTGATGGTGGCAGACTCTCCCAGCTGGACTGGGAGGTATTCTGGAGTCTGGGTCATCAAAATGTCTGCTGAGCACACTGAAAAACACAAAGCAGGAACATTGAGTCAACAACCAAGCCAACGGTGAACATGAGCTGAAGGTAGACTGAAGATATGACTAACCTTTGGTGCTGACAGCGAGTACCACGATGGAGAAGCAGATGAGAGACATGCTGGTCTTCTTGGTCTGGTGCTGTTCTCTGTATCACAGTGAGGAAAGTTGGTGGAGCTGTCAGTTATAAAGCCCAGAGGACAGCTGATCACTGTTTCCTCTCCATGTAAATGAAGAGGTGACAGCTGCTTCCTGCTCAGCCTGATACTCACCAACTAGACAAAAATATCCCCCACCTCTTACTCAATCACTATTGTATGGTCCAGGAGAACATTTTATAGAATATGATGATTTTTTAAAATACATACACAGGCCAAATTTGTGTATATAAAAATGTGTAACATCTTCACAAAAAGTTAATAAAATGATGCATTTTATTTCCATTTGTGTATACTGTGGCTGTGGGTCACATTAGGAAAAGAACCTAGAAGAAATGTGTATACAGTATTAGAGGAGGTGCACGGTAACGTTTTAAAATGACGATGGTGATTTGAGCTTAAATAAATGCAAGAGAAAAGGCTAACTGTCATTTTATCATTGATTTTCTTTTTATTATGAGACATAATTTTAGGGAAATATATGTAACTATGTGTGCTGTATTTCAGTGTAGTTATTACTTTGAAAGTTTAAACCTTAGTCAAGATATGATCACAGTTTACACACACATCTGGGTCCTGTTCCATAAAGCAGGATTACCAAATAAACCCGGTTTATATAGTTAGACTGGCTCATTTTCCAGCAGAGGGCTGTTACACAAAACCCTGATTCACATGTTTCTGTCTGCACAACGGCATGAACTTGTTTGGATGTTAACCTGTTAGATGAAGAAGCTCTAATACTGAGAGGAGCTTTCTGTGCAGACTGCTGGGTCCCAGATGATCTGTGTTTCACTGTGTTTCTTCACAAGAGGCGTGTTCTTATATTCAGTTAGAGATGCTGAAAATCTGAATAAAGGCTCTGTTTGCTGCTCTGTCAGATTTGGTAGGAATATAACCAGCGCACATCTTCAACACCTTGGTCAAACTCACTGATTCATTCAGAGGGAGGGAGAGAGAGAGAGAGAGAGAGAGAGAGAGAGAGAGAGAGAGAGAGAGAGAGAGAGAGAGAGAGAGAGAGAGAGACAGAGAGAGAGAAAGACAGAGACAGACAGACAGAGAGAGAGAGAGAGAGAGAGAGACAGAGAGAGAGAGAGAGATTTGCGCATATTCTTGCATTGTTGATAAATGTCTACTGGACCAAACATGGCACCCATTCAGTCCTATAAGAATTACTCTACTTTTTTTTTCTTATAAATAAACTTTATTAACAATTTTGCTGTCAACGTTGGCATTGACAGGTATGGAACCCCATTTCTGGCAAAAAATCAATGAAATGATATGAATAACAAAAATAAAAGTACTTGTGCGACATTATCTAAGTCCAGACACTGACTCACCAGGCATACAATTAAAAATAACAGAGAACCTAGGGAGGAGCAAAGTCTTAGGCATAAATCTAATAAGCAAGAAACGAGATATCTCCACAGATCTTTCCAGCTATTTTGCTGGAGTACAATTTTTTAAGGCACAGGAAAAATAATTTGAAGTCATTTATAAACCAGTCAATGGAGGATTTGCTATTTCTCCACTTACTACAATGAATATGATATTTACCCATTAGAAACCATCACTGCCTGCCAGGGGTCACAAATGATCAACAACTACTTAAATTTCAAATCTTGTTTTCTTTGTTGAAAGTTTCACCTAGAGAGTAAAAATCAAGCTAGAGCATCATTATGATCATTGATTGTGTCAGAAACACTGATCCTGTTATATTGTCTCCTCTTCATTCCACTACTAATACACACATATATACACTGAACACACAGGAAACATCATGCAGTCTATCCCTGAAATGTTCAGCAACATTTCCAGCATGGGGTCGTGTGTGAAAGGGAACAGGGATCAATATTTCAGGAAATCTGTACCATTAAGTTTACACAGCCTGTTCAAAGCAGGAATATTACGCTTTGAGTCTGCCTCGCTGTTCAGTATATATAAAGGTACGGACACAGAATGAGGATTTATTACCTTTAGAGGAAATAACAGAGCTGGATTGACTGAGAGCAGATAAAGTGGCTCATTATAGCATTGCTAAAAACAACTAATCTGAAGGTGTCCTAAGACTTGCCAGAGAGGACTGTGTGTTGATCTGTAAATAGCAGGAAAATCTGTCAAATTCAGATAAAAATCTGACATTTCCACATCATCTTTTTCATCTGACACACCTGAAAGTCCCTCATCACTTTGCTTATAGTCTGCAGATATACAGTACTGTGCTAAAGTCTTAGGCCAACATTAGATTAGTTGTTTTAGCAATGCTGTAATTACCATATATCATTATTTCTCTTAAAGTCTGTAAAGTGTGTAAGTATTCAGACCTTACACTTGAGCAATAGCAGCAACCTGGCTATCTTAAAATTAAGTGGAATGGAGCCTCAATTAATAATAATATTTAATAATTAATGTTAAAGTTAGTTTTAGTCCTCGTTAACTCTCAGTGTGATTCTGAGACGCTTGATAAATATGAGCCCAGACTCACAGTCTGACTTATAACACCTGTTTTTATCTTTTCTGCATCAAACAGCTCACATAGAACAAATCTGTAAAGTGCTGACTTCAGCTAAATCCAGAGATAACTGTTCAGTTTGTAGTCAGTTAAGAGACTTAAGTGAAGACGACAAAATCCAGATCCAGACTCCAGATGGATCATCAGGATCCAGCTGATCCTCTCTCAACACTCCTGGATGTTCACTCTCACTCTGACTTAGGTGACCACCATCTGATGAGAGAAGAAGAAAGAACAGAGGAGATAAATGAGTGTTTAGTGAGACACTTGATCAGCTGTCAGTCAGTGATGCAGCACATCCAGTATAAAGAGCAGCAGGGACTTCAGTCCTGTTCAGACCAGAAGTGGAACAGCTATGCAGCGTAGCTTGCTTCCTTTCAGCTCTCATGTTAACGTGTTGGAGTGAACACACTGAGCTCCAAGCTCACACACCTACACACACTTTTACTATCAAGTGTGTTTCCTCTGCAGATTTCACTCAAGTACACAGAGGAAATAAAGTGCTGAGAGTCATGAACACATCATTACTGAAGAAACAGAGACATTCACTCATCAGTTTACTGATGGATTTACTGCTGATACATGTCAACTCTTATCAAAGTTTAAAACTACAGAGTCTCTGTGGGATTTGAATATGTTTGCTGCTGTTAAATCATCACATAGCAATCAGTCAGAGCTCTCAGCTAAACAGCTGCTGTGATTCCTGGACTTCAGCAGAGGTTCTGGTCTGTATAAAGACCACATGGTTACTAAACGTAATGATGCTTGTGTGAAATCAGAGCCAGTGATTTGCAGGCTGCAGTCAGACTGATCTTAGAGCTCTGACAAAGATGAACTGATCAATAGTTTAGTGTTGAAATGAGAGAACAAACACTTTGAGATCAGATTTGATGATGAGGATCACTGTCTCTATATATCTTGTAAGGCTGTCAGCTGTAATCCAGCTTTATTTCCTGCAGACATCAACACAACAACAGTCGTCTTCACATCAACTCAAACACATGATCACAACAAGTTTCTGGCTCATCTGATTGGCTGACTGTTCTCTCTCTGTCTTTCTGTCCAATCCTGAAGCCTGTCACCATTCTCCTCTCACAGCTTCACTGAGGAAAGCAGCACTGAGAAGGTTGGAGCTTCACCAGGAAATACTGGATCTTTGCTTTGATACTGACTGTGTTTAATACTAAACTGCTGAAACCAGCACAGACTGACTCCAACTCTCTACTGACCTCAGAGTCTCCAGTCTGCAGTCTGGACTCTGCTGAAGATCCATCAGCTGCTTCAAGTCTGAATACTTTAGGTTGTTTCCTCTCAGATCCAGCACTCTCAGATGGGAGGGGTTGTCCTTCAGAGCTGAGACCAGAGAAGCACAACTGATCTCTGACAACCTGCATTTCTCCAATCTGAATAAAGAATAAATGATGTAGATTAAAATCCATTTATAATGCAATCAGATGTGTTCAGGTTTTAAATGTGTAGTTCAACATTACTGTGTCCTCATCAATGAGCTTTTCTCTAAAATGAGCGACTTTGTGACTTGGTCATCGTGTTATTGTGGATCATCATAATGTCAGCCTTAATGAAACAAACAGCTTTTCCTTTTTTTTAAATTGTAAGTGCAGTTTAGACAGATTAATGGCATTAGTTGTATTTCATTCATCTCATTAGCTTCATTAGCCATTTGTTGTTTCAAAAGGTGAAAAATGTTCATTCACATTTTAACATTAATGTACCATTTTTACATTTTAATATACTATTTAAATTATAATGTTTTAAATGATGGATCTTTTAAATTACACAATGTTTTTACACCAACCTTAAACCAAGTATCACATGACTAAATGCTCACAATCAACAGTTTCAATAATAAACTATCAGGTAAACTCTGACGTTTAAAGAGTTAAATCATCAAGCGTTACCAGGCAACCAACCCTGTGGCTAACTAGTGTGAGGACAAACAGTTCAGCTGGCAGCAGTCTTTAAAAGTTAGCAGTCTTACCGGCTGCTTCTCTGGTGTTTGTAGGTGTTTCTGCTCTGTGTAAATCTGGATTATCTGTTTTTTTCCATTAATTATTAGCTGGTTGTCTCTCTGCTGTTTCTGTCAGCTTGTGAAATCTACTCAGACTCAGTTTGATGGTGGACTGTTCAACTTGACTGAACCTGAGGAAACAGCAGATTCTGGTTCTATGGCTGCGTCGGTCATCACTGGGCTGTTCCTGTTCTTCTGTCTACTGCAGTCTGCCTCTGCAGGTAAGATATGTGTGTGTGTGTGTGTGTGTGTGTGTGTGTGTGTGTGTGTGTGTGTGTGTTTGTATGTGAGTGTGTATTAGACACTGAAGAAACACAAACATACTTAGTTGATATGTGGAACTCAGACTGCTGAAGCCTCATATTAGTTTCAACTCTGGAAGTCATTTTTACTCACAACAAGACTGTGGATTTTAAATTCCTGAAAACATTTACATTCTACACATTTGTGTTCAGCAAATCCTGAAAATTATGAACCAAACATTTTAAACTTCACTGAAGCTTCAGTCAGTGAACTCACTTCAGACTCTTCAGTTTGCAGTTTGGACTCTCGAGTCCAGCAGACAGACGCTTCACTGATGAATCAGACAGTTCGTTCCAGCTCAGGTCTAGATCTGTCAGATGGGAGGGGTTGGCCTTCAGAGCTGAGGCCAAAGCTTCACAGTGAGTCTCTGAGAGTCCACAGTACCGAAGTCTGTAATGACACAAATATTACAACATATGTTATCATGACAGAGGACACTTTATATTTACTTCATGCATTTGATGATGAACATTTGCTCAATCTTTATTTCTGAGGCATTTTATTCCTTTAATGTAAAATGACAGTTGATCTGATCCCATGTCTGTCTCTGTTACAGGTCCCGGGTGAAGGGACAAGCGGGCAGATTGCTGATAAATAAGAAGAAAGCACAAATAGCAGAATGACAATGTTTGTGTTACCGTAGCTCTCTTCAGAATTTATTTAACATTCATTCAGTCACAATCATGACACAAGTGTTTTCTTCTGGTCCTTTCTATAGTCTCACACAGATATTCAAAATGCTACTTAGCACAATCTTTGTCCATTACTGACAATTATTTAACATGTGATTAGGTCACTGTGGGTATTCAAGCTGATAACTGAGAGCTCGACCAAATGGCTAGTCACACACAAACTCTTACAATTCACAGAATACAATATGAGTTAAACTACACAACAACACATTAATAATTAACATTAGCGCGGGAGCGCTTACTACAAACTATAGCGGGAGTACGTCGCTGCTAGCTCACATTTACACACAGCCCATCATAAAACGGTTCAAAATGTAAACATTTTCCCACACCAGCGAATCTGGCTTCATGCCTAAAGCATCGTCTAACCACGCGACACATTCTGTCCATTATTTGTTGGACCTAAACATCAGACTCACCTGATAAATAAGAAGAAAGCACAAATAGCAGAACGACAATGTTTGTGTTACCGTAGCTCTCTTCAGAATGAGGAAAAGTTTCCTCCCCACGAAGAAGACACACACGCCTACACACACACCACTACTGCCCTCTCTTGGCCTATTTCTGCTACTGCACTGAATTTTTCCCAACGGACAAATGGATGTAATTACTCCCAACCAGGTTAATGTGCAAAAGATAAAATAAAAATACAATTCAAATAAAACAAATGTGGCCACATTTTGTGTGGGTCACATCTCCACTAAGTTAACATGAGGACATCTTGATTAGAAAACCACTTTTACTGTCCACTATTTTAATGTGACTGCAGGATATTTAGACTCAGTTCAGCTCAGTGAACAGTTCCAGTTGAGAAAGATCATCTCTCTTTGCTACCTGCTGCTGTCAGGTTCACATCCATAAGCAGCTACATTTACTGACTGTTCACAAACACTAATGAAACTAATGACCTGATGTACTGTAAAATTTAGGTGATAATTGCTAATAATGAACAATGTTGTATCTGTTAAAAGGGTACTTGATTGTTGACCATCGTATGCTAAAGATGATCAAATCTGAAGGCATTATGTTAAACGAAGAAGTATACTGTATGTGATTCTGCAACTACTAAGTGAATAAGTACTTTATGATTGAATAACATTATTTACACTCAATTTTATATTATTTATGTTTGAAGAACTAAACACTGATTTATTTCTGCACTGATTTATAATGTTAATCACATCTGGACTTACACAGCCTTTCTGCAGTTCCTCACAGCTGGGATCAGTCTCCATCGTCCCTCCTCTGATGTGTTGTACTTCTTCAGGTCCAACTCATCCAGAACCTCCTCTGACATCTGAAGCATGTAGGCCAGAGCTGAGCACTGGATATCAGAGAGTTTCTTCTCTGATCTGTTCTCTGACTTCAGGAACTCTTGGATCTCCTGATGTACTGAGCGGTCGTTCATCTCCGTCAGACAGTGGAAGATGTTGATGCTTCTGTCAGGAGAGACATAACCACTGTTCATCTTCTTCAGGTTGTTGATGACTCTCTGGATGGTTTCTGAACTGTTCTCTTTCCACCCCAGCAGGTCTCCTAAGAGACTCTGGTTGGACTCCAGAGAGAGGCCATGAAGGAAGCGGACAAACAGATCCAGGTGGCCATTCTTACTTTGGAGAGATTTCTTCATGGCTCTTATCAGGAAGTCATCCAAAGAAAGGGAATCATAATTTCTGTCAGTGCTTCTGAAAAAAGCAGAAAATGTCCCTAAGACAAACTTTGGTTCTGATTCTCTGTGTTTGTAGTCTTCTCCCAGGAAGTCCTTCAGTACCTCTGTGTTCCTGCTGGTGTAACAGTGGTACATGTAGACTGCAGCCAGAAACTCCTGAACGCTCAGATGAACAAAGCAGTAGACCTTTTTCTTGAACATCATTTTCTCTGTTTTGAAAATCTCTGTAAAAAATCCTGACGACACTGCAGCTTCTGTGACATCAAGACCACACTGCTCCAGGTCTTTTTGGTTGAAGATGATGTTTCCTTTCTCCAGATGTTCAAACGCCAGCTGCCCCAGCTTCAGAAGAAGGTTCCTGTCAGCCTCCGTCAGCTCCTGTGGACTCATCTCAGGTCCCCTGTCGTACTTGTTCTTCTTCCTCTTTGTCTGAACCAGCAGGAAGTGTGAGTACATGTCAGTCAGGGTCTTGGGCAGCTCTCCTCTCTGGTCTGTAGTCAACATGAGCTTCAAAACTCTAGCAATGATCCAGCAGAAGACTGGGATGGTACACATGGTGTGGAGGCTCCTGGATGTCTTGATGTGTGAGATGATTCTGCTGGACTGCTCTTCATCACTGAATATCCTCCTGAAGTACTCCTCCTTCTGGGGGTCAGTGAAGCCATGTACCTCTGTTATCCTGTCAGCACATTTCTGATCCAGGATCTGATTGGCTGCTGCAGGTCGGGAAGTTATCCAGATGAGAGCTCGGGGAAGCAGATTTGCCTTGATGAGGCTTGTCAGCAGCACGCTGACTGATGACTTCTGTGTGACATCAGACACAACCTCACTGTTGTTGAAATCCAGTGAAAGTCTGCTTTCATCCAGGCCGTCAAGGATGAATAAAACTTTAAAGTCTTCAGAGTCGAGCATCTCTTCTGTGACGTCCTTTAATGTTGGATAGAAACGACGGATCAGTGTGAGCAGACTGTGCGGCTCATTTTTGACCACGTTCAGCTCCCTGAATGGAAGTGGAATCAGCAGACTGATATCTTTGTTTTCGGAGCCCTCTGCCCAGTCCAGAATGAACTTTTGCACTGAGAAGGTTTTTCCAACGCCAGCGACGCCACTTGTCAGAACAATGTTGATGATGTGTTCCTGTTGGCCAGGTAAGACTTTAAAGATGTCGTGACATTTGATCGGTGTGTCATGGAGGATCTTTGTACTGGAAGCTGTTTCAAGCTGTCTCACTTCATGTTGGGCGTTATCCTCTTTACTCTTTGCCTCTGTGATGTAGACCTCAGTGTAAATCGCTTTGAGGAGGGTTTCATTTCCTGATTCATCAGTTCCATCAGTCGTTTTTTGATATTTCCTTGTCAGAATGACCATGTATCTACCTAAAACCTTCTTCCGTCCACCACCTGCTGAAATAGAAGAAAAATATAGATTTTAACAACTAGATACAGATATGTAAACATATATATACCAATACAAACCGGTGTATAAGTCGCACCTTTGTATAAGTCGCAGTCTATTTTGGGGGGTGTGGGGAAAAAATATTCTATTCTATTAAAGACTGGTTTATTTGAATGCACCAGTAGTTATTCATTTCTAAACACGTATGTTTATTCTCCAAAACGTTTTTCATTTCCATTTATTTGAAACACAATTAAAACACACAGATTACACCTGAAACAGTGTATTGGGTCAATGGTTAATGGTCCGGTAATTATTTGCTTAACTGAACTGGATCAATATATTAAGTTAGACCTAGTTCAGGTTAGGCCACGAGTTTCAATCGAACCTTTTAAAAGAAAACAGTAACTTTACATATGTAATACAGTGTGCACCTGTGTGTCATTCCCAGAGTCAAACAAAGCATCATCTTCTGTTCCATCCAGTGGAAAAACAACTAAGTAAGTGAATCTTAATGCTTTTTAAAGTGAAGGCATTGATTATATTTTGGCTTTATATGAGGATATTACACTGTAACAGAATAAAGAGATTTTTCTTTGAGTTGGACAAATATTGGACATGTAAATGGACACTTGCTGAATTCCATGTGAATTTAGGGTCTGAGTGGTGGTTCTTTCATGCTGTGAGCCCTTTAAACCAAATTTATTTTTAGCTTAGATTCATTAAAGAAATAATCTTTACCCTGGTATTTCTTTTGTTGAAGCTGGTGTACCATAAGGACAGACAAATCAGTCTAACATTATTTTTGTCCACGCATTACAATTAATAGAATGCTGTTATCCATTAACTTCATGTGTCACTGATTTTCAGATTCCTTCCTCTAACTTACCTTTTGGCTCTGGTTGGAAGTTTTGTAAACTCTGCACCAGATCATTCCTGTAGATCTTTTCTAAAATCTTCTTTGTTAGCTGCAGAGCTCCATGATCCTGATGTTTCTGTACCATCAGATCCACTGTGTCCCGCCTTGCTGCATTCTCCAGTTTAGCCACTGGGATGCCGTTAAAGCCCTCCAGGACGTCATCCAGCTCTAGGTACCATTTGAATGTCTTGAAGCCATCATCTTTTAACTTTTCAAGAGTATTCAAGAGCTCCTCTTCGACTTTCGCCATTATGACTCCCTGCTGAAAATAAGAGAAAATTGAAGTAGGACATGAATTCAGTTCTCATCTCATGCTACTTTACCACTATGACTTTTGTATGTTTATAAATCATCTACTGGTTGAACAACTTTTGTTATCTTCATACAGTAGCTTCAGTCTTTCACCACTGCAAAACATTATCATATGCATTCCAGCTGAATACATTTACATCTTGTGTGAGGAAGCAAACAAGATTTTTGCAGCCATGTTCCAAGTGTGAGGCTTCGGGAGTCTGTATTTCAAATTAAATGAGTATATCTATCAAAATAAAAGGTTCTTAAAAACATAAGTATGCTTCACCCACTCTCTGGCTGTGGCCCGCTACACTGTATACTGTAAATAGTTATTATGGTATTACAGCACATTTCATGATAAACTTCTATATTTTTACCTCACATACCTCTACAGGAGTTCATGAGGGATCAGCTGGTAACGTTGGACACTGAGGGAAGCTGTTTGGTGAAAACCTGAAGGGAAAATAAAAATGATGAGATACTACACTTCACTATTGTCATTCCTGGTGCTTAAACTGGGAGGTCAGAGGTCATCTGCTGATCATGAGCCAACAGGCATACAGTTTCTTTCTGAAGGACAACTGAAAATAAAAATGCTTGTTAACATTATGATTTGAGGAACACTGAACCTCTTGTATCACCTGCTAGTGCTGCTACAGTTGTTGGTGATAAACACTCATCCTGTTTATTCTTGTTGAACTGATGCCAAACCTGCAAGGTAAGTTCATGAACTTTGTGTGCACAGTTGGCCCAACATAACATAACTATTTCCTACTCATTTCTAAACATCCAATCTCATCATGATGACCTGTTCAGACACAGAATCTGGTGTCATGAATGTGTATCATAAGCAGCTCTCCACTGATTCAGCATTGCCAGATATTCTTTGTTGTTAAAACCATGTGCCAACATTACATCACGATGTAACCATCCACTCCTGTCATGGGCTCTGCTGAAACTTCCTGCTTCTCCTGCACACACCCCTCTGCTCACTCCACCAGTCAGCATCTGCCAGTGGTTCCCGCCATTACACTGTCCACACCCACTCACACTCCCCTGCACTGTCTCTCAGTAAAAGTCAGTGTTTTTTCTACTCCTGCCTCTGCCCTTTCATTCTGTGTCTCCTCTCTGATCTGACCCTTCATCGTTTCAGGTGATATTGTACTTTTACAGCATTTTCACAAACATATGTTTAAACACCAAATAACAAAACAACTGGAGTAAAACTCAACTCATTTATTTTCCTATAGACAATGTTATGTCACTCATAATTTGAACATTTCTACGGCTGGACTGCCATAAAACTCCCCTGATTAAATCATCAGTACAAAAGATGAACAAATGCATCATTAAACATCTGGTTTCCATGTCACTCAGTACAATGGAGTAACTCACTGACATGTTTTATCTTTCTTGTCTCACCAACACCTGAGACAATATGACAGGAAGTGTTAACTGTGGCACCATTTTGTTTCACCCCAGTTGTGTAGTAATATTAACAGTAGCTGTAAGAATAGTACTGGCAGTAATAGCAGGAGTCGCAGTGATACTTGTGACACTAACAATGATTTAACAGTAACAATAACACTACCAGCACAAGGAAACCAGGAAACTGTCAGATCAGAACAAAAGATTCAAGACAAACAGGCAGGAAAAGTTTCACAATGACAGAACAGGAAGTAACATCTTTGAAACTCTTCCAGCCGCACATAGTTCTGCTTCGACACTCAAACATGAAGCACTAAATACTTTTTTACTTATTCATGTGTCAAAATAATGTTTTATTACATTAACACTCACTCTGCTTTATACGTCCTATTTTCCTCCAAAAGCTTTAACCAGTGCTCCTCGGCTCCACTGACTGTAAAATGGACTCTCATCAGAATGATTGCTTAATTTACGTTCAGTGCTCCTCCTTTCCTCTCAAACGTCAACAGAAAACAAAGTGAAGATATTTAAGGTGTTACAGTGTTGTCCAGTAGGGGGCAGCACAGACCTGCCAGTACTAAACACACCTGTTTGTGTGCTGTTTTTACAGCTTTCAAATGTAAAAATGGGTCAAATTTGACCCTGAACAGTATGTAATGGTTAAAAGATCTACTTCAAATGTGCTTTCAGTGTTCAGTGATGGAGGATGTATTCAGTCATTTAAAGTCTCTGATCAGCTTCTATTGAGCTTCAGCAGTGTGAGTTAGTCATATCAGTGGTATCTGACACATTTACAGTCTTTTTAGCATCAGATTCCCTCTCAGTGTTTCCTTTCCTTCCTTCCTTCCTTTCCTCCCTGACACATTTACAGTGTTTTTAGCATCAGATTCCCTCTTAGTGTTTCCTGTTGAGCTGTGGAAGTATAATAACAAAAGAGACAGCAGACAGGAAGGACATGATGGAGGGAAACAGAAGCGAAGAGAATCTGGACTGATGGAAACGTTGTAGGAGCCACTTAACTCCAGCAGATGGCAGTAATGCAACACACAGGATGCAAGCTGCCGCAAAACACAAAGAAGAAGAAGAAGACGAACGGAAAGTAAGCTAACCCGGAAGTGTTCGTCCTCCGTGATATGTGATGGACGGCGGGA
Organism: Scomber colias; assembly: GCA_021039105.1. Taxonomy (NCBI): domain Eukaryota; kingdom Metazoa; phylum Chordata; class Actinopteri; order Scombriformes; family Scombridae; genus Scomber; species Scomber colias. Next base: position 272,195 of record JAJDFG010000213.1, read on the forward strand.
TAATTGTGTTGTTTTATAAACAGGCGACTTTATTTATCAGCGTTTAAGCTTCAGGGCTGCATGTTAAAACACATCACAGTATCTGTTTAACATGAAAAACGAAACGAACACGGACAGAAGTGCGTTAGCCTGCTGGGCTAGCTCCGATGCTAACAGCTGTTAACTGCAGACAGCTGTTAGCATCTGCAGCAGCTTATTTTAGTTTCTGTTATAAAAGCTTTAAATGAGCTAAGAGGCTAATATGTTACTCTGATGTTTTCAGTCTTTAGAAGATATTTAATTTAAAAGGGAAACTATCCTGGTCACCACCTGCCATGAAAGAAGAAGAAGATGATCAGTCCATCAGAGAGAGAGGAGAGCTGCTGGACTTCAACCAGGACCAGAACCTGGACCAGGACCCAGAGCACCATACCAACAACCTTGTTAGAAGACAAGAATCAGACTCAGCCTCTGCGTTCACCGATACACAGGTCAGTGTTCAGGACTTCACAATAAAACCGGCTTCATAACCAGACTAAAGACATGATGAGGACGAGTCTCGAGGGTCTGTTGCTGAAAACTGTATCACGATAAAAGTGTTTCATATCAGCCGAGATCGATAATTGCTGATTTTTCTATGACCTATTTAAATAAGGCTGTGAAATAAGGAAGACACCTGCACACTGATTTATGCGCTCCTGTGATTTAATTACAAACCAACGCAACGTTTCGACCCCGAAAGGTCTTCGTCAGGTGCAAAAGAATATGTAAAAACAACTAAACTATTTAAAATAGGGACCAGGGGTAAAAATATTGTATCTGTACTTATATCTGTACTTATAAAGCTCTTTTCTAGCTGTTATGACCACTCTTTTACTCTACGTCTCATTCACACATATTCATACACTGATGACAGGAGCTACCACACAACCTGCTCATCAGGAGGAAACTAACCGTTCATACACACTGTTGGCTGGAGGAGCCGGGAATCAAACCACCAACCTTCCTGAACCACAGCCGCCACTTAACGTTCCTGCAGACAGGGAAAAGAAACGTCAACACAACCATGAAAAACACTCAAATAAATAAATGTACATAAGTCTGAATCACAATGAACACTTAATAATTATCTCTTCACATTAAGGTGCAAAAATAAATATTAAAGAAATGTTTAACGATGGTGTTTTAAAATATGTGCAAAGTGTTCATTATAAACATAGATATTACATATTGCACCAATATTGTAGAGATGACTGTTGGTGCTTTCACTAAATAATCATCAGTAATGTGGATTTAATGACAAAGTGGGTAAAAGGTAAATAATAGAAGAGCTAGAACATTTTGGTAAGTTCAGACAATTACATCATTTTACTGTAATCAGCCTTTAAAAGCAGGAAAAGAAACACTCTCATATACGTCTATCATCAACACTTTCAGGCTTTGTGTTCATGGAGTTTTTCTGCTGTAAATACTACCATAAATAATTACTAATATATAATAATCCTAACACATATCAAACTATTTTCCTCCTTAGAGGCCGTTGTCTAACAAGGAGAAAACAGCTCGTCACAGAGCACGCGTCAACGCTAACGCTGTTTTAAGGGCCAACTACCTTGCCCGAAGACGTGAAAGGTAGTTTACTCTCTCTCTCATATATGCAGATAATTGTTTTAACAGACAACTTGAATGAATGAGGCTTCATTTGTTTCTATTCATAGCTATCAAAGGGGGAAAAGACAGGGAAAGATTACACATAAACCAGCAGCAGAGCTCTCCAAGGAACAGCAGAAGGTGTTGAGGGAAAAGTGGAGAGAGAACCAGAGAAACCACAGAGCGAAGAAAAGGAAAGAAGAAATGCTTCAAGAAGCTCAGTCCAACAGTCAGAGAGAAGACCAGCTGGACTTCACAGACCAGGACTACTACAAGATCATAATGGAGGAGAACCAGGACCTGGAGCAGCACACTGACTTCCTGGTTATTAAAAGAGAAGAGTCAGACTCTGCTAGCACCGATACACAGGTCAGTGTTCAGACATGAGGACGAGGCTCATCTGTTCATTCTGTTGTTGGAGAGAAAGTCTGAAAAAGAAACTAAAACGCTTCCAGTCTTTGTGTTCATGGAGTTATTCTGCTGTAGAATCCAAAAAAGGTCTCAGTGTTTCCTGGTTTCAGCTTGTTGAGAGGAAAATAAAGTTAGACAATATTTGTTTACCTCTAAACTAACTCACTAACTCTGCTCCAACTCATCAACTTTCATTGACCTCCTAAACAAATGAGCCGTACCACCTGAATCTACAGATGGAGGAACAATTAAAAGGACAAACCTGAATAATAAAAATAAATGTGAAGGGTCATGAGATGAGGAAAGAACCAAAGGTCTGATTCCTTCATAAATACCTTACCATACAAATTATGGCGCTTTTCCACTACACAGTTCCAGCACTACTCGGCTCGGCTCGACTCGGCTCGGTTCCAGGAACCTTTTCAATTACAAAAAGGTACCTACTCAACGTGGGAGGGGTCGTCATAGCAACGGCTGTGCGAAACTGCCGTGACTTTGTTTTCTACGCGACACAAACACATAAACAATGGAGGCAATGGTGTACTTGCTGCTGTATGTATCTTTCTGTCTCACACACTTCCTTCCTTCCTTCCTTCCTTCCTGTGGCTTTCTGTCTCACACACTTCCTTCCTTCCTTCCTTCCTGCTGCTGTGTGTGTCTTTCTGTCTCACACAAAGCAAGAGAAGAGAAACCAATCTCTGTAACGCTGTTGTTGGTATTTAAAAATGCCGGCTTTGATTCTTGTGTGGGACAGCTCATGACTCTTCCAGTGACTCTCTGACCAATCAGAGGCCGGCAGTCTGATGATGTCACATTTAGTATCGGCTCGGCTCGCTTGGAACCTCGGCAGAGCAGATACTAAAAAGCAGCAGGTACCAGGAACTATCCCTGATGGAGCAGCAGAAAAACCAGGTCGAGTCGAGTCGTGCTGGAACTGTGTAGTGGAAAAGCTCCATTAGTGATGCCATTCAAAAAGTTGCAGTAACCTCCAAAAGTGAGATAATCAGATGTCATAAAATAATTGCTTCCTAAATTCTGTATTGTCGTTTTAAAGGAGCTGATCGTTCACTTTATTAATATGAAACTTTTCATACAAAGGAAATACAACTCAAAGTGTTTTATAAGCTACATACAAACATAAAGGAGAGTAAATATGGATCTGGAGACTAATGCACACAAGAATAACTATAAAGCCAAAGTTTACTGAATGAAACAACAATAAAAGGTGTGATTTATCTACCTGACATAAAACAGAAAGAAGAAGAAGAAGATCAGTCCATCAGTCAGAGTGGAGACCTGTTGGACTTCACAGACCAGGACCAGAACCAGGACTACTACAAGATCATAATAGAGGAGAACCAGGACCTGGAGCAGCACACTGATGACCTCGTTATTAAAAGAGAAGAATCAGACTCTGCTAGCACCGATACACAGGTCAGTGTTCAGGACTTCACAATAAAAGTCTGAAAAAAGGAAAGTAAAACACTTCCAGGCTTTGTGTTCTCCATGAACACAAAGCCTGGAGAAAAACTACAAAAATGATTTACATGTCTGCTAATTTATCACTAATATATAATAAATATATGTAAAACTATTTTCCTCCTTAGAGACCGTTGTCCAGCAAGGAGAAAACAGCTCGTCACAGAGCACGCGTCAACGCTAACGCTGTTTTAAGGGCTAACTACCTTGCCCGAAGACGTGAAAGGTAGTTTTCTCTCTCTCTCATATATGCAGATAATTGTTTTAACAGACAACTTTTAATAGGCTTCATTTGTTTCTATTCATAGCTATCAAAGGGGGAAAAGACAGGGAAAGATTACACATAAACCAGCAGCAGAGCTCTCCAAGGAACAGCAGAAGGTGTTGAGGGAAAAGTGGAGAGAGAACCAGAGGAACCACAGAGCGAAGAAAAGGAAAGAAGAAATGCTTCAAGAAGCTCAGTCCATCAGTCAGAGAGAAGACCAGCTGGACTTCACAGACCAGGACTACTACAAGATCATAATGGAGGAGAACCAGGACCTGGAGCAGCACACTGACTTCCTGGTTATTAAAAGAGAAGAGTCAGACTCTGCTAGCACCGATACACAGGTTAGTGTTCAGACATGAGGACGAGGCTCATCTGTTCATTCTGTTGTTGGAGAGAAAGTCTGAAAAAGAAACTAAAACACTTCCAGTCTTTGTGTTCATGGAGTTATTCTGCTGTAGAATCCAAAAAAGGTCTCAGTGTTTCCTGGTTTCAGCTTGTTGAGAGGAAAATAAAGTTAGACTATATCTGTTTACCTCTAAACTAACTCACTAATTAACTCACTCACTCTGCTCCAACTGATCAACTTTCATTGGTCCCCTAAACAAATGGCCCGTACCACATGTGTTTAAATATATTAATTATATTTGTTCTTGTGTGTTGAAGGAAATGGATGACTCTGGTTCATACTCCACCTACACCATCGACGGCAGTAATTCACCTCCATGCTGGTTTCCACTCGACATAAAACAGGAGGAAGAAGAAGAAGAACAGTCCATCAGTCAGAGAGGAGACCTGCTGAACCCAGAGCACCACACCGACCACCCCGTTATTAAAATAGAAGAATCAGATTCACCCTCTGCTACCACCGATACACAGGTCAGAGTTCAGGACTTCACAATAAAAGTCTGAAAAAGTGTTTCTCAGTGTTTGGTCCCTCTGACTGATATATTATTATATATGACATCATTAGATTATTAATAGTCAGCATCAGAGGAGGGTCTGTCGGATGGTCGAACCTCGGATTCAGGAGGAGCAATGTGGTTTTCCTCCAGGCCGTGGAACAGTGGACCAGCTCTACACCCTCTGCAGGATCCTTGAGGGTGCATGGGAGTTTGCCCAACCAGTCCACATGTGTTTTATGGACTTGGAGCATTCGACTGTGTCCCTCGGGGTGTCCTGTGGGGGGTTCTCCGGGAGTATGGGGTCCCCTGTATGACCGGTGTCAGAGCTTGGTCCGCATTGCAGGTAATAATTCGGACTTGTTTCCAGTGAGGATTGGACTCCGCCAGGGCTGCCCTTTGTCACCGATCCTGTTCATAATCTTTATGGACAGGATTTCTAGGCGCAGTCAAGGCCTTGAGGGGGTCCGATTTGGTGACCTCAGGATTGGGTCACTGCTTTTTGCAGATGATGTGGTCCTGTTGGCTTCATCAGACCGTGACCTCCAACTCTCACTGGATCGGTTCACAGCCGAGTGTGAAGCAGCCGGGATGAGAATCAGCACCTCCAAATCAGAGTCCGTGGTCCTGCCCCAAGTGGAGGAGTTCAAGTACCTCGGGGTCTTGTTTACAGTGAGGGAAGGATGGAGCGGGAGACCGACAGGCGGATCGGTGCGGCGTCTGCAGTAATGTGGACTCTGCACAGATCCGTCGTGGTGAAGAGAGAGCTGAGCCGAAAGGGCTTCCCTGCTTAGGTTGTAGCCCCCGCGACCTGACCAGGATAAGCGACAAGAAGACGAGACAAGACATCAGTGTTAGAGCAGCATGTTTAGCCCAGTGGTTCCCAACCTAGGGGTGGGGCCCCTCCAAAGGGTCAGCAGATAAATGTGAGGGCTGCTGAGATGATTAATGGACATTTGATTGTTAATTGTATGTATTTATTTGTTCTTTGTTTAAGTGGTCACCTGACATAAAACAGGAAGAAGAAGAACAGTCCATCAGTCAGAGTGGAGACCTGCTGGATTTCAACCAGAACCAGAACCAGAACCTGGACCTGGACCTGGAGCATCACATCAACATCACAGTTAAAGAAGAATCAGACTCAGCCTCTGCTACCTCCGATACACAGGTCAGTGTTCAGGACTTCAGGATTAAACAGACTTCATAAAGACATGAGGAGTCTCTAGGGTCAATGATGATACACAAACGTTTCTGTGTCCATATGGTTTTTTTCAAATTTACAAAGGTTAAAATTTGAAAATTTATATATGAATAACTTGGACCCAGCATAAAATGTCTTCTTTTAATCTATTTTGAGAGAGTATATTAGAAGGTTATGGAAAAAATGTCAAGGTGGTGTAACCATAAAAACCAAATAGTTCAGCTTGCTTAAAAACAGTAAATAGTCAATAAAACACCTTCCTTCAACTAGTTTGGCATGATCTTACATCCTTCCTTCCTTCCTTCCTTCGTACCTAACACCATATCAACTAGTTTGGCATGATCTTACATCCTTCCTTCCTTCCTACCTAACACCATATCAACTAGTTTGGCATGATCTTACATCCTTCCTTCCTTCCTTCCTACCTTCCTTCCTACCTAACACCATATCAACTAGTTTGGCATGATCTTACATCCTTCCTTCCTTCCTTCCTTCCTTCCTTCCTACCTAACACCATATCAACTAGTTTGGCATGATCTTACATCCATCCTTCCTTCCTCCCTTCCTTCCTTCCTTCCTTCCTTCCTACCTAACACCATATCAACTAGTTTGGCATGATCTTACATCCTTCCTTCCTTCCTTCCTTCCTTCCTACCTAACACCATATCAACTAGTTTGGCATGATCTTACATTATAACTTTTATATTAAATAAAGCTAATAGAATACAATTGGTCTAAATATTACATTTAATCTGGAGAATCGTATCAAGTCAAGTAAACTACATGAAGTGTCTAGTAGTGTAACCACCATGTAAGAGACCATTTTGTTGGTCATGTGACAGGAAGTGGACCCCCGATGATCACAACTGCTGCCTATCAAGGTTAGAAGCTCTAAAAAACTACTCATAAATTGACTGAATTGGTTTTACGGCCAGTTCACATGTCAAATGGTGTGACCCTAGAAAAATATTCATGATTCATAAAAATGAATATTTACTTGAGACCAAAGCCGTGTGCTTACACAGGTGTCCATGGTAATGTCTGTCAAATTTGATTTTAAAATGAAATGTCAAATGGTGTAACTGGTTATTGTGAGCCTCTTTGTTAGAATATCAGTAGTTTATGAAGCTGTATGATAAACAACTACTTTGGAAGATGTACAATAGTTTCAAAATACCAAAAAAAAAAATCCAAGATCCAGGAGAAATGTTACTCAAACATTAAAATATAATGATTTACATTCCTGCTATTTCATTACTTCTATAAAACATTTGTAAATTACACAAACTAAATATATAAAATCGATTTCCCTCCTTAGAGGCCGTTGTCTAACAAGGAAAAAGTGGCTCGTCACAGAGCACGCGTCAATGCGAACGCTGCTGCAAGAGCCAATTACCTTGCTCAAAGACGTGAAAGGTAGATTATACACACTCACACACTCACACACACACACACACACACACACACACACACACTTATACAGATAAATGTTTTTACAGACGATTTTTCATAGGCTTTATTTTTTTTATTCGTAGTTATCAAAGGAGAAAGAGAGAGGGAAAGATTACAAACACACCCGTAGCAGAGCTCTCCAAGAATCAGCAGCAGAAGATGAGGGACAAGTGGAAAGAGTACCAGAGAAACTACAGAGCAAGGAAAAGGAATAATATTGGGATACAGCAGTTCAACTTCTTTCAGGATCAACCCTCGAGGGTAGAATACTGTTACCGAATATCGGAGGGAGTCGTCGCAGAGTACGATGAATCAGTTCCAACGAGCCACGAATGGTACCAAGTGACTTCTGAGGAGCCGGCTGCCCTCCGTGTGTCTGTAGGAGACCTGGTGTCTGCTCGGGCTGCCAAGACCTTCCCCTCCACGTCTAGCAGCCGTCAGCAGGCTCGCCCGGATCACATGTGGCAGTATCAGGTCTCCCATGTGGACGCTGGCTGGGAAAAGCATCTTCACCTGAACTCAACCACGACGTTCAACGAGGGTTTCCTCACATCTTCGCCCTGATCAGGGTCCGACGTGACCCCTGATCAGGGTCCGACGTGACCCCTGATCAGGGTCCGACGTGACCCCCGATCAGGGTCCGACGTGACCCCCGATCAGGATCCGACGTGACCCCCGATCAGGGTCCGACGTGAGAGAGGAAGCACAGATGGAAGAAAGGAAAGAAGGAAGGGAAGAAAGGAAGGAAGGAAGGAAGGAACAGTCAAAACAGACGGGTCAATTTGATCCGGGAGTTAAACCTGGGTCCGACGTGGCCCCTGATCAGGGTCCGACGTGACTCCCGATCAGGGTCCGACGTGACTCCCGATCAGGGTCCGACGTGACCCCCGATCAGGGTCCGACGTGACTCCCGATCAGGGTCCGATGTGTCTCTGATCAGGGTCCGACGTGACCCCCGATCAGGGTCCGACGTGACCCCCGATCAGGGTCCGACGTGACCCCCGATCAGGATCCGACGTGACCCCCGATCAGGGTCCGACGTGACCCCCGATCAGGGTCCGACGTGACTCCCGATCAGGGTCCGACGTGACCCCCGATCAGGGTCCGACGTGACCCCTTACTTCTTTCCTTCTTCCTTCCTTCCTTCCTCCCTCCCTCCTACTTTCCTTCCTTACTTCTTTCCTCCGTCCTTCCTTCCTTCCTCCCTCCCTCCTACCTTCTTTCCTCTCTCCCTCCTACCTTCCTTCCTTACTTACTTCTTTCCTCCATCCTTCCTTCCTCCCTTCCTTATTTCCTTTCCTCCCTTCCGTCCTCCATCCCCTTTTTCCTTCTTTCCTTCCTTCCATCTGTGCTTCCTCTCTCCTTCTTTCTTTCTTTCCTCCATCTCCCTTTCTTCCTTCCTCCCTCCCTCCTACCTTCTTTCCTCCGTCCTTCCTTCCTTCCTTCTTTCCTCTGTCCTTCTTTCCTTCCTCCCTCCCTCTTACCTTCTTTCCTCCCTCCCTCCTACCTTCCTTCTTTACTTACTTCTTTCCTCCATCCTTCCTTCCTTCCTCCCTTCCTTATTTCCTTTCCTCCCTTCCGTCCTTCATCAGGGTCCGATGTGTCTCTGCACTGTGAACTGAAAACTCCTCAAAGATGAAAAGTAGCACTTGGGAGTTTTGTTCCTGTATTTTTGTTCATTTCCAGGTTTTAACCCTCCTGTCGTCCTCCCGGGTCAAATTGACCCGTCTGTTTTGACTGTTCCTTCTTTCCTTCCTTCCTTCCTTCCTTCCATCTGTGCTTCCTCTCTCCTTCTTTCCTCCATCTCCCTTTCTTCCTTCCTCCGTCCTTCCTTCTTTCCTGTCCTTCTTTCCTTCCTCCCTCCCTCCTACCTTCGTTCCTTCCTTACTTCTTTCCTCTGTCCTTCTTTCCTTCCTTCCTTCCTCCCTCCCTACGACCTTCTTTCCTCCCTCCCTCCTACCTCCCTTCCTTCCTTACTTCTTTCCTCTGTCCTTCTTTCCTTCCTCCCTCCCTTCTACCTTCTTTCCTCCCTCCCTCCTACCATCCTTACTTACTTCTTTCCTCCATACTTCCTTCCTCCCTTCCTTATTTCCTTTCCTCCCTTCCTCCCTTCCTTCCTTGACTCGAACACAACAGGAGGGTTAACAATGGAAGAAAATGAGTTGTGTCATAGTTTGAAAGGTTTAATGTTCCTGAGTCTCACGTCTGAATGCTTCAGTTTGGATTCACGTGTAAAACATTTTGTTACTGTGGAGTCTTTATAGTCTTTCAGATGCAGGAATGTTCAGCATCTGCTCGGCTCTGTTAACGTAGATTTAGAGAAAGACGTTTAATTTATTTCTTTGCCTTTGTGTGTTTTTTTATAATGACGATGAAGAAAAGGTTTATTTTTATATTAATTTAAAAAAAGAGAGAGATGGCATGTTTGTGTTTGGTTTATGATTGAATCCATAAGTAATGTCTCTCTCTCTCTCTCTCTGTTCTCTCTCTCTCTTTGTCTCTGTCTCTCTCTCTCTCCCTCTCTCTCTGTCTCTCTCACTCTCTCTCTCTGTCTCTCTCACTCTCTCTCTGTTCTCTCTCTCTCTTTGTCTCTGTCTCTCTCTCTCTCCCTCTCTGTCTCTCTCTCTCTCTGTCTCTCTCACTCTCTCTCTCTGTCTCTCTCTCTCTCTCTGCCTCTCTCCGTCTCTCTGCCTCTCTCTGTCTCTCTCTGTCTCTCTCTGTCTCTCTCTCTCTCTCTCTCTCTCTCTCTCTCTCTCTCTCTCTCTCTCTCTCTCTCTCTTTTATTTATTGTCAGATTAAATATTTATTAACTGTATTCACAATAGAAGACAAATTCACCCTGATGGATTGTTGTTGTGTGATTTACAAAACAAAGCATGAGTTCAATTTTAAAATGACGACCATGATCATTGTTGTCATTGTAAACTGTTTGGGGGGGGGGGGCATGTTTGGGGGGGGGGGTGTTAAAATGAGTTCATCACAATGATACACGAGTTGCCTGTAATCATTTCTTGTTGTTCCTTTTTCTAAACTGAAATAACACGAAGAACCAAACTCACTGAACCTTGTTGACTGTCGTATTTGTGTCCATTTGATTTGAGTCGTAGTAGTGAATCAGAGTTTTATGAAAAACTGCTGGTTGCACCAATTGATGCAACCCAGTGTCAAATGGTGTAACCTGTCTTTTTTCATAAAAATCTGATTATATACAGGAAAATAAATGTGAACTAAAATGTGGATTAAATGTAATCTTATATATTTTTTAACTAATTTTAAATCATTTGTTAAGTTATTTATAAATAATATGTTTTTAGTATATTTCCTCCTCAGTATTGCCGAAATGCTTTAAAATTTAAATGTAGAAATACTCAAAAAAATGTATTTGATGTTGAATCGATGAATTAAGTCCACTTAAATACACTGTAGGTGATAAAATACTCAATGTTTATAATTATTTTGTGGTTACACCATTTGACATTTTCAGGAGCATTCAGTCTTTCTGAAAGAACGACATAAAACCAACATAAATACAAAATGTACATTTTAACACACCTGATGCTGCTTTTAAAAACTAGATATTTTTGACTTGTTCATCTTGTCACTGGCCCAAAAACTACAGAAAGGTCTCAGTGGTTTCAGTTTGTTGTGAGTAAAATCAACCAAGTTAGACAATAATAAGTCTACGTCTGTCTAAACTAACTAACGAACTAACTAACTAACTAACTAACTAACTAACTCTGCTCCAACTGATCAACTTTCATTGGTCAGCTAAACAAATGACCCATACCACCTGAATCTACAGATGGAGGGAAACTGTGTGGATGCAGATGTTTCCACACAGTGTTGGAAGTTAGTTTTAAAAGTTTAAACTCAAGGTCTAAAGATCACCATGAATAACAGATCAAAGCTCTCTGAATCCGTGTATCATTCGTTCTTTCCATTTTTAATTGGCAATCAAAAATCAAATAATGAAAAATTGATTGGTTATTTTGTTTTTTATTATAAAAAATGCCTGGTTTTTCATATTTCAATTTTAGGCTCAGATCAAAAATACGAAATGGAAAAACGGACCACAGGACTGAATTTGATTTTAATATTATACCAATATTGTTTCAAGGATCAAAGTGTGTGACTCTAAAGGAGGAGCTGAGAACGTGAATGCAAATGATGACCATGCATGTGATTGAAAATATTGAAATTTGATGAAAAAAATCTCAATCGACGTGAATATTAGGTTACTTTGAATCAAGAAAAACTATAACATATACTAAAATGTTCTTGCATTGAAAGCGGAAGTGGACGTGTAGCTTGTTACGCAGCGTGCAGCTTGACGTTGCATGCTGGAGCGGGAGACTGGAAGGGGGGAGCTGAGGCAGGTACAGTGTTTATGAATGTGTGGGGAAGACAGGAAGGGGTGACGGCGTGAGAAGAAGTGACGGACGACCAATTAAATATTAAAATCAAATTCAGTCCTGGTGCCCGTTTTTCCATTTCGTATTTTTGATCTGAATCTAAAATTTAAATATGAAAAAACAGGATTTTTTCCGTTTTTGGTGTTATAATAAAAAGCAAAAAACAAAATAATTTGTCACTTTTTCCTTTTTTGATTTTTGATTTCTAATCGAAAATAGAAAGAACGAATGATACACGGATTCTCTCTGGACTGTTACAGAGCCGATCCTCACCAGTTTAACCAGTTTAACATCTGACTCAACGGTGCATCTCTGCAACCACGAGGTCTGTATGAAAAGTGTTGGAATCATAATAAAAGGGAACTCATACAACATCAGTACAGAATGAAGATGGTATAAACATAAATGTAAGATTTCATTCCCGCCAGACAAAACTTTACTGCACCCTGAAACCTCTGAACCACAAAACATCCGAACATCTCCTGAAGTTAGAGAGGTTTTAGTAGAGACGTTTAAAGAAGGCGTCTATGAATAGAAGTCAGGTCTGTCTGCAGCTTCTAACTCACTGATTCCACCACTGATGTTCGACTTTATCTTTAATTATAGATTTAAGATGCTACTTTTAGTAATTGTAAATGTTTCTGTGGTAAATTCTTCCTTTTTGTATTCGCTTCATATTTCTGTTAGTTTGCTCAGTTGTGAGTCACTAATTCATGTAATGTTTCATTGATTACTTTTATCACATATTCTTCGATCACTTTTCTCTTTGTTCTCTTTTCTTTCATTAGAGTGCTGCTGCGTTGCCCTCAGAGGCCGAACAGCTGATCACCAGCCGAGGTCAAACACACACAAACATCTATGAACATTAAGTTTTATATCTCCATGTCTCACACAGTCATAGTAACACTCTTCTTCTTCTGTTGTGTGGTGTCTCAGGTCAGATCCTGCAGGTGGTTTGTGCCCCCGTCGGGGTTCAGTACATCGTTCCGCAGCCTGAGCAGCAGGCGATGCAACAGGAATGTACCATCACACAGGTAGGTCAGCTCAGGACAGTCAGTCAGTGTCGCCCAGCAGACAGATCTTCTCTGATCAAATAAAGCTTAAAAAATGCTTCAGACCAACCTGAACACTGCGTTATGTTCCACATACGTGATCTACATGTTATTTATGGTTTTAGATCATTCGCTCACTCTCTCTCTTTCTTTCTGTGTTTGTCTGTTGCCATAGAAACAAACACCAAAAAAGAGAGTCAAACATCACCACTGCCAGTACTGTGACAAAGCCTTCACCACATCGACATATTTAAAGATTCATCAGAGAATCCACACAGGAGAGAATCTTCACAGGTGTGAACAATGTGGGCAAGACTTCAATACAAGAAGTGCTTTAATAAAACACCAACGTATTCACACTGGAGTGAAACCATATAGCTGTGACCAGTGTGGGAAAAGCTTCACTGCTAACAACGATCTAAAGAAACACCAACGTACTCATACAAGAGAGAAACCATACAGCTGTGAGCTGTGTGGGAAAACTTTCACCACAGACGGTCAATTAAAAATCCACCAACGCATTCACACCGGAGAGAAACCGTACAGCTGTGACCACTGTGGGAAAACTTTTGCTTACGGGGACTCCCTACAACGCCATCAACGCATTCATACTGGAGAGAAACCGTACCAGTGTGAGCATTGTGGGAAAACATTCACTGATGACAGCACGCTGAAGCGCCACCAACACATCCACACTGGAGAAAAACCATACTGGTGCAATCAATGTGGGAAAACCTTCATCAGAGTCAGTGAATTAAAAATCCATCAACGCATTCACACAGGAGAGAAACCGTACTGGTGCGACCAGTGTGGGAAATCTTTCACTCAAGACATTCATCTGAAAATCCACCAGCGTGTTCACACTGGAGAGAAACCCTACAGCTGTGAACAGTGCGGAAAAAGTTTTGCTTGGAGACATTCCCTAAAAATCCACCAACGCAGTCACACAGTGTAGTACTGAACATGTTATAGAGGCAGGTTAACAGAGTCCTCCTATCTCTTCTACAGGCCTTAAAACTACAGTGTTTGACTTTATAAATAAATGTCTGTAACAATCAAGCCTTTGTTAGAGCAAGTTTAAACAAGCAGAGTGTTTAAATTTGCTGTTGGTGTTGACGTTCTTGTACTGGTCAGATGAATGAATACTTTGAGTGCTGTATGGGAAGAGTATGTGACTTCATATAATTAATATGGATGATGGATGTCCACCGCCTACCACTATGCAAACGTGAAGCTAAAATATTTCTGGCAATCTTGCTTGCATGACATCATTTGGAGTCCGATGCTGCGATCCACTGTAATCCTCCAACTTCCAACACGTAATGAAACAGTCATTCATGTTGAAGTGTCGGAAACTCGGACTAGATCCATCTATCCTACTCCTCCTTTTACAAGTGTTCTAATCTGAATGGTAAATGGACTGTACTTATATGGCGCTGTTTATTCTTTCAATCACCCAAAGAGCTTTACACTACCTGTCACATTCACTCATTCACACACACATTAGTACACGATCCTCTCTACGTCTTAAGCCACATGAGACAAACACCATCTAGCTAATTTTTTTAGTTTGGTCTCATGTGCTAACATGGAGGGGGCAGGACTTATGACCAGTACTGCAGCCAGCCACCAGGGGGTGATACTAATGTTTTGGTGTCACTTTTAGGGAGCTGTCATGACGTCCATCTTTTAAATACAGTCAATGTATCAATACAGAATTCATAACCTCTGGTTAGCCCTCTGCTAACTTGCATGGGGGTGAAATAATTGAATCATGTGGTTCTTTTAGACTTTCCAATTGTTATCGTACCAAATTGATCAAATTCCGACAGTGAATAATAAAGAAGAGAAGGAGTTGCTACAGTAAAGCCCATCGGCAGTGTTGTCGTACCTACTCTCACTGCTAGAAGGCGGGGACACAAGTTCAGCACAGCAGGTTTCATAACTGTTGTTCTGTCCTGAGTTTCTCTACAAACTGACGGCTACGAACAGTAACTCAGAATCAGCATGTTTGACATCAGCAACACATGTGACTGAATTTGAAGCTCATTGATGAACTGTTTCTTGCACAGCTGCACCTTGGAAGTCACTAACTTTTACCCTGGAAGTGTTTTTTATTATTCATTGTTGAGTTTCATGTTGATTCTATAAAATATGTTGAATGAATTTGGAAGTGACTCTTTAGTGCTACAGAATTTTCATTTTTGAGTTACTTTACAACCAAACATTTCTGAATTTTATTCTATAAAACATTGGATGGAGATTTTCATGGAGAGTCAAGAGTCGTAATGTCAGTAAAAACGGCAGCTACGTGTTTCTGAGATTTCTTTACTCAACATTAAAACAATCAAGGATGCAGCGAGCTAACAGCTAACTTTATCTCTGAGTTTTAAAGCATTTCCTTTTTTAAATAGTGCTATAATACCATGTTAATAAGTGTCATTTAAATAGAGTTCAGAAGATTATCCTGGCAAAAACAATTTAGATCAAAATTAGAAATTGGATCATCAGATTTGAAAGATTACTAAAAGATTTAATTCACAGTAAAAGTTGGTTAGTAGTGGTCAGCAGAATCATTAACTGTGTCACATTCACATCAAACCAACTTGTTTTAATATCATGTTAGTTACTGTTATATTTAGTTTTGCCTTGTAATGTATTATTACTAGTTTAATACTGGGACTGGTGTGTTGTAACACAAGCGCCCTCTGCTGGACTCTGAACTCCATCACCAGTCTGCTGTTTCCTGTCTCTGTGGTTGGTTGATGTGAATAAGCTCATCTGAAGTTTTTGTATGTTAATGTGTTTTGATTGTTCTCTTAATGACCACAACAAATCCTTTAGTGATGATGTTTGTTTTGTGTGTAACCTGCCATCCAGCTTCTGGCTCAGGTATTTCTGTCTGTTTTCTGGACTTTGTTACAATGACACTGACTGTGTGTGAGACCTGATGTCTTTCTGTTACTAGAATAAACGGCTGCTTCAAGTCAAAAGTGACAGTTTGTGCCTCATTGATTAGACTTTACACTTAACAGCAGATTGTTGTGAGATATCTATATTATTGTGCATGATGCAAACATAATGACTTCTATCACAGTCTGAACGTCTGAGAGCACAGAGCTGGAAGTCTCTCAGTCTTTTTCGAATACAAAAGAGTCACAAGTTTGCTGTTTCAGCCTAGTCTGTCTCTCTGAGCTCTGCTGGATGGAAGCTGAGGAGGAACACAACCAGACTAACCAGGAAGTGTGGAGCTGACTGGGGATCAGCTGGTTCCTCCTGTAGCATCAGTGTAACCGTTCCCTGGGACAGTTTACTGGTGCGAGTACTTGACTCTGTGTTTGGATAGAGATATAATTATGACACGCCAACTAAAAGTAATAACACACATCATGCATCTGTCTTTGCACTAAAGAAAACACTTCTACAAAAAAGTATTATTCTTAATGTAAACATTAACATTTTTATTAACAGTTCATAACCTTCAGGGATAGGACAACATTCTTGATAGGCATGTTTTAGAGACGGGGACACCTCTAACCTGCCTCTTAAACATGGTCAACACGATAAGACTGTATATAACTCTGCTTTGGTGAATCTTTCAGGAGCTTGCCTCAGAAAACACATTCCCACATTAGTCAAACTGTTTCTCTCATGTGTGAATAGATATGTGTTTTTTTAGGTTACTCAGCCCTGCAAAAGCTTTCCCACATTGACTACAAATGTACGGTTTCTCTCCAGTGTGAAGGCGTCTGTGATATGTAAGGCTTCCATTGTCATTGAAAGCTTTCCCACACTGGTCACAGTTGTATGGTTTCTCTCCAGTGTGAATACGTTGGTGCCTGACTAGATGAGCGTTTGTCCTGAAAGTCTTCCCACACTGGACACAGCCATATGGTTTCTCTTCAGTGTGAATCAGTTTGTGGCCTTGTAAATGACCCGCTTGATGAAAAGCTTTCCCACATTGGTCACATCTGTATGTCTTTTCTACAGTGTGAATGCGTAGGTGTTTTGCTAAGGCACTGCTTGAAGTGAAAGTTTTCCCACACTGCTCACAACTGTACGGTTTCTCTCCAGTGTGAATGACCCTGTGTTTTTTTAAATCACCCTTTACCCCGAACGTTTTCCCACACTCATCACAGCTGTACGGTTTCTCTCCAGTATGAATGTGTTGGTGGCTTTTTAGATTACCTTCCAGAGTGAAACTTTTCCCGCAAAGATCACAGCTGTATGGTCTCTCTCCTGTGTGAATCCGTTGATGGTTTTTTAGAGTACCTTCCAGAGTGAAACTTTTCCCACAATACTCACAGCTGTATGGTTTCTCTCCTGTGTGAATCCGTTGATGGTTTTTTAGAGTACCTTCCAGAGTGAAACTTTTCCCACAATACTCACAGCTGTATGGTTTCTCTCCTGTGTGAATCCGTTGATGGATTTTTAGATAATAGGCGGTAGTGAACACTTTGCCACATTGCTCACAGCTGTTAAGTTTGTCTGGTGTTTGAGCTCCATGAATCTTTAAATCTTTTGATGTGGTGAAGGCTTCGTCACATCGCTGACCACGGTGACGTTTGAGGCCTTTTCCTCCTGTTTGTTTCTATGACAACATACAAAACAGAAAGAGACAGAGTAAGTGAGATGACATGGTGAAGCAAGTGATCTAAAACCATTTAACACATTAGAGCTTATCTGGAACAGAAGCCACAGTGTTAAGATGAACTGACTTTTACTGTATGGAGTTACATAACCTTCTGTGAGCAAACGTTACCAGCAGCTCAACTGCTCTGGTGGCGTGATCACATTTATTTTCCAGCTCTTTTTTAAAATCACAGAATAAAGTTTACATGTTACAAAAAGAGTCTATAATTGTTCCAGTAACCAAGGGTCCACCACTAAAAGTGTTGAATAATTATGTGTCTGCCTCATTAGTTTGGAAACTGGTGCATCAAACAAAGAGAGTGGTAGAGGACGCCACAGCAACACTGCTGGACTTTGCTCTTGGCCACATGGAAGGCAAGGCCCATGTTCCAGCTTACAGGCTTCCTGAAATATCCTGACAGTCCTGACAGTGAGTTCACAGAGAACCTGTGTTGATGACACTTTATTTGAGGTCTTGGTGTATTCTACAGGATCACCTCAGGGTGCCTCTTATTATCACACTTGTTAGTTTTGCTTGTTTAAATCACCAAGTTTGCTGATGATTTTGTGATTGTCAGCCTCCTGCAGGGGCCATAGTCCCACCTTATTGACCTTTGCTGCAACCCTCCCATGACTGCACTTCATTTTATCAACAGCATAACTGGAGACAGTATGCCAAAATGCAACAAGGTCCAGCAGAGACTTTTTCTTGAGAAAGTTGGGAGGTTTTAACATTAACAGATCTCTCCTGAAAAACTCAACTCATAAAGATGCAGCAAAACAAACTGATTCATGGCTTCATTTCAAGCTGACTCAACAAATTAATACAATTAAATATATTTAAGATTATATCTTTATTTCAACTGATCCAATATTTCACCAAAAATCAAAGATTAGATGTTGTCACTAACATAATGAAGCTCATTACAGAGAGGAGGTGAAGGAGTTGGCTGTGTGGTGCAACAACAACCTCTACTTAAACGTTGAGAAAACCAAGGAGATGGTTATTGATTTCACATAAGTCACATGATCTGAACTGGTCCATCCAAACCACAGCCCTCACTAAGAAAGCCCAGCAGCACCTCCACTTCCTACGAGACTGAAAAAAGTAAACTCTCCTCCATCCATCATGACAATATTCTACAGAGGAACCATCGAGAGCATCTTAAGTCACTGCATCACTGTCTGAGCTGCAGTGAGAGGAGCAGAGAAGATCACAGGTGTCTCTTCCCTCCATAGACAACATCTACACAGACTAGTGTGTCAGAAAGGCCTCCAACATAATGACTGACCCCTCCCCTCCCTCCCCTCCCATCCCATCCCATCCCATCCCATCCCTCCCATCCCTCCCCTCCCTCCTATCCCATCCCTCCATCAGTTAGGAGGCTCCAGGACATCTGGGCAAGATCCACATGATCCTGCAATATTTTTTCGGCAAACTATCAGACCTCTGAAGCACCCCCCCTCCAAATGCACCACCACTTTAATACTTAGCACTACCTGTCCTCTGTAAACACATTAGCACTTTATTTTAAAGGCTTTAAAAGCTCTTTTTATGTTTTTATGTTGTAAATATGTCCTTTATCTTTATGTGGAAATGACTGATCAGTTTAAGAACAGCATCTCACTTCTTTATATGCTAAGAGTTTAGAGGTGACAAGAAAATGGATTCTGATTCTGATACACGGACCCTCAAGACTCGTCCTCATGTCTTTAGTCCTGAACACTGACCTGTGCATCACTGGTAGCAGAGGGCGAGTCTGATTCCTCTCTTTTAATGGGGTTGTCGGTGTGGTGCTCCTCCATCCTGCTCTGGTCTGTGAAATCCAGAAGGTCTCTGAATGATGGACTGTTAATGGAGACAAAACAAACAATCAATCAAAGATGTCATCTCAGGCTTTAAGAAATGATAACAGGCATTTTTCAGTATTTGTAGACATTTTATCTACTTGAAAATAAACACCACATTACTCCATAAGTAAAATAGTCGATAGTGAATGATTGAAATATCTCAGTCCAATTTATTTGATATATTGTTGAAGCCCACCTTACTTGGCTTCCCCGAGTTGGTTGATGCAGAAAAGAGCACTCAGAAGACACTCATACAGTGCAACAGCACTTCCCCTATACCCAGAGTGATCTGCTGAGCAGTTCCTTATTCCCTTTTTTATACACTCATCCTCTCCCTCGCACTACTGCTTGCTACATTCTCATATGACCTTTTGCCATTGCCTAATCTATGCAAGTCAAGAAGTCAAGCTATTTGCAGTTTCAACAGCACCCTGCCATATCCTTTTTTTCATATGTTGAGTCAGGATGCACATGTCTTATACACGTGTCTGTACTTGCTTGTTATGTAAGCGTTGCCTTTTATACTGGCCTTAGCTGCAAGCTTATAGCATAAAAACCTTAACGCTATCTTATTCCTTCAATATCCAGTTTAATATCATATAAGACACAAACAATATTAAACTTATCACATTTGAAAGTCTCTAACCTGCACATGTTTAGCTTTAAATGACTAAAAAACTAATTCAGACATGATTTAAATTGCAGGAGGATCAGCACATTGAGTGAAAAACAGTCAGTAATAACAGACGAAATGATCAAAATGAGCCACATACACAGAGAGAGAGACTAGATGGATCTGCTTCCTTTAGACTCTGACAATGAACTGAGCTTTGAGACCATTCTCTGTTGTTTTACTGTTTTTATTATAATGTAAGCTAGTTATTGTGCAGTGTGATATAGTTTTAATTTCTTATTTTTATTGCTTGTGTTACCTTTACTCATTTTAACTACTCATATTTTAGTGTCTCATTGAGTGAACTCTTTACTTTCACTTCTTAAAAAGGTGAAATGTGTCGTTAGTAAAGTCTGACTGATTGAAAGGTTTAAAAGACACGTGACGAGACTGCAACTAACTATTATTAACTTCATACAACTTAATACAACTACAGCTAACAATTACCTGAGTGTTGAAGCAAACTGGTTTTGCCTCCCCGAGTTGGTTGACACAGAAGAGCACTCAGAAGACAAGAGTTGGTCCAATCACCTTTTATTTAACGATGTTTGCAAAAAGCGGAGATCACTCTTACATCGAATACATGTATTCAAGCCCTTCACCCAGAGAGATCTGCTCTCTTCCTCTTTTGCTCCCCTTTTTGTACGGTCCTGGATTGGTTCCACTTTCTACACTTCCCTTTCCCTTATTAGGAGTTGTTTTGCTGTTTCAACTCTTACCTTATTCTGCTGCTTACTGTTGAAGGAATAAGATAGCGTTAAGGTTTTTATGCTATAAGCTTGCAGCTAAGGCCAGTATAAAAGGCAACGCTTATATAACAAGCAAGTACAGACGTGTATAAGACATGTGCAGCCTGACTCAACAGATGAGCGAAGTGTCAGAAAAATATATATCAAAACAGGATATGGCAGGGTGCTGTTGAATCTGCAAATAGCTTGACTTCTTGACTTGCATAGATTAGGCAATAGCAACGGTCACAGGAGGAAGTAGCAATCAATAGGGCGAGGGAGAGGATAAAAAAGGGAATAAGGAACTGCTCAGCAGATCACTCTGGGTATAGGGGAAGTGCTGTTGCACTGTATGAGTGTTCTCCGCTTTTTGCAAACAGCGTTAATAAAAGGGTGTTTTGTGAACAACTCTCGTCTTCTGAGTGCTCTTTTCTGCATCAACCAACTCAGGGAAGCCAAGCAAGGTGGGCTTCAACACTGTTTCAACTCTTACCTTATTCTGCTGCTCATGTTGAAGACCCGCATATCCTGTTTTAAACATATCTAACATATTGTTTCTCCCCACATCGCCTGGCAACCTTTCCACACTTCCTTCTGTTGTTATCTCTGGCGACACAACTGAGACTGCTTCCCCACTGACATTTAGATATACATTTCTTCAATGCTTATTCAAAGATTATATAACATGTCCGTGTGTATAATGGATTAATGTTTGTACATAACATGACAACCCTTCAATCTGCTTTCTTTAGACTCTGACAGTGAACTGAGCTTTGAGACCATTCTCTGTTGTTTTACTGTTTTTATTATAATGTAGGCTAGTTATTGTGCAGTGTGATATAGTTTTAATTTCTTATTTGTACTGCTTGTGTTACCTTTACTCATTTTAACTACTCATATTTTAGTGTCTCATTGAGTGAACTCTTTACTTTCACTTCTTAAAAAGGTGAAATGTGTCGTTAGTAAAGTCTGACTGATTGAAAGGTTTAAAAGACACGTGACGAGACTGCAACTAACTATTATTAACTTCATACAACTTAATAAAACTACAGCTAACAATTACCTGAGCTAACCATGCTAACGCTAACACAGCTGGAGCTTCGTTTTTAATGTTAAACAGACACTTTACCATGTTTTTACCTTCAGTCCTGAAGCTTAACAACGGAGATATAAACTCGTGAGTTAGTAAAACAACACAATTATCCCGTCCGAAGTCCGACATCACTTCCGGGTTAGCTTTACTTATGTCTATGTTTCCAGTTACTGAGAAAACCTCTCCCTCTAAAGGTGAGGAGGGAAACTACAACTACTGACAGAAGTTAATATAAACTACAACTACTGACAGAAGTTAATATAAACTAAAGCTACTGACAGAAGTTAATATAAACTACAACTACTGACAGAAGTTAATATAAACTAAAGCTACTGACAGAAGTTAATATAAACTACAACTACTGACAGAAGTTAATATAAACTAAAGCTACTGACAGAAGTTAATATAAACTACAGCTACTGACAGAAGTTAATATGAACTACAACTACTGACAGAAGTTAATATAAACTACAGCTACTGACAGAAGTTAATATGAACTACAACTACTGACAGAAGTTAATATAAACTACAGCTACTGACAGAAGTTAATATAAACTACAGCTACTGACAGAAGTTAATATAAACTATCCCGTGAGTGTGTGTGTCAGATATTGATGCCTTGATGACAGAGGTTATACATTATAACTGTTAGGTTAGAGGTTATATATTATAACTGTTTGAGTAGGTAGAAGTCTCGTGCGTGAGAACGTGCTCGCAGCGGGAAAAACGTATTTTCCAAATCTACCCAGCAACAAGAATTACTGTGTTCTGATTGGCTGGTAGGTTACTAATCTACCCAGCAACAAGAATTACTGTGTTCTGATTGGCTGGTAGGTTACTAACTCGGAACAGCTGTGTGAACGCCTCGCTGTTCATATTAGATATATTAATATGTGTACTGTTCATATGAACTACAGCTACTGACAGAAGTTAATATAAACTACAACTACTGACAGAAGTTAATATGAACTACAGCTACTGACAGAAGTTAATATAAACTAAAGCTACTGACAGAAGTTAATATAAACTACAGCTACTGACAGAAGTTAATATGAACTACAACTACTGACAGAAGTTAATATAAACTACAGCTACTGACAGAAGTTAATATGAACTACAACTACTGACAGAAGTTAATATAAACTACAACTACTGACAGAAGTTAATATGAACTACAACTACTGACAGAAGTTAATATAAACTACAGCTACTGACAGAAGTTAATATGAACTACAACTACAGACAGAAGTTAATATGAACTACAGCTACTGACAGAAGTTAATATAAACTACAACTACTGACAGAAGTTAATATAAACTACAACTACTGACAGAAGTTAATATGAACTACAAGTACTGACAGAAGTTAATATGAACTACAGCTACTGACAGAAGTTAATATGAACAACAACTACTGACATAAGTTAATATAAACTACAGCTACTGACAGAATATAAACTACAGCTGCTGACAGAAGTTAACATGAACTACAACTACTGACAGAAGTTAATATGAAGCTTGAGTCAAATCTTCATCTTCTATGTTTCAGCGTTACAGTGTTTTTAGTAGTAAAGTCTTTTTGTTACTATACTTCCACCACAGAGAAACAGGAAACACTAAGAGGGAATCTGATGCTAAACACACTGTAGAT
This sequence comes from Scomber colias, assembly GCA_021039105.1. Lineage (NCBI taxonomy): Eukaryota > Metazoa > Chordata > Actinopteri > Scombriformes > Scombridae > Scomber > Scomber colias. The sequence continues at coordinate 295,625 of JAJDFG010000213.1, forward strand.
GTGTACTATGGTTACTATAATAACTCACACTGATGATGCTCAATAGAAGCTAATCAGATACTTTAAAATGACTGAATACATCCTCCATCACTGAACACTGAAAGCACATTAGAAGGAGATCTTTGAATAGTCAATATGAATACATACCGACTGTTAACGGCCCAGAGTGAAGTTGTGTTTTATGGGTGAAAAAAATATAGCTATAAATGTGGATCTGTGTTATTGTGCTCTCATCTTTTCTGCATGTTCTAAACAGACCACACAGAAACAACTCTGAGAACCATACGCCACAGAGCTTACCCCTTAATAGTTGTACTGTTATCTATTGATCCTGAATCAACACTGATTGAGCATGGTGGGATTAATATGTCCAGACTGAGCTCATATATTCCCATTGAACACCTGAACCCTCCAGTTATGAACCAGTTTAATCATAAGTGACTGGAAATGTTTTAATGGATAATGATGAAGTGGCGACACCTGCTGGACAAACCTTCATGATGCACATATATGGAATGATTCAATGCAAGTGAGTCAGAATATAAATGAACTTCCTGTTTATTTCCATCTTTGTTGATTTGATTAATTATTTAACATCATTAAAAACACAGAAACTGTTGTTTTATTGTTGGAAGAAAAGAGCATAATGGTTTCTGACTGGAACATTTCATTATCTAGCATCAGAAGTCATGCTCTGTGGTGACAGAGGTGATGATGTCATCGTAGTCATCATCCAAGCCCTGCTCAGCATGGGTGGGCGGGATAATCACCATGGAGACAGGCATGTCATTTCCTGTCAGAGCAGGTCAGAAAGAAAATGTAGATAATTTCCTCTGTATACATAAAGCAAGTCCTCACAGTGCTGCTACCCAAGAGAACAGATGTGTACCAAAATGAGAAAAAAAACACTCTCTGCTGTTCGTGTTTGTGCTTTACAAGTGCAGCTTCTACAGACACAGAAAGAAGAGATTCAAATGAATTAGAGTATCGAACAACATCAGACTAAATGAAGAGATCAAAACAACCGATGATGTGGTTAGAGACAATTAAAGAACTAACGACTGGTCAAGATGAAGGTGGAGTTATGCAGGAAAATGACAAAGTTGTAGTTAGAGGCTAAACAGCAACTGATAATCAAACAAACAGCCAGAAATAACCTGCAGCTTCTGAGTGTAGTGTTTCTGCTGCAGGGAAATAAAGAGGAAGTGTGTTTGTACCATTGTGTCTGAAAGCCTCTGAGCTGCTAACCACAGAAACGTGGTCAGCTACATTAACCAGAAACAACACCCACCCTGGCAGCTGAACACTGTCAACCAAATGCTGACGTTTCACATTTTATACCCACTAAATATGTTATAAGGTCATTAATATTCAGATACCAGAAATGAACGAGTGTCTCCTGAAGTCAGGCCTGTTTGGTTTGGAGAAATTATAGTTGGCATTACCTGTTGGAGATGCAGGGATAAAACTTAGTATATTAAAAGCATCACTTTTGCAGAGGGTTCTTCTTCTTCTTTCTTAAGCATCAGAGTAGTGGCGTGCACAGACTTTTTGAAGGGTGGGGGCGAAAAGGAAAAAAAAGGCACATACAGCACGTTCTCACCACTGAAGAGGGCACTTTAGTGCATGTTTTTGCCACCCAAGAGGGCAGTTTCACGTGTTTTGCCAACGAGGAGGGCACCTTAGCACACATTTTGGCTCCCAAGAGAGCAGTTTAGTGTGTTTTGCCAACCAAGAGGGCACCTTAGCACGCGTTTTGGCTCCCAGGAGGGCACCTTAGAACACGTTTTGGCTCCCAGGAGAGCACCTTAGCATGCGTTTTTTGCTCCTAAGAGGGCAGTTTAGTGTGTTTTGCCAACCAGGAGGGCACCTTAGCACACGTTCAATGCAACTTAACGCATTCATTGGGCATAACAAACCAGCCTGTATTAATGGAGGACTAGCATCGCCAAATTTTTGTCATTACTTTTGGGCCTGCAACATTAATAAACTCTTATACTGGGTCCACCTTGGGCTCACACTGTAATGTCATCCTCTCCCTGTTCTCTGCATTCTGTGATTTGCTCACAGCTGCCCATAAATGCACTTAGATCTTACCTAACTGGTTGCCAGTACAATTCAAATTTGGATCCAATTCAGGAATCAGCATGGCTTACATAGGGCTTCAATTCTAGCTCCAGTTTAAATAATCATGCGTTCCTCCCCTCCTGCTCTGACCCTATTCTTCGCATATGGTCAGATAAGGGCCTCAGAGCACTGAACGACTTGTATGACGGAGGAGTTTTTTCATCCTTTGCGTCTGTGTCAGTCAACTACAACTTTCCCCAATACCAGGTACCTTCAAATGAGACACATCCAAAAGCAGTTCCCACACTTCCCAAATCTTCTCCTTGAAGCTGAAATTGACTCATTCCTCTTCCTCAATTCGCAAAAACGGCTGATATCTCACATCTATTACAAGATTGCACTTCTGAGTCCAGTCCCCGCTGTATTACCTAAAAGAGCTTGGAAATAGGATTTGGGGGTAGACATATCTGACAGCGGAGGGACATTTTTTAAAACTGGTCCATTCTTCATCTATATGTGCCAGGCATGGTCTACTGCAGTGGAAGGTTCTTCATAGAGCCCATTTCACCAACTCTAGCTAAACTAGCTTAAATATATCCCAATCACAGTGGTGCTTGTAACTGCTGTAAGCAGCTGACCATTCACACACGTTGTGGACATACCCGAGGCTGACCAACTTTTGGTCCGATATATTCCAAACTTGCAAACAGGCTCATAATACAAATTTAGAACCGAACCCCTTGACTGCTCTTTTTTGTCTCCCTCTGACCAAAAATGCACCATTACTACACAGTGTGTCATTGCCTTCATTACCCTGCTGGCCAGCTGCACCATTCTTCTCAAATGGAAACATGTTTCTCCTGCCAACTCACAACAGCTGGTGAATTCTTAGGATGTCTGCAGTTAGAGAAGTTAAGGTTCTCACAGGAGAGCTCTCTGACACTGTTTCACAAAACCTGGGCCCCCCTGCTAGCCTATAACAGAAATAATGTTAATATTATTTCTGATGGTGCTGAGGACACTTCTTAAAAGAATTGGCTGCTGGACAGGGAGAGACACTTCTGTACTCCTTTATTTTTTACCGTTACCGTCCTCTTCCGCTTATCCTGGTCGGGTCGCGGGGGCAGGAGCCTGAGCAGGAACCCCAGACTTCCCTCTCCCCAGCCACTTCGTCCCCTTCCTGGGGGGTCCCGAGGCGTTCCCAGGCCAGCCGAGAGACATAGTCTCTCCAGCGTGTCCTGGGTCTCCTACCGGTGGGACGGGCCCTGAACACCTCACCAGGGAGGTGTCCGGGAGGCATGCTGACTAGATGCCCGAGCCTCCTCATCTGGCTCCTCTCGATGCGGAGGAGTAGCCTTTATTTAACTTATTTAATTAATTGATTAATTAATGTTATGTTGTTATCTAACTAGCTAGTTGTTTACTGTCGCCCCAACTGACATGGGATGTAGGATGAGATGGTCGGAGTTATGCTGGGTTTCTTTCCCTGTAATGCAGACGCTCTGATTTTATGTAAAGTTGACATACTATTCGGTATTGTCTGCAAAAGCTGAATTCAAAAAATTGAAAAAAAGGAAAAAAAGGAAAAAAGTAAATTTGTTTCTGGAACTTTCTCGCCCATTCACACTCTCACACACAGTGATGTCAAGATAACATGCAGGGTGCTGGCACAGCCAGCAGGAGGGGTTTGGGGCTGAAGACACTTGGGACAGGAGGAGATGGGAATCAAACCACTGACTGTCTGACTGGTGGACGATCCACTCTGCCTCCTGTGCCACAGCTGCTCAGTGCTGAAGTGAAATGTCCCCTATGACCAGTCACAAGTTTGGACACACTTTCTCAGCCCCCCAAAGTGGCAACAGATAAATCTGATGGGTGGTAAGATGATTAATGGGAAAGAAAAGAAGAAAAGAACTGATAATCAAAAAAACTAGCCTGTGATGTGAAAAAGCCTCAATAACAGCCAGAAATAACATGTAGCTTTTCATTTTTGTGTTTCTGTTGCAGGGAAATGAAGAGGAAGTGTGTTTGGGTTAGGGTTAGCTAACAAAAATGCAAAAAATGATAAAAATAGTACTTTTAATCAACAAATCTTTAACCCTCTGTAAACGCCAGTTAGCCACGCTAGTCAGCTAGTGAACGTTAATCCCACTAGTCTGCTAATAAATGTTAGCCCCGCTAGCCGGCTAATAAACATTAGCCCCACCCCCAGTCCGCTGACGTAATCGGTTATTTCTTTAGACCAGCAAAGAGTTGGTGCTCGCTCTGGCTCCCGTTCTGAGGCTCGGGGCTGGAGCTTTGGCAGTGGAAAAGCAAAGAACCGGTGCTTAGTCAGGCTCTGGCTCCGAACCAGCACCAGCTCCAGCTCGGTGGAAAAGGGGAGAGCCACAAGCTGGCCTTCACACATGCTCTGATAGAGAACCAATGGAAGAACAGAGGAGGTGGGCTGTAGGCTGCTACAACCAATCAGAAGGTGGCTGAACGAAATATATTTTCTTTTTGATTGGAGAGTTTAAATGCATGTTTGCCAGCCTCTGTCATCACTGATGAGCCCAGCAGTAAAGTTTATGTTTTTATGTGTTAAAATGGACTTTAAAGTTTGCCTCCACTGTAAAAACAGTGTTGTAGTTGTTGCTGACAGTGAGGTTGATCTCTTCACAGATGAATGTGCTTCCCTGCAGGCGTCTCCTTCAGTTTCCCTGCTGGTACAGACTGATCAGAGGGAAGACAGCATGAAGGAAGTACAATAAAGACTCTCTAACACACATCTAGCACAGACGTCTCCACAGTGAATGAAACAGTGTAAATACAGCAGTAGTCTTCTGCTCAGTAAAGACAAACCTTCACACTGTCACTCACAAAGTCAATGAAACATCATGTTAGCAGTAATCTGTGAGATGTTGGAGCCAGCAGACTTTTAGTAACTTCATGTGTTTGCTGCTGACGTCTGATGTTGCTGTCATCACTTATTCAGATTAACTTCATTTATTAAAGTTATTTCACTGACATTGAGAATACATAAAGGTTTAACTAAAGCTTTCATGTGACTGTTAATAATATATATATATAAGTTATCATGTTTCCTGCAGAGTAAACCACACAGCAGCAGTCACACCTACAAAAGGGGAAGGAAGTTTTTAGCTGCAGTGAATCATTCTCACATCTTAACTTTTGATTGAGGGGGCAAAATGCACATTTGCTTCAGTGTACAGCCAACCTCTGTCATCACTGCTGAACTTAACAGTAAAGTTTATGTTTGTATGTGTTGAAATAAGATAAGCTATTCCTTTATTAGTCTCATTATGGGGAAATTTACAGCGTTACAGCAGCAAGGGGATATTAAAACGAATAATGAACCAACAAAAAAAGTGTAAAAAGCGTATAAGCAATAAAAACAATACCAGTAAAAAACAATTAACATAGTAACATTATGCACATTACTAATATTGGTGTTGAATGATAATATACCTGATTCTGATGCTGCAGGAAGGAAGGACCTGTGATATCGCTCCTTTGCACACTTTGGGTGAAACAGTCTGTTGTTGAACACTGTGCTCCCAGCTCATTGAACCTAATGAACCTACTAGAACACTTCGCTCCCAGCTCATAGAACCTTATGAACCTACAGGAACACTGTGCTCCCAGCTCATAGAACCTAATGAACCTACTAGAACGCTGCGCTCCCAGCTCATAGAACCTTATGAACCTACTAGAACACTGCACTCCCAGCATGCAGGTTTACTGGTGGTTCCTAGTATCTCTAAAAGTAGAACAGGAGGCAGAGCCTTCAGTTCTCAGGTTCCTCTCCTGTGGAACCATCTCCCAGATTGGTTCCGGGGGGCAGAACTCTCTCTACGTTTAAGAGTAGGCTTCACGTTCCTTTGTGATAAAGCTTATAGTTAGGGCCGGTTCCAGCTCCTAGTTTATGCTGCTATAGGCTTTGACTCCCATGATGCACTGGGCTCCTCACTCCTCCTCCCTCCCTCTCTCTATCCATCCATCTATATCCATTAACATTCATGTTCTATTAATGCTTCAATAAGCTAAACTTCTTCCCCGGAGTTGTCTGTGCTTTCTGGTCTCACAGGTAATCTGGGCCTGGAGACGTCCGGATGACAGATTCCAGTCCTGGACCTTCAATGTGCTTCTCTCTCCTCTCCTTCCTCTCTCTCCTCCTCTTCCTCTCTCTCCTCTCCTTCCTCTCTCTCCTCCTCCTCCTCTCTCTCCTCTCTCTCCTCTCTACCCCAACCGGTCCAGGCAGATGTTCTCCCACTCTGAGGCTGGTTCTGAGGGTTCTTCCTGTTAAAAGATGTTCTCCCACTCTGAGTCTGGTTCTGAGGGTTCTTCCTGTTAAAAGATGTTCTCCCACTCTGAGTCTGGTTCTGAGGGTTCTTCCTGTTAAAAGATGTTCTCCCACTCTGAGTCTGGTTCTGAGGGTTCTTCCTGTTAAAGGGAGTTTTTTCTCTCCACTGTCACCAAGTGCTGCGCATGTGGGAATGTTGGGTCTCTTTAAATGAAACCTGAAGAGTTCGGTTTAGACCTGCTCTATGTGGAAAGAGCCTTCACATGACTCTGTTGGGATTTGTTGTGATTTGGCGCTATAAAGATTGATTGATTGATTGAAGGAGCTCTGCAGTGATGTCAGAGTGTCCCTCATGGGTTAGGAGTTGTTATTCATTATTCTTCTCTCTCCCATCACCTCCACCAGGTCGAGGGGGAATCTCAGGACAGAGCCGGCCTTCTTCATCAGTTTAAACAGTCTCTTCCTGTCTGCGGACAACATACTGTCCCAGCAGACCCCCCCATAAAAGATGGCTGATGCCACCACAGTGTCATAGAAGGTCCTCAGGAGAACTCCCTGCTCTCCAAAGACCTCAGTCTCCTGAGCAGGTAGAGTCTGCTCCTTCTTATAAAGTGCAGTGGTGTTGTCAGTCCAGTCCAGTTTATTGTTCAGGTGAACACTGAAATACTTGTAAGATGTCACCATGTCAGTGTCCGTTCTCTGGATGTTCACCGGTGTCAGCGGGGAGAGTCTGCGCCTGCGTAAGTCCACCACCAGCTCTTTGGTTGATCTGGAGTTGGTTCCTCAGGCACCAGTCTACAAAGTCCTGAATCAGTTCTCTGTACTCTCTGTTGTCCCCATCTGTGATGAGGCCGACAATCAAAGAGTCATCAGAGAACTTCTGCAGGTGATGTGAGAGAAGTCTGCAGTGTAGAGGGTGAAGACGAACAGAGTCAGGACTGTTTCTAGTGAGCCCCCGTACTGCAGACAAGTGTATCTGACACAAAGTCCTGAGACCTCATATACTGTGGATGGTTTATGAGGTAGTCCAAGATCCAGGACGTGAGGTGATCCTCTCCTGTGTGCTGAAGCTTGTCCCTCAGGAACACAGGCTGTATTGTATTGAAAACACTGGAGAAATAAAAAACTCCAAGTCAATGAAACATCATGTCAGCAGTTATCTGTGAGATGTTGGAGCCAGCAGACTTTTAGTAACTTCATGTGTTTGCTGCTGATGTAAATCAGCATGTCTCTGTCATGCAGAGTAAACCACACAGCAGCATTCACACCTAAAGAGGAAGGAAGTCGTGTTTATCTGCTGTGAACAAACAAAGTCATTCTCACATCATCGAGAGGCAGAATGGACCACACATCTCTTCTGTGGCTCTGTGAGTACAATCTGTACAATTATACTTATAGTATGTCAGTTGAGTTATACACGATATATGCTGGTATATGGTTTTAAACTCATCTAAACATCTTATTTTACATAATATTTTACTGATCAGCATCAAGAAAATAAGTGAATGCAGCAAACAGGAAGAGCAATTGAAAGGTGTTACAGTTTGTAGTAAACCTGATTATACAGCAATGATCCGCTCATGTTGATCTTCTGTCTCAGGTTGAGAGATCAGACAGTGAATAATATAGAATCTAGATTTGAATGTAAACACATTGACCATCCTCAGATGTTGTTCTGGTTTTATCTCTTACTGACATTAATATGAACATTTTGTAGATGAAGCTGAACTGATTATGAGGTGAATGAAGCACTGCACTTTTAGGGTAGCCACCCTACATATTTAATGCACTTTATGACGCAGCATGGAATGATGATGGGGATGATGATTAATTGTGTAGCTATTTTACTGTTTTCATTTTCTTGTATTGTTTTGTATGAATGTCTCTCACTGCGAGCCAAATTTACCTGCGGGTACAAATAAAGAAATCTAATCTAATCTAATCTGACACCAAACTACTATAAAAAGATACTTTCATATTTAAATATATTTATCTTTTAATATATCACATCTGTGTAGTTTAGTGATGATTTGATGTGTTTCTGGTTTGGTCTTTTGTCTCTTTAGTTGTGAGCTCTCTGCTGTTCTGCTCAACAAACCAAGGTCAGTAAACTTCTTATCTGATGATGTAAAGCTGTTGAAGGGTCACTCTGCTGATGAATATCAGTTAGTTAGTCCTCCTCAACCTCTGGAAACAGCTGGAAGTAAAGGTTAGGTTTTTCTAAAGACCACTTCTGCAGGTTGATCACAAATATTTGAACATCCTCTCTTGTCAGTTGGGGAGGGAAACATAACTTTACATCACTTACAGATAAATGGTTGTTGAGTAAAAATAAGGACAAAGATAATATCATTCTTTTTTCATTAATCTTTATTCATTAACATTGAACAACAATAAAGTGGTTGAGTGTAAATATGGTGACACCTTCTGGTCATGCTTCACTGCAGCATTGAGAAACATTAACTGTATAACAGGATTCATGTTGTTGACCTACTGAGTGTTTCTGTGTTACATTAAATGACTCCTCATGTTGTTTCCTAAATATAATAAATCTCCTCTCAGCCTCTCTGACTGTGAGTCCCAGCAGCTCTCAGATGTTTAGAGGAGAGTTTGTCTCTCTGAGCTGTGAGGAGGACGACAGCTCTGCTGGATGGAGGCTGAGGAGGAACACAACCAGAGACACCAGGAAGGAGTGTGGAGACGGCTGGGGAAGACCAGCTGGTTCCTTCTGTGAAATCAGCTTCATGTTCCCCTCAGACAGTGGAGTTTACTGGTGTGAGTCCAGAGAGGGAGCAACCAGTAACAGCATCAACATCACTGTCACTGGTAAGATCAGACTGTGGAGTTAGTATTGATGAAGCTGAGTGTAAATGATGAAATGCTGTAGTTTGTCTCTGTGTTGAGGTGGACCAGTGATCCTGCAGAGTCCTGTCCTCCCTGTGATGGAGGGAGATGATGTCACTCTGCACTGTAAAACAAAGACCTCCAACCTCACAGCTGGTTTCTATAAAGATGGCTCCCTCATCAGGACTGAGCCTGCAGGTCACATGACCATCCGCCATGTTTCCAAGTCTGATGAAGGCCTCTACAAGTGTAACATCAGCAGTCATGGAGAGTCTCCATCCAGCTGGATCTCTGTCACAGGTGAGGAAGTTACCTTTGATTTCACCACTTATTTCATCCACATGTTTACCTGACCAGGTGAGATTCTCTCTGCAGGTAAACCTAGAACCACAGCCCCACCCCATGTATCTGAAGTCCCGCCCCCAGCATCTGGAGCCCCGCCCCCTGTCTTAGCTCCCCCTCAGCTTGTGATCAGACTGGTCTGCCACCTAGTGGTGTTCTGTCCGTACTTCATCTCCACTCTCCTCATGGTGTCTTTATATCGACACAGACCCACAGGTAACACTCTGAATCATTCACTCACCTTACAGACACTCAGCAACTATCAATCAATTAATCAATTAATCTCTAACAGGTGATAAATTATTTACATTTTCTTTCTAAACTGCTGACAGGAAATGTCCCGCCTATCTCCATGGCAAGACCTCTGCCCACCCAGGCTGAGCAGGGATTGGATGAAGACTATGATGACATCATCCCCTCTGTCACCACAGAGCATCACTTCTGAACTGAACCAATGAGTCGTCGTTCTGAATCTTCGAGTCATGAATGAAAAACATCAGAGGAGCTGAAACGCTTCCTGAGGAACTCCTCATGTTCTAGTTTGACTTGAAGTTACAGAGAAGACAGGAAATAGTTTACATATTTCTGCTGCTGTCTGTCTCTGTTTAAAGCTTAAGATCCATTAAAGAAAACATGTCATTATTTTCTGCCATGATGTTATAAACTTGTTTTCTTAAATCTGGTAAAATCATGTGCAGAGCAGCTTCACATCTATTAATGTCTCTCTACTGTTTGTCTTGTTGTTCATTTTATGACTTCATGTTTAGTTATTGATGTAACACCAGTGTACAAACATTTCTACAGGATTAAAAAGTACATGATGATTCACAGTGCTGAGTAGTCTTTGAAACACCAAAGAGGTGGAATCTGATTCAAACAGATGGAAAATGTCTCTTCTATCACCTCACTCTCACAGTTCTTATTTAACAATCTTGATATTTCTGATATATATTAATGAATGCTGAGTTTGTTTGTGGTCTAAAGAAAACAGCAGACTTTCACTCTCAGTCCTTCAGACACTAGAAAACCTTCCAGTGGTTTAGTTAAAGTCAGACTGTGTTTCAGCGCCACCTGCTGCTCATTAACTGCAGCTGCTGCTGTTCCTGCAGGTTCAAGTCTGTTCTTCATTGTTTTACTCACTTTGGATCAGTGGAGGAACGTACATCATTAAAACTCTCTTTCACCCTCCTGTTGTCTTCCCATCGACCGTCCACTGTTACGCGTTTGGTTTGACTGTTTAAAAAACAGATTATATAAATTATCACCAAAGTCTGTGTTAGACCTTTTTAGCAAACTTCATTCCAACTTATTAAAACAGGTTTTATACATATGTTTTAGGAAATTATGGTCAATAGGCCTCATTTAAATAAAACTATACCTGAACACCTGTTAACGTCCTCCTGGGTGAGGACAAGAGGAGGGTTAAGTACAGTTTGAGGTACTAGTACTTTACTGTAGTACAGTTTGAGGTACTAGTACTTTACTGTAGTGTAGTTAGAGGTACTAGTACTTTACTGTAGTACAGTTTGAGGTACTAGTACTTTACTGTAGTACAGTTAGAGGTACTTGTACTTTACTGTAGTATTTCCATGTGATGCTACTTTCTACATTTATTTGACTTTGTTTAATAGAACAGTTTAATTTAAAGTACATCTCAGGTGCTGCTTTACTGCCCTCTGCTGGTCAAAGCACACAACTGTTCACAGAAGTTACAGTAGAATTACTTCTGGGTCCAACAGAGGCCCCAAAATTCTACATTCTTTATATTATCAGTTACATTTACTTTTTACACCTAATGTCAGTTCTTTTCACTGCAATCTAATTACATGTGAGACTAATATATATATTTAATTCTTATAAAATATGACCTTTAACAAAAACTCTGCAGAACAAATGTATAAAAATCATCAACAAAAAGTTCACCTGCAGAATAAACTAAATGTTTCTGTCATCACAGATATTAAAGTATTTCAATCAAAGAGAAGACACACTGTTTTTACATTACATTATTTACTTTTGTATAAAAATAGATATTTGCAGCAGTCATAATAAATTCAAACAGTAAATGTGAACAGAGGAATAGTGATTATGTGAAGAACAAAGTGAGTATGAATCAATCTCATATAGAAGAATAAACACAGAGGGCCTGATTTATTAAAGCTCTACGTGTGTATAAAATGTGTGCAAGCTGATCTACTAACGCAGCGCACTGAGGTTTGTGTCTTGCAAATGTGTGAGATAATATGTGCTGTTTATTTAGTACGATAGACATAATATTAGTAGTTTACCATAATGAATGTAATATGAGGCGTTTTAACCTCAGTGTGTAAAATACAGAGAGGAGAAAATGTAAATATGTTATTTAGCACGCGCATTGTGATTTACCAAACCTGAAGGTAATGTTGCTACGGTAACTGTTAACAGGTATTAACTGGCTGTTACTGTGGAGACGAGGAGACGGAGACACAATGACAGAGAACACACAGGATGGATTATTTCCATTATTGTCACTAATAATCTCCCATATGTGTGTTTTTCTGGTAATATTAGTTTTTGTTATAATCAATATATTAGTTAACCTCTAGAACCTGATCACATTTATAATCAATATATTAGTTAACCTCTAGAACCTGATCACATTTATAATCAATATATTAGTTAACCTCTTCCACTAGAACCTGATCACATTTATAATCAATATATTAGTTAACCTCTTCCACTAGAACCTGATCACATTTATAATCAATATATTAGTTAACCTCTTCCACTAGAACCTGATCACATTTATAATCAATATATTAGTTAACCTCTTCACTAGAACCTGATCACATTTCATTTTGTTCTTGCAGCTTTCTGCTCGTCCAAACTCTCCATTAAGACACAAAACTCTCATTTAAATCCTGCTGTCTGCACCTGTTGCTCCTGTTTTCATTAAGCAGTTATTCTCAGTAGATCAGCTGCTAAACACATAATAACTACACACACAATCTGTCACACTGTGCACACTATTTAGTTCCCACTATTTGGGATCTTAGTAAATCAGGCCCATAAAGTATATTTCCCTTATTGTATCAACATTATTCTAATAGAAACATTTACAGCCGTTTAACTTTAAGATCATCACATAATAAGAAGCAAAGTTACAACATGAGTAAAATAAGTTTCTGTGGAGTTTTACCACCTGAGTATCAGAGATGTTAGTGATGTTTATTGACTGTTTTCATTCTCTTGAAGCTGCTAAAGAACATCTGGATCATCAACAGGCAGGTCTGGCTTCTTCTCTGAACGTCCTTTACGCTTCTTGGAGATAGAACCAAAAAGACCACCAGCAACAACAAGAGCAGCAACATTCAGAGTACTTAACACAATTACTCCAAGATGTCCACCCTCTGGGTCTCCATCTGTTGGACCCACAGAGCAGAAACAGGTGTGAGGTATCAGCTGTCAGGTACAGTCCAGAAGTATTTGGACAGTTCCACATGTTTGTGTTAAAGGGTTTTATTTCCCTCACAGTTCTTTCTATACTGATGTAAAAATAGTCACATTAAAGCTGAGACTTTAATGTGGTATCCATTATTTTATTTACAAGTCAATGTGCTGAAGCCTGAAGAACAAAACATGTGGAACTGTGAAAATGTGATCATACTCCTGTCCAAATGTGGAACTATCATTTCTCACATCTACTAACTCACCTTCAACTTTCAGCTGGACAATGCTGATGAGTTTAATCTCAGCAGTTCTCTTCCTGCGTCCTCTCTTCTCTACACAGCGACACACGTATGTTCCTCCATCGTGGTTGTTCACATTCTTCAGAATCAGAGACAGGTCACCGTTCTTCATCTCATCGTCCTTCAGCTGCACCCGGTTCACATAAGATGGATCCTGGTCTGCTGTCTCCAGGCTCCCGTCTGACTTAAAGTAGACGTATCTCTTTAGATCAGATCTGGTCCACTTAACAGATGTTATGGTGATGTTGTCTGGAGCTTCACATGACAGAGTGACATCATCTCCAGGTTGTGCTGTTTCCTGTTGGTCTAAAGAATAATAAAAAGTATTTTAGAGACGCATAAAGAAATCACAGATCATGGGAGCTCATGTCTTTGTGAGCAGAGTTGGCTCCTCTGTAGTTCACACCCTGACTAATGGATTGTGTCCCGTTCATTACTTTGCTTTTCTGAATCCATAATCATGATGACATTACTCTGTTTGTAGAAGTACTACTTTAGTATTTAATGACAATTGAAACTATAGACTATACCATAAATATTAGAGGCTGAAACTACAAAGAGACTTGTCCACAATGCAAACTGACTATTTATTAATTACTTTTATTCATTTAATCATTGCTGATCGAAGTAATAGTTATAGTCACAAACTCACCTTTGACATCCAGGTAGACGATGCTGCTGAGTTTCATCTGACCAGCTCCTCCTGTCTCCTCTACATAGCGACACTCGTATGTTCCTTCATCTTTGTTGTTCACGTTCTTCAGAATCAGAGACAGTTCACCGTTTTTCATCTCTTTGTCCTTCAGCTGCACCCGGTTCACATAAGATGGATCCTGGTCTGTTGTGTCCAGGTGCCCATCTGTCTTCAAGTAGACGTGTCTCTCAGGGTCAGATCTGGTCCACTTAACTATTTCTATGTTGACGTTGTTTGGAGCTCGACATGGCAGAGTGACTTCATCTCCAGGATGTGCTGCTATCAGTTGTATCGGTGGTTCTAAAGAACAATAAAAAACATCCAGAGGAGAAAAATCAGTTTTAAAATTCATCACTTTTTATGTTTCATCATTAAAAGTAAAACAAGTGAATGTTCAGTATTGGTATAAAATGTGATGTTTGTCATTTCAAACTGCTCATAAATACAGAATCTGCTGTTATTATTAATACAGGTGAACTGAACTCTTCTATTTGCACATTCTGTGAGTCATTTCTAACTTCTGAAGGATGAATAAAAGATGAGTTTCACTACATTAGACAGTTCCATCCATTAGTGTTGTTGATGGAAACATGTGGCAGCTCTACATTATATAGTAGATATGAATATAGATGATATGGAAATATGATGAAGCAGAGACTACTGTGAGTGTGTAGTGAGTATATAGTAGCACCTCCAGGTTCACCTGCCACTCCATCAACTAGTCTCAGCCCACTTAGGTTTATTTTAACACTGCGCTCCCAGCTCATAGAACCTTATGAACCTACTAGAACACTGCGCTCCCAGCATGCAGGTCTACTTGTGGTTCCTAGTATCTCTAAAAGTAGAACAGGAGGCAGAGCCTTCAGTTCTCAGGTTCCTCTCCTGTGGAACCATCTCCCAGATTGGTTTCAGGGGGCAGAACCCTCTCTACGTTTAAGAGTAGGCTTCAAACGTTCCTTTGTGATGAAGCTTCTAGTTGGGGCCGGTTCCAGCTCCTAGTTTATGCTGCTATAGGCTTAGACTGCCGGGGGACTCCCATGATGCACTGGGCTCCTCTCTCCTCCTCCCTCTCTCTCTCTATCCATCCATCTATATCCATTAACATTCATGTTCTATTAATGCTTCAATAAGCTAAACTTCTTCCCCGGAGTTGTCTGTGCTTTCTGGTCTCACAGGTAATCTGGGCCTGGAGACGTCCGGATGACAGATTCCAGTCCTGGACCTTCTAGCTTCATTGTTGATTTTCATTGTGCTTCTCTCCTCTCCTTCCTCTCTCTCCTCTCCTTCCTCTCTCTCCTCTCCTCTCCTTCCTCTCTCTCCTCCTCTTCCTCTCTCTCCTCTCCTCCCTCTCCTTCCTCTCTCTCCTTCCTCTCTCTCCTCTCTACTCCAACCGGTCCAGGCAGATGTTCTCCCACTCTGAGTCTGGTTCTGAGGGTTCTTCCTGTTAAAAGATGTTCTCCCACTCTGAGTCTGGTTCTGAGGGTTCTTCCTGTTAAAAGATGTTCTCCCACTCTGAGTCTGGTTCTGAGGGTTCTTCCTGTTAAAAGATGTTCTCCCACTCTGAGTCTGGTTCTGAGGGTTCTTCCTGTTAAAAGATGTTCTCCCACTCTGAGTCTGGTTCTGAGGGTTCTTCCTGTTAAAAGGGAGTTTTTTCTCTCCACTGTCACCAAGTGCTGCTCATGTGGGAATGTTGGGTCTCTTTAAAGTTAAAACCTGAAGAGTTCGGTTTAGACCTGCTCTATGTGGAAAGTGCCTTGAGATAACTTTGTTGTGATTTGGCGCTATACAAATAAAGATTGATTGATTTTAGGGAAATATATCAAACACAATTACATTTTAACATGGCTCTGTAATAAAGGAATACTTTTACTTTTTTAAATTTTATATCCTCTTTTAATCAATATCTACTTTTGTCTTCCAGTAACACTTTACATAATTTAATAAATGAATAATAATAATAATAACTTTATTTGGAACCACATCTGTCCCCTCAGCATATGAATCAGTGTCTTGTTTGGTTGTGAACTCGGGGTTATTGGTAATAATATTAGACAGGTGTAACTACCCAGATGGTGAAGTTGGTCCTCTATCATACCTAGTCCTACTAGGACTATACTCACAACGGTCTCACCACCACATACCTGAAACTGAACTCACTGTTATCATGTACAATGTCTTCTGTCATTTGTGGTTCTATACAAACAATCTATTTCCTGTCTGTCTGCTCCTCCTCTGTTGCTCTTCCTTCAACGTTCTTACAGTTTTTCTGTTGAAATAGTTTTGGGTAGTTTTTCTGTCTTTGAGTGAAGAGTGTGAGTACAGGATGATATATTACTGTACACTGTAAAAACCTCTGAGGTAAAAGGAAACAAACTGATGTGATAAATAATAAAGTGTGTTCTTCACTTCAGTGACGATGTCCAACATCATTAAACCAAAAGAAGCTGAAGACAGCAGCAGCCTGATGTTTGTCTGCAGAGAACTATGAACAATATTCAGTCTAACAGGTTATGATCTTCATTTCATCATGTTAGTGTTGGGGAAGTTACCCAAAAAATGTAATGTATTGAACATTACTTTTTTAGAAAGTAATGTTCACTATTATCTATTATATTATATTATATTATATTATATTATATTGTATAGCTTGTTTCTGACAGAATGATAACTGCTGTACAAAAGAACAACAGGCTAGTTTTATCTGCTTGGGGTTTGTATACGTTGAGGTGGACTGCGGGTCTGTGAGGGTCTCCTTATGGGCTGTTCTGCTACAAGCGAACATGAAAAGCATCTTTGTTCATATTATTTTTTATCCGCCGAATGCATTCATAATAATTGAAGAAGATATGTAAGACAATAGTCACAACATATGTCTTTAGTAACTGTAATGTGATTACTGAATGATTAAACTGTAACACGTTACATTACTGCGTTACAGGTAAATGTAATGTGATTACAGTAACACTGAACGTTAACCTCTGTAATGATTCCTCATATTAACTCTGATACAGATTTAGATGAGGAAGTTAAACTGCGCCATTACAGAGCGCCGTCCGGAAAGCTGCCAGCGAGCAGATACAACTAGTTTTTTCCACCACAGGTTAATATTGATCAGTAACAGGTTAATATTGATCAGTAACAGGTTAATATTGATCAGTAACAGTTTAATATTGATCAGTAACAGGTTAATATCGATCAGTAACAGTTTAATATTGATCAGTAACAGTTTAACATTGATCAGTAACAGGTTAATATTGATCAGTAACAGGTTAATATTGATCAGTAACAGGTTAATATTGATCAGTAACAGTAGGTGAAGCAGAGTTACAGTGTTCAGTAAATATAAATGTCACAGCTTACCTTCAGAGACAGAACAGGACAGGAAACATACGAGGAGAAACACGACAGCAGACATCTTTCTCTTCTTCTCTTCTTACTTTCCTCAACAAACTCGATTTGTTGATTATATAATTAAACGGTTTAAAGTTTAGAAGTGAATCTTGATTTCTGATTATTTAGTCATGTTGCTGCTCTAGTGAACTCTTCCGTTTTCCTTCAACAATCAAACTGTATTTTTTCCCTTGAACTTTATTTAGGGCAGTACTCATGTACAAAACCTGTCAGAGGGAGGAGGAGGGGAGGGGGGATCGTTGGTTCACATTCATTTTGTCAGTCTGTTTAACTTGTTTCTTCTTTAAAAGTCCTGTTATTGTGTTTCCATGTAGTCTCATGTCTGAAGAAAAGTGTTTAGAGTTCATTTCTTTGTGTGGACATTACATTTTACTGGAAGGCAAACAAGTTGTATTAAAAACATTTTTCCATGTTGTTTCTTTCAAAACAAATAAAAATGTTCTTTTTATGGAACTGGATCTTTTTCTCAGTATTTCCTCTAAAAACATTCTGTATGTCCATCCAAAACATTTTACTATACAAACAATGACAATAAAAAAAAAGACATTGTTTCATCTTTTCCACAGAAGGAATATTCAGTAGGCTATACTAAATCCTTCTAATGTTTATTTGTTGGATAGATTCTATGCAGAATCTTTAAATGAGTCTACTTTAACTTTGCTATTTAGACAAAAAGAGTCTCACTAGTGGCAGATTTGCAGTTTGTATGTGGTTCCTGATGATTTGAGCATTTGTTCTTGGTAATATCAACTCCTCCAAGGAAGTGAATCACTATTGAATGGACCAGTCACCATTAAATCATCATTAGATGAACCTCTACCACTTCATACTGTTTTGGCCTAATCAATAACGTTCATAGGGAATATTCCTGTTACTCCAAATAAAGCGCGTTGTGTTTATAAATGAGTTGCCAGGCCAGCAAAGGAAACCCTTAACTCTAACTTTTAAACTAAAGACATATTGAAGAAAGGTTTTCCAAAATGTGTCTTTTTCTTTAATCAAGTTAGTCAAACACTTTAAAAGTAATGTTTAATGTTTCAAATCTTCCTCCAAACCACCATTTCTTTTTTATCTTAGGTAAAATATCCTTTTTTTAAATAATGACTAATCCTCCAAATTAAGTTGAATAAAATCGTATCTAATTGTTTGTATATTTCAGTATTTTCATTGAGGTCACACAGACACACCTGGATACTCCGGCAGAGCTCTGCCATTCAGTGAAAGATCGCTCATCAATCACATTTAAACTTTTTCATTATCTGTTCAATTATAGGGCTAAAGTTTACTTTACTGCATTATTGACTTCTTCTGATTATTTCAGTGATAACTGAACATATTTGTTTAAATTCATTTTCAAACTAAACACAACAGAAAACTCCTCAACACATCTAACTGCTTTGGTCTCCTTGTGTTCATTAGATAATAAAATAGTTGTATTATCAGTCGGTTGGGATCATTTAGATTTTCCATCTAAGGTCAATATGCCTTAAAATTGACCAATGTTTAATAGATGTAGCCATAATTTGGGTAACAAGTGGACAGCCTTGTCTACCGTGTGGTGTTTAACTTAGTTGTTACTGCCTTTATGATGTTTGACAACTTTCAGAAACTGATTTAATAACTTTAAACATAAATTGTTGACTGTTGGTGTCAAATGCTTTATAAAAATCAACCACATGGAAAAATGTGAAAATGTGTATTTTTTTTATATAAAACGTGTTTACCTTCCAAGAAAATGTAATGAAAATGGTGACTGATCCATTCAATAGTGATTCAATTCCTTGGAGGAGTTGACATTACCAAGAACTAATGCTCAAATCATCAGGAACCACATACAAACGGCAAATCAGCCACTAGACTCTTTTGAATCTTCCTTTTTGGTGACATTAATTGTCTAAATAACAAAGTTAAAGTAGTCTCATTTAAAAATTCTGCATAGAATCTATCCAGCAAAGAAACATTAGAAGGATTTATAATTAATATTGAATATTCCTTCTGTGGAAAAGATGAAACATTGTCTTTTTTTCTTTTTTTTATTATCATTGTTTGTATAGTAAAATGTTTTTACAAAATGTTACAAAATGTTTTTAGAAGAAATACTGAGAAATAGATCCAGTTCCATGAAAAGGCCTTTTTTCATTTGCTTTGAAAGAAACAACATGGAAAAATGTATATTTTGGGGGCTTTTTGCCTTTAATGTACAGGTTAGTGGAGAGAGACAGGAAACTGGAGGCAGAGAGAGGGTAAAGGCATACAGGATAGGACCGCTCAGTGCAGGATTCAAACCTGGGTCGCCTGCAGCGAGGACTGTAGTCTCTACAGATGGGGCGGGTGCTCTACCCACTGAGCTAAACACCATGAAAAATGTTTTTAATACAACTTGTTTGCCTTCCAGTAAAATGTAATGTCCACACAAAGAAATGAACTCTAAACACTTTTCTTCAGACATGAGACTACATGGAAACACAATAACAGGACTTTTAAAGAAGAAACAAGTTAAACAGACTGACAAAATGAATGTGAACCAACGATCCCCCCTCCCCTCCTCCTCCCTCTGACAGGTTTTGTACATGAGTACTGCCCTAAATAAAGTTCAAGGGAAAAAATACAGTTTGATTGTTGAAGGAAAACGGAAGAGTTCACTAGAGCAGCAACATGACTAAATAATCAGAAATCAAGATTCACTTCTAAACTTTAAACCGTTTAATTATATAATCAACAAATCGAGTTTGTTGAGGAAAGTAAGAAGAGAAGAAGAGAAAGATGTCTGCTGTCGTGTTTCTCCTCGTATGTTTCCTGTCCTGTTCTGTCTCTGAAGGTAAGCTGTGACATTTATATTTACTGAACACTGTAACTCTGCTTCACCTACTGTTACTGATCAATATTAACCTGTTACTGATCAATATTAAACTGTTACTGATCGATATTAACCTGTTACTGATCAATATTAACCTGTTACTGATCAATATTAACCTGTTACTGATCAATATTAACCTTACTGTTACTGATCAATATTAACCTGTTACTGATCAATATTAAACTGTTACTGATCGATATTAACCTGTTACTGATCAATATTAAACTGTTACTGATCAATATTAACCTGTTACTGATCAATATTAACCTGTTACTGATCAATATTAACCTGTTACTGATCAATATTAAACTGTTACTGATCAATATTAACCTGTTACTGATCAATATTAACCTGTTACTGATCAATATTAAACTGCTACTATCAATATTAACCTGTTACTGATCAATATTAAACTGTTACTGATCAATATTAACCTGTTACTGATCAATATTAAACTGCTACTATCAATATTAACCTGTTACTGATCAATATTAAACTGTTACTGATCAATATTAAACTGTTACTGATCAATATTAACCTGTTACTGATCAATATTAAACTGTTACTGATCAATATTAACCTGTTACTGATCAATATTAACCTGTGGTGGAAAAGTTTTATCTGTTTGCTGGCAGCTCTCTAGAAAGGGTGTTGTCAGTTACACTGATTCATTTCCTCATCAGCATCAAAGTTAATATGAATCATAACATCAGTTCAAAATAAAGTTATTATTATTATTCATTTATTAAATTATGGAATTATGGAGTTTATTTTAGGGAATATTTTTCCCTAAAATAAACCTAAGTGGGCTGAGACTAGTTGATGGAGTGGCAGGTGAACCTGGAGGTGCTACTATATACTCACTACACACTCACAGTAGTCTCTGCTTCATCATATTTCCATATCATCTATATTCATATCTACTATATAATGTAGAGCTGCCACATGTTTACATCAACAACACTAATGGATGGAACTGCCTAATGTAGTGAAACTCATCTTTTATTCATCCTTCAGAAGTTAGAAATGACTCACAGAATGTGCAAATAGAAGAGTTCAGTTCACCTGTATTAATAATAACAGCAGATTCTGTATTTATGAGCAGTTTGAAATGACAAACATCACATTTTATACCAATACTGAACATTCACTTGTTTTACTTTTAATGATGGAAAATAAAAAGTGAAGATTTTTAAAACTGATTTTTCTCCTCTGGATGTTTTTTATTGTTCTTTAGACCTACTGATGACAGCACAACCTGGAGATGATGTCACTCTGTCATGTCGAGCTCCAAACAACGTCAACATAACAGTTTTTCAGTGGATCATATCTAACCCTGAGAGATACGTCTACTTAAAGACAGACGGGCATCTGAACACAGCAGACCAGGATCCATCTTATGTGAATCGGGTGCAGCTGAAGGACGATGAGATGAAGAACGGTGAACTGTCTCTGATTCTGAAGAACGTGACCAGCAAAGATGGAGGAACATATGTGTGTCGATATAAAGAGAAGAGAGCTACTCAGATTAAACCCATCAGCATCGTCTACCTGAATGTTACAGGTGAGTTTGTAGATGTGAGAAATGATAGTTCCACATTTGGACAGGAGTATGATCACATTTTCACAGTTCCACATGTTTTGTTCTTCAGGCTTCAGCACATTGACTTGTAAATAAAATAATGGATACCACATTAAAGTCTCAGCTTTAATGTGACTATTTTTACATCAGTATAGAAAGAACTGTGAGGGAAATAAAACCCTTTAACACAAACATGTGGAACTGTCCAAATACTTCTGGACTGTACCTGACAGCTGATACCTCACACCTGTTTCTGCTCTGTGGGTCCAACAGGTGGAGACCCAGAGGATGGAAAACACAAGCATGGACATCTTGAAGTAATTCTGTCAGTTACTCTGATTTTTTGTGTTGGTCTTGTTGGTTTTATGATCTACAAGAAGCTTAAAGGACGTTCAGAGAATAATTTAGACCTGTCTCATCATCTCTGATACTCAGGTGTAAAAACTCCACAGAAACTGAATCAAAGTAAAACTGAAGAAAAGTTCTGTTAGAAATCTTGTTTCAGTTATTTTGGGAGATTCAGGTGTGACTTCTTATTGAACCCCTCCTTGGATTGCCACCTTATTGTGGTGGAGGGTTTGAGTGCTCAGAGGATTGTGGGATCTTTCAGCTCCTGGTAGAGTCTCTCACAGCTGATTGGACCCAGATAATAAACCAGACTGAGAGCAATCCAGAATAAGTTAATGAAGAATTTCCCCATGATGCCTGAAACTAACCTCAATATCTGACTGAAGATTTCACTCTTGGTAGATTCACAGAAGTGCCTTCAGCTGATTGGTCAGATTCTTCAGAGTCTTTTTAAAATGTTTTGAAGAACTGTCCGTCTGACAGTGACGGAGCTTTCTTCATCACAAAGAGAAAAATCATCCAAATGTAAAAGAAAGTAAAGTTTAAAAAGACAAAACTGAAACTTTGTAATGAGATTAATAATAAAAAGAATTGACAAAGAGCTTTCCAAAGAGAGAAACCTGAACTAGAGTAGATCCAGTAAGAAGAAGCAGTGAGGTTAATGCATGAATTAGTGAAACAGAGAAAACTAACAGAAGAAACTGAGTTCAGAGAAATCGATTGTAAAAAAGTTTGTTTTTAAGAAAGATTGAAAAGAGGAAACAGACAAGCTTTAAAAGTAATGATTGAAATATAAAATCAAATGTAAAACGTTCAGGAAACCAGAGCAGAGATGCTGAATCAGCAGTTATGTGACTCTGATTGGACTTTATGAGTCATGTGACCGCAGCACAGATTGATTCATTTGAATGAAAAAGAATAAAAATATGTTGTTTACATTTAATATGAACAAAGACACAAAGTTCATCATCCAGGAATATTCCTCAATTGTTAAAGAGGAAAAGTTTAATTTCTCTTTGATTCTGAGTGAAATCAGAAAGTTTGTTTTAGTCAGTAAAACTTTCTTTCTATGCAGCTTTTTAAACTCAAGTTACAAAGTGTTTCACATGGAGATGGACTCACAAAGTAAAAGAGAAGAAGGTTCAGTTCTGTTACTAAGAGCAAAACTCTGAACTCTAAATATCTCTGTATGTGTTTCTTTATAGAAACGTGTCAATCTACAGAAACAATGAAATTAATCAAACATGTTTATCATGTTGTAACTTTGCTTCTTATTATGTGATGATCTTAAAGTTAAACTGCTGTAAATGTTTCTATTAGAATAATGTTTATAAAAGAAGTGAAATATATTTATTTTACTGTTCCTGTTCACATTTACTGTTTGAATTTATTTATAACTGCTGTAAATATCTGTTTTATATGAGAATAAATATATTATGTTATTTTTAAACAGTCTGTCTTCTCTTTGATTGAAATACTTTAATATCTGTGATGACAGAAAACATTTAGTTTATTCTGCAGGTGAACTTTTTGATGATGATTTTTACACATTTGTATTTATTTGTTTGTATTTAAATATATTTTATTCTTACTTGTAGTTTTACTGCAGCTAAATAAGCTAGATTAGGTGTAAAAGTAAATGTACTGTAAATGATGTAACTGATAATATAAAGAATGTAGAATACAGTAAAGGAGTGAAAGGTTCGGATGATTCTAAGAAAAAATATCAGTTCATTATTTTAAATTAACTTCCCATCATTAATAGAATATTTTATTTACAATGTACTCATTACACTAACATCCTCCTCTATCTACATAAAGCAGATGTGATACTAGCAGTGAGTTATGAGTGAGGAGGAGCACTATACGAGTGTAATGTCTCAACAGCTTCATAAAATACAATCAGGGTTCAAAAAATTAACAACGAAACAGAAAGAAAAGAGAGAGAACTAGAAGTAGTCATCCAGTTTTACATAAAAAGTGGGTTTAGTCCTTTAGTGGAAATGAACCTGTTAGTTAACTTTAGTCCACAGTGACTGACTGTTACTGATCAATATTAAACTGTTACTGATCAATATTAACCTGTTACTGATCAATATTAACCTGTTACTGATCAATATTAACCTGTTACTGATCAATATTAACCTGTTACTGATCAATATTAACCTGTTACTGATCAATATTAAACTGTTACTGATCAATATTAAACTGTTACTGATCAATATTAACCTGTTACTGATCAATATTAAACTGTTACTGATCAATATTAAACTGTTACTGATCAATATTAAACTGTTACTGATCAATATTAACCTGTTACTGATCAATATTAACCTGTTACTGATCAATATTAAACTGTTGCTGATCAATATTAAACTGTTACTGATCAATATTAACCTGTTACTGATCAATATTAACCTGTTACTGATCAATATTAACCTGTTACTGATCAATATTAACCTGTTACTGATCAATATTAAACTGTTACTGATCAATATTAACCTGTTACTGATCAATATTAACCTGTTACTGATCAATATTAAACTGTTACTGATCAATATTAACCTGTTACTGATCAATATTAAACTGACTGTTAGTTTTATCTCCTCTGTCTCACAGCTGTTTGACTTACTCATCAGTATCAAAATTAATATAGCTATCTATAGCAACCGTAACACAACATGTATCTATAGCAACCGTAACACAACCTGTATCTATAGCAACCATAGCACAACCTGTATCTATAGCAACCATAGCACAACCTGTATCTATAGCAACCGTAACAACCTGTATCTATAGCAACCATAGCACAACCTGTATTTATAGCAACCGTAGCACAACCTGTATTTATAGCAACCATAGCACAACCTGTATCTATAGCAACCGTAGAACAACCTGAATCTATAGCAACCGTAGAACAACCTGTATCTATAGCAACCATAGCACAACCTGATGGTCTGTCTGTGCATTACATACCTCATACAAGTGCTAAACATTGGCCTAAAAGTTAAACGGGTTCAATAGATTTAGTTTTTAAACAAAGTGAGCTCTATAATATTGAATATGAGGATCATTACAGAGGTTACAGTCAGGAGAAGCTGTGTGGAACATCTGGCTGTAGGGTTAAGGTTAGTGTATCTACACATGAAAGTCATTTATCTTTAAGGCCCATTTCTACCCGGTAGTCTCTAGCGCAGCATTGGTCTGAACACATGTGGCGTTCTATCTGTACCACATTAGTGAGAGCAGTGACACTTATCTGAGCGTGCACTTTATATTTTGAACATATAAAATATTGATGACTTTGATCGGTCAAGTCTCGGACCAAATCACATCAAAAGTCATCTTCAGTATGTTAGAAGGGTCAGAGGTTATATTTAATAATTTTCTCTTTTTTAACACCTCTGCTGCTGAGAGACCAAATACAAGTAGTGAGTTTTGACTTTGATTAAAACAACCACGAGATGAACATTAGTAACTTTAAAAATGTATTTATACATATACTGTAAAAGATGTTGGTGACACATGAAGCTGGAATATTAAAAGGATTCATCAACAAAAACTAAGATAAAGTTGAAGGTAAAACATTGAAGTGAACTTAATGTAAGAATAACATTACATAAACATGTCAATAACAATGTTTGAGTAAAATACATCAAAGTAAAATAGTTTAGTGTAAAAATGATCATATTCAGTTATATTCAAATATACACATTTATAAAGCATATAGATCAGGTGCAGGACAAACTGTCTCCATCAGAAACAGGAAGTTGGACGACCACAGAGCTGCTAGCTTCTGTTCACTGATTCACCACAAAGAACAAAACACTCCGAGAGCACATCACACTCTGTCATCGACCAGAAGAAACCAAACTGGTCTGTTGTTAACCCTGATTATCCTAAATGTCCCCATAATCCTAAATGTCCCCACTCTGTAAACCCAGAGAGGTCCTCACAAACATACACGTTTAACTCTACTAACATCACATCTACAACACGTTACCTCCACTCCGTCTGATTGGCTGCTGACTGTATGTGATGTCATCAGTGATGTCATCTTCTCCAACTTGTAATTCAGCAGCTGGTTAAAGTTTCTTTCATAAGTTACAAATGAACACGACAACTAAAGAGATTTCATTCACCCTCAACACCATCAGAGGAGACTCTGGGCTGATCAGGAACTGTTTCTGTCAGCTTGTGAAATCTACTCAGACTCTGTTTGAAGTAGCTAATACAACTGTACTGACAGGTTTTATAGATATTATAAATATGGGAAAGTTTCCCAGTCTCAGTCTCAACAGCAGGGCGAACGTAACGTCATGACCTCAGGAGGAAAACAAAAGTACTCAGTCAGTCAGCGGCTGGAACAACAACACTAAATAATCAGAAATCAAGATTCACTTCTGTCGTGTTCAAATTTGAAGAAAGTGATGCAGGCAATGTGTGAAAGTTCAAAGATCAAAGTGTTAATTTGACAAAGCAAAGAATTATAAGCAGCTGTGGACTTAGTCTACTTCGCTCTTAAGTCCTGTAGAAGAAACCCTGAATATTCATTTTTAATTCCTTTTATACTCATTACCTGGGTGATGTGCTACAACCCCATTGGCCCACTCTGGATGCTTTTGTTCTTCTTTGGGGGTTTTCCACATCACATGTCGTCCTGTCATATGCTTTAAGTTTATTGTTGTTTCAGGTCTGTGATCTGTCAAAATAGCTGATGTATCAGGAGTCACTTCCTCTAAATGGGCCCACAGCAGCTGTCGAACCTCCTATGGAACAGTTTCGGTGCATAAATGTTCCCGCTCTTGTCTCTTGTCTTCCTCTTTGTGGACGGCTGTTGTGGCCTTCTGTACTTTCAGAGAAGGGAAGATATACTCTCACTTCTGTCTTTTTAAGGTTTATTTAAGGTCTTAGCCTAGTGGTGACCTTTTGAGTCTGCATCACACAACATCACTTGAAATCACAATGACCACTCTGTCTGGCTCTGCATTATTTGATGAGATGTACAAAAACGTATTGGTGTAACTTTATGTCTCATTAAAATTGATTAATAAAAGGATACAAAACCTCACATTTCCAAACGTACAACTCTTAACTTATCAGTTTAAAGCGTCTCTGGTCTGAAATTCATCAACAAATGAAGTTTGTTCAGGAAACTAAGAAAAGAAAATGTTAGTTTCAAAATCTACTTCATCCACGTTTCTTACGTTTCCTGTTCTGTCTCTGAAGGTAAGCTGTGAGATTTATATTTACTGAAAACTGTAACTCTGCTTCACCTACTGTTACTGATCTATGTTAAACTGACTGTGGCGAGAAAAACAAGTTTTATCTGATCGCTGGCAGCTTTCCAGACTCTTTGTCTCACCGCCCTGTCATGGCGCTGTTTGACTTCCTCATCGGTATCAAAGTTAATGAGTCGTAACAGATGTAAACATGAGGAAATGAAGATAAAGATCATAACCTGTTAGACTGAATATTGTTCACATATTGTACATATTGTTCTCTGCAGACAAACATCAGGCTGCTGCTGTCTTCAGCTTCTTTATTATTTATCACATCAGTTTGTTTCCTCAGAGGTTTTTACAGTGTACAGTAATACATCATCCTGTACTCACACTCTTCACTCAAAGAAAGAAAAACTACCCAAAACTATTTTAACAGGAAAACTAAGAACGTTAAAGCAAGAGCAACAGAGGAGGAGCAGACAGACAGGAAATAGATGTTTGTACAGAACCACAAATGACAGGATACAGCCCAGAACAGGATAACAGTGAGTTCAGCTTCGGGTATGTGGTGGTGAAACAGTTGTGAGGGACTATGATAGAGGACCAACTACACCATCTGGGGAGTTACACCTGTCAAATATTATAACCAATAACCTCGAGTTCACAACCAAACAAGACACTGATTCATATGCATATTATCAGGACCCGAGTGCTGACCCGTTCACTGCAGCTTGATACTTTAATTATTATTACATTTATTATTGTTATTGCAAGTATTAACTTTAAAGTGGTGGTGAAAGACAAAAGTAGTTAATGATTGAAAGATGATATAAAAAGTAAAAGTATTCCTTTATTACAGAGCCATGTTAACATGTAAGTGTGTTCAGATATATTTCCCTAAAATAAACCTAAGTGGGCTGAGACTAGTTGATGGAGTGGCAGGTGAACCTGGAGGTGCTACTATATACTCACTACACACTCACAGTAGTCTCTGCTTCATCATATTTCCATATCATCTATATTCATATCTACTATATAATGTAGAGCTGCCACATGTTTACATCAACAACACTAATGGATGGAACTGCCTAATGTAGTGAAACTCATCTTTTATTCATCCTTCAGAAGTTAGAAATGACTCACAGAATGTGCAAATAGAAGAGTTCAGTTCACCTGTATTAATAATAACAGCAGATTCTGTATTTATGAGCAGTTTGAAATGACAAACATCACATTTTATACCAATACTGAACATTCACTTGTTTTACTTTTAATGATGAAACATAAAAAGTGAAGAATTTTAAAACTGATTTTTCTCCTCTGAATGTTTTTATTGTCTTTTAGGCCCAAAGAAAAAACAGTTAACAGCATATCATGGAGATGAAGTCACTCTGTCCTGTCGAGCTCCGAACGTCACCATAGTAACTGTTGAGTGGACCAGATCAAACATGTCTACTTTAAGTCAGACGGGCACCTGGTGACAACAGACCAGGATCCATCTTATGTGAACTGGGTGCAGCTGAAGGACGAGGAACGATTAATGAGGAAGCTCCTGTTCCTGTTCCATGTAGATTCAGCTGATTTGTCAGATTCTTCAGAGTCTTTTTAAAATAGAAAAAACAGAAAACACCAATGTGTTGATCATGCAGGAATATTCCTCGTTTTTTTAAAGAGGAAAAGTTTCATTTCTATTTGATTCTGATTGAAATCAGAAAGTTGGTTTTAGTCAGTAAAACTTTCTTTAAGTCAGGTTACAAAGTGTTTTACATCGAGATCGACTCACAAAGAAAAAGAGAAGAAGAAAAAGTGTTGCTAAGTGCAAAACAAGGAAAGTGAAAGTGATATATACTTGGAATATGAAGTAGCGTGTTGAGTCATGTTGAGATGGAGCCGTTTGTACGCAAATATTCTTGAAACGATGCCAGGGAAAACGGAGGGGGAAAAAACTTGGCCTCACTTTGTTCTTCACATAATCACTGTTCCTGTTCACATTTACTGCTGTGGCTGCACTTTATTATAACTGCTGTAAATATCTATTTTTATACAAGAACAAATACATTATATTATCTTTAAACAGTGTGTCTGCTCTCTGATTGAAATACTTTAATATCTGTGATTTGTTTGTTCTTCAGTGTTTCTTCACATTGTATTTCAATAGATTTTATTCTTACTTGTAGGTTTACTGCAGTTAAATAAGCCGAAATTAGGTGTAAAAGTAAATGTACTGTAAATGATGTAACTGATAATATAAAGAATGTAGAATACAGTAAAAGGAGTGAAAGGTTCGGAACAGTCCTGTCCCCCATTATGAAGCAGACCTCCTGCAAACTGAAGGAAGAGAGCAGCACTGTGCTGAATGACATGTCACATGACACTACTGATTATTAAGATAAGATAAACTTTATTAGTCCCCTAAGGGAAATCTGTTTGGGACACATAGTGTGACATGGTTGCATAGCAACATCCACACAGAGACGTACTGGTAGACAACACAAGACAGAGTTACATCGGTTGCATGTAGCTAGTCGTATGATAATAAGACTTCTGAGTGAAGTATATTAACAGTGAGACTGAATACAACTATGGCATAATGCACAACCCAGAATATAACACAGATAGTAACAGTGACAGTAATCCCAGTGGTCTGGTGGTCTTAGTAGCAGCTGGTTCTGAGAGAGACAGGACAGGGCCAGCAGATGCAACACACTGGTAGTGGCAGTAATGAAGTTTAGGGCTCAGGGATGTGGAGTGTGCCAGGAAGTGGATCCGCAGCAATGAGCTTCCCCACCACCCTAGCAGGAAAGAGGGGGGTGGGATGGCCTATCAGTGTGAGATGTGTTGAGTTGTTTGTTAAGGAGAGATATGGATGTGGGGACAAAAGACTGTGAGACTCAGGATTCTGTTTGCTTGTCTGCACTCTCATACGCTGCTTGGAGAGCCTGTAGATCCAGTTTCTCTACATTCTTCATGGTCATGATCTCTATTATGTGTAGTCTGGACTTGCATTGTACTGTGAGGGAGCCGTACCATGACGAGGTGCTGTATCTTATTATGCTGGCTAGTACCTTATTATTATTAGTAGTAGTAGTATCACTATTATTATTATCATTAATGGTCATTTATTTTAATTGAAGGGGTTAATTTATATTTAATTTTATTTGATGTTATTCCATTTAATAATTGTACCATTAAGATACATTGAGAGTGTAAAAGAATTACTGCTAACATGATGTTTCATTGACTTTGTGAGTGACAGTGTGAAGGTTTGTCTTTACTGAGCAGAAGACTACTGCTGTATTTACACTGTTTCATTCACTGTGGAGACGTCTGTGCTAGATGTGTGTTAGAGAGTCTTTATTCTACTTCCTTCATGCTGTCTTCCCTCTGATCAGTCTGTACCAGCAGGGAAACTGAAGGAGACGCCTGCAGGGAAGCACATTCATCTGTGAAGAGATCAACCTCACTGTCAGCAACAACTACAACACTGTTTTTACAGTGGAGGCAAACTTTAAAGTCCATTTTAACACATAGAAACATAAACTTTACTGCTGAGTTCATCAGTGATGACAGAGGCTGGCAAACATGCATTTAAACCCTCCAATCAAAATGAAAATATATATATAGGTTTAGTTCAGCCACCTTCTGATTGGTTGTAGCAGCCTACAGCCCGCCACCTCTGTTCTTCCATTGGTTCTCTATCTGAGCATGTGTGAAGGCCAGCTTGTGGCTCACAGTCACACAACCACAGAGATACTATGAAGCAGTCTGCTCTGCACCAGCAGCAGAGAATAAGTTCTCCACTATCACCTCACTCTCACACTTCTGTAATGTCTTGTTTAACAATCTTGTTATTTCTGATAACATTCTGATTATATTTATTTGTTTGTTTGTGGTCTAAAGAAAGCAGCAGACTTTCACTCTCAGTCCTTCAGACACTAGAAAACCTTCCAGTGGTTTAGTTAAAGTCAGACTGTGTTTCAGCGCCACCTGCTGCTCATTAACTGCAGCTGCTGCTGTTCCTGCAGGTTCAAGTCTGTTCTTCATTGTTTTACTCACTTTGGATCAGTGGAGGAAAGTAACTAAGTACATTTACTCAAGTATTATACTGTAGTACAGTCTGAGGTACTAGTACTTTACTGTAGTATAGTTTGAGGTACTAGTACTTTACTGTAGTATAGTTTGAGGTACTAGTACTTTACTGTAGTACAGTTAGAGGTACTAGTACTTTACTGTAGCACAGTCTGAGGTACTAGTAATTTACTGTAGTACAGTTTGAGGTACTAGTACTTTAGTGTAGCACAGTCTGAGGTACTAGTAATTTACTGTAGTACAGTTTGAGGTACTAGTACTTTACTGTAGTATAGTTTGAGGTACTAGTACTTTACTGTAGTACAGTTAGAGGTACTAGTACTTTAGTGTAGCACAGTCTGAGGTACTAGTACTTTAGTGTAGCACAGTCTGAGGTACTAGTAATTTACTGTAGTACAGTTTGAGGTACTAGTACTTTACTGTAGTATAGTTTGAGGTACTAGTACTTTACTGTAGTACAGTTAGAGGTACTAGTACTTTAGTGTAGCACAGTCTGAGGTACTAGTAGTTTTACTGTAGTACAGTCTGAGGTACTAGTAATTTACTGTAGTACAGTTTGACGTACTTGTACTTTACTGTAGTACAGTCAGAGGTACTGTAAAGAGTTATTTTTACTTTGCCAGTAATATAATGTTGCTGAGCTGCTCCTAATGTTCAGTTCGGAGCCTCCATGATGTCTTGCTGCCATCAATGTGTGTGATACAAATTACAGCCAGCAGGTGGCAGCACAGGAGCATCTATTTAAACAACAGCGGATGATACAGACTGGTGACAAATTAAAGGAAAAACCTACTTAAAGTGTCTCAAAGTGTTCAACAGCCTCAGTGCTCCTTGGTACTGATTCTACAGTCTGTAAAGTCTACTGGAGGGATGAACACCATTCTTCCAAAAGATATTCCCTCATGTAGTGTTTTAATGATGGTGGAGAGAGCTGTCCAACATGTTCATTGAGATGTGGTGACTGTGGAGGTCATAGCATATGATTCACACCAATGTTTTACTCATCAAACCATTCAGTGACCCCTCAAGTCCTAACAAGTTTTCAGTTCATTGAGAGAATAATAAAATAATCAGAAAATGACAAAAAATCATGATATTTCCCCTTTAAACCAAATGTGCACAATTTCCGGCTCATTTGAAGTTTGACTCAAAGTATTTATTCAGTAGACACATTTATCATATAGTTAAAATATGTATTAATAAAAATATAATGTACACAGTCCAACAGAACCTCTCATTATTTCCTCAGAGTGAAAACAGCAACTTCACAGTGACTTGTTTTTTTATATGCATCATAAAGAGAGTCATAAAATGCTTTATAACGGGACACTTGTCTGAACCTCTGTCAGCAACTAGAGACAACAAAACTAAAAAGTGGAGCAGGAGGGAGACGTTGTGGTTTGAAGAGGCCTCCTGCAATCTCTCAGTCTGACCAAGACAGACCGTTACAGTAGTCGAGTCTACTTGAGATGAAAGCATGAATCAACTTCTCCTGGTCTGTTTGAGACATAAAACCCTTCACTCTGGATATGTTCTTAAGCTGATAGAAGCTGTTTTGGTGACTGATTTGATGTGACTGCTGAAAGTCAGATCTGAGTCTATCAGCACGCCAAGGTTTTAGACTTGGTCCCTAGTTTTTAGAGAGAGTGACTCCAGATGTTTACTGACAGCAATCCTCTTCTCTTTATTGCCAAAAACAATGACCTCAGTTTTGTCCTGATTTAATTGAAGGAAATGTTGGTTCATCCAGTTTGTTTCTTGCTCTAAACAGTGACACAATGACTGTGTTGGATTGAAGAAAGAAAGACAGATAGCAAGATAACATCTCAGACAAGCAGAAAAACAAGAGATAGACCTTCTTTGTTCTCATTAACCTGCTCATCCAGCTGACCCCGGTTCGAATCCCAGCCAGAGCTCTCTCTCTCCTGTTTCCTGTCTGTCTATACTGCTAAATAAATAAAAAAATAAACCTGCTGACCCTGGTTCTGGGAGGCAAAGCATTTGATTTTCGGTTTCAATATATGACCTGTCCTGGCTGACCTGAGGGTGTTATCTGCTCTCTGGGTGTTCAGCACCAAATTGTTTCCTGGTGGCTGAGGACAAAGTCTCCACTAACATACTGAGCAAAGAGATATGACACTTAACTGACATTGAAAGAGAGCCAAGATGAGAAAAAGGCAGTTTTATGGCAGCAGCTCTGTAACTGCAGCCACAGAGACAGAGTTGAGTGTGTGCTTATGAGCGGCACAATTCACTGATGTGGCACAAACCTAATGTCCTATTATCATTATGTGCATCTACCAGGATGACTATGGAAATAAGTTATAAACCTGAAGTTGTGACAGAAACAATAAATTGAAGCCTAACAATGTACAGGAAGTTTAGTGCAGCAGTTAGCACCGCCCCGCTGCACTTTACAATTAAAGAGACTATCTGCTGATAACTTTTCATTCCCTCTCAAACCATCAGAGGAACGATCAGGCCAGGTTTAAATGACTGAATCAATGGAAGTCTGAATTAATGCGCCAGTTAAATCTGGATTATCTGTTGTTTTCTATTAATTATTAGCTGGTTGTCTCTCTGCTGTTTCTGTCAGCTTGTGAAATCTACTCAGACTCAGTTTGATGGTGGACTGTTCAACTGGACTGAACCTGAGGAAACAGCAGATTCTGGTTCTATGGCTGCGTCGGTCATCACTGGGCTGTTCCTGTTCTTCTGTCTACTGCAGTCTGCCTCTGCAGGTAAGATGAGTGTGTGTG
This sequence comes from Scomber colias, assembly GCA_021039105.1. NCBI lineage: Eukaryota > Metazoa > Chordata > Actinopteri > Scombriformes > Scombridae > Scomber > Scomber colias. The sequence goes on from JAJDFG010000213.1 coordinate 329,874, forward strand.
TGTTACTGTGTGTGTGTGTGTGTTACTGTGTGTGTGTGTGTGTGTGTCTGTGTGTTACTGTGTGTGTGTGTGTGTGTGTGTGTGTGTGTGTGTTTCCTTCACTTCTGTACTCTGTCTGTATTTAGCAGCATTTATTATATATTCAACATTTCTTGATTAGTTCTTAATATCAACTGAAATCATCTCAGAAATAATGATCAGGGGAAGAAAAGAAGTCATTAAACATTCACAGTACGATTGTTTCCAGGAAATATGAAACACAACGTTTTTGTGTTTTGTCATTTTTGAGCTGTAATCTAAACTGGTATTCTTATTTATTTCAGAGTCATTGTATTATATTAATTTAACTGTAAGTATTTATAATATTGTGTCCTGCTGTATATTTACTGAAGGAGACAAACATTGAATTATAATATGTGTGATCATGTGATCAGCCTCTGTGAGCTGAACAGCAGAGGCAGGTTTAGATAACAGAGACAAAGATGGAAACCTCACAACCTCATGGCACACAGTTGTTGGGTATTTCTACTTTACTTGATGTTTCCTCAGTACCACTTTACATTAAGGCTGCTTTAATGGTTGTAAAGGAATTATTAATTAGATTGCAAACACTTCATAAATGAGTTATAACCTAATTTCCAATGCATCAGTTTAGGGTCACTATTTTGCAGGATGAAGGATCAACTATAATCCTGCATTTATTTCCATCTGGGTTAAATAAACTATCAGATCTTTGTCAGTCAGCAGATTCTTCCCTCACCTATCTTGATATTTCTTGTTATCTCATAATGAGCATTCTTTTATTAATTTATGAGTTATGGATATTCATAACAGCTGGGGTCTTATAACGTCACACAATAACATGCGACAATTTAGAAATACGATTTTTATTTGTCAATTTGTTGTGGATCTATTCTATTCTACTGTTAAGTTATTTTACCTTCTCCTAATGCATGGTGATATTTACACTTTACATTAAGACTCCCCTCTTAGAGTTAAAATAGTTTGTAACAATAGTTTGTAGCAGGAGTCTTTGTCTTCATACCTGGCTCCAGTCCGTTTGCATAGCACACAATGTTGGTTTTATTCACTATTTTGAGCTGGGAGCTCTCCTCTCTGTAAGGAAGAGACGGCCTTCATTTAAACATGCCGGGGAGTCGCATGCTTGCTGCTATACTTGTCATACTTGACATGCCCTCTTCCACTGCAATGACTGTAACATCCCTCAGTTACACAAACTCCCTCTTGTGGACGGATCACGCTATTGTCTAACGTCTCCCTGTTCCAGACACCAAACAGTCTCCAACCCTTCCTGTTCAATGAATCATGATATAACTTCACCTCCCCCTTCCCTTCCTTCCAGATTTGGTCTGTTAAATGTGAGATTATTGTTTAACAAATCATTTATTTACATAATCTAGACTGTTTATCACTGAGTCATGGTTTACCCCAAATGACCTCTCCCTTCTTCTTATTGAAACCACTTGTTCAGGTTTCTCTCATTTCATCAACCCAGGTCACATGTATATGACGGCAGGGTTTCTGTAATTTACAAACACAATCTTCAGTGCTCCACTATCCTTTCACATCTTTTGAATCTCTCTCTTTTGTGATAGATGGCACCCCACCTGTTTTCTGCTTGCTAGTGTTCAGAGACCCTCAACCTATAATCAACTTTATCAGCAAATTCTCAGACCTCCTCTCCCACATTGCTCCTGAATGCAACAATATTCATACTCAGAGGTTTAAACATTCACATTTGGTGTCCCTCTGAAGCCTTGACCCATGATTTTATTTAACCTACTTGAATCTTTTGATCTCCAACAATCTGTAACTAGCCGTATTCAAGGACACACCCTGGATTTAGTTCTCTCCAGGTCTCACTATCTCAAACACGCTGATAAAAGATATTCACAGATCTGATTACAAGTCAATAAATTTTTATTTTGATCTCCCTCACGCTCCTCCTGTCCGCCTGGCCTTTCGCTGCTCCCACAACTAGCTGATCTCAATAACTGTCTTCAAGACATTCAATCCTGGGTGGCTGCCAACGTTCTCCAGCTCAATGAAATGATTTAACTTGGACCACAACATATAACCAACATCATTTCTCCTCATCTTGGGAAATTAACCCTCTCTGTTAAACTACATGCAAAAAACCTTGGTGTCATTTTCACTTCAGGACTAAAAATCGATAAGCAAATCAATAATGTTGTTCAAGTAGGTTTTATGCAGCTTTGGATCATCTCGCCTCCTTCCTGTTATGTACAGGAGGGATTTGTAGATTACTAACAGTGTTTATGAGGCCTTGAAATGAAGTCTTCTGTGGCTCAGGAGCGGTTGTCCTCCAATTGGAAGATTGGCAGTTCGATTCCCGGCTCCTCCAGTCCAATGCTCATCATTGGATGCTCAGAAAAATGAAAAGAATAAAAAAAAACCTTCGAATTTGTCCGCACAGCAGTTGGAAATGTGAGAATTTTAATAACTGATTTTTCTCCTCTTGATGTTTTTTTATTTTTCTTTAGAGCGACAGATAACAGCACATCCTGGATATGATGTCACTCTGCCATGTCAAGCTCCATACAACGCCATCATAACAGCTGTTGAGTGGGTCAGATCTAACCTTGACCCTGATAGATATGTCTACTTGAGGGAAGGTGGGCGTCTGAACACAGCAGACCAGGATCCATCTTATGTGAACCGGGTGCAGCTGAACGACGATGTGATGAGAAACGGTGACCTGTCTCTGATTCTGAAGAACGTGAACAGTAACGATGAAGGAACATACGAGTGTCGATATGAGGAGAGAGGACGCTGGGAGAGAGGTGGTCAGATTAAACTCGTCGTCATCCAGGATGCTGGAGGTGAGTTTGTAGATGTGAGAAATGATAGTTCCACATTTGGACAGGAGTATGATCACATTTTCACAGTTCCACATGTTTTGTTCTTCAGGCTTCAGCACATTGATTTTACTTTTAATGATGAAAAATAAAAAGTGAAGAATTTTAAAGCTGATTTTTCTCCTCTGAATGTTTTTTTTTATTGTTCTTTAGAGCTACAGCGAATACGGATAACAGCATATCGTGGAGGGACTGTCACTCTGCCGGGTCGAGCTCCAGTCGGTCCCTCCGTAAAAACTGTCAAGTGGATCAAATCTGGCCTACAGCGATACGTCTTCTGGAAGCGAGAAGCGCACGTGGACCCAACAGACCAGGATCCATTTTATGTGAACCGGGTGTGGCTGAAGGAAGATGCGATGATGGCAAACGGTGAACTGTCTCTGGTTCTGAACAACGTGAACAGCAACGATGAAGGAAGATACATGTGTTCCTATACGAGGACAGGAGACTGCTATAGAGATGAAACGTTTGAACCCTCCTGTGATGTCGATCTGGTTGTTTTAGGTGAGCAGTAGGTCAATGTTACCCTTTTTTGTGACAGCTTATTAAAGATTTAGAAAGGGTTCACAACTTGATTAACAAGGCAATTATTAACCATTTACAAAGTATTAATATGGGAAGACTTACTGTAAAGTGTTGCCATTTGTTACATCACATTTTATACCAATACTGAACATTCACTTGTTTTACTTTTAATGATGGAAAATAAAAAGTGAAGAATTTTAAAACTGATTTTTCTCCTCTGGATGTTTTTTTATTGTTCTTTAGAGCCACCGGAACCACCATGTCCTGGACCATGTCATGAACCATGTCCTGGACCAACACCGAAACCACCATGTCATGAACCATGTCCTGAACCACCACCATGTCCTGATCCATGTCCTCACCAACCATGTCCTCACCAACCATGTCCTGAACCATGTCCTCACCAACCATGTCCTCACCAACCATGTCCTCACCAACCATGTCCTGACCAACCATGTCCTGATCCATGTCCTCTCCAACCACGTCCTGAACCATGTCCTCAGCAACCACGTCCTGAACCACCATGTCCTCACCAACCACATCCTGAACCACCACGTCCTGAGCCACCACGTCCTGAACCACCATGTCCTCACCAACCACATCCTGAACCACCACGTCCTGAGCCACCACGTCGTGAACCACCATGTCCTCACCAACCACGTCCTGAACCACCACGTCCTGAGCCACCACGTCCTCGACCATGCGCTGAATCAATACAGAAACCGCCAAATCCTGAACGTTATGTCATTCTGCCATGTCGAGCTCCAGTCGGTGTCCCCGTAAAAGCTGTTAAGTGGACTAGAACTGACCTTCAGCAATACGTCTTCTTGAAGCGAGAAGAGTACCTGGACCCAACACACCAACATCCATCTTATGTGAACCGGGTGTGGCTGAAGGAAGATGCGATGATGAAGAACGGTGAACTGTCTCTGGTTCTGAACAACGTGAACAGCAGAGATACAGGAAGATACATGTGTTACTATACGACGACAGGAGACGGCTATAGAGATGAAACGTTTAAACTCACCAGCGCCGTCTGGCTGAATGGTATAGGTGAGCAGCAGGTTACCCTTTTTTATGACTGCTTATTAAAGATTTAGAAAGGGTTCACAACCTGATTAACAAGGCAATTATTAACCATTCACAAAGTCTTTATAAGGGAAGACTTACTGTAAAGTGGTGCCATTTGTTACAATTAGTTAAGTTGAAACCAGTTAGCTGCTCCTGTGTTGAGAGGAGTCTGATGAGGTGGCTCGGGTATCTAGTTAGGATGCCTCCCGGACACCTTCCTGGTGAGGGGTTCAGGGCATGTCCCACGACCCCGGGGAAGACCCAGGACACGCTGGAGAGACTATGTCTCTCGGCTGGCCTGGGAACGCCTCGGGATCCCCCGGGAAGAGCTGGACGAAGTGGCTGGGCGAAGTGGCCCAGAATAAAGTCTGGGCTTCCCTGCTTTAGGCTGCTGCTCCTGCGACCCGACCAGGATAAGCAGAAGAAGACGGACGGCTGGAAACCAGTTAGAAGAATAAAGACTAGGAACTACACAGTGAATTTTCAAGATGTTGATTACAAGAGTTGAAAGTGAAGCAGAGGGAATGAGCAAGCTGACTAGAATCCAGCACAGGAGGGTTGTGGAGCTGGCCGTCTGGAGCGGTGGAGTGGGGAGGCAGGAGAAGGCAGGGCAGGGATGGTGATCCAGAGGAGGTTGTGGTGCAGGGAACGAGCAGGACAGGTGAATCTGAGGCAGAGACACGCAAGGAATAAGAACACTAGAACAAAAGTAGCAATAAACTAGGTTTATGAGGTTTGGCCATAGCATCCCGAAGGGAAACAGACAATCTGGCAGTGAGTGGAGCTCTGAGCTGGGTAGATCTACTGCTGGGAGGTGATTAGTGGAATGAACTTCAGCTGTAGATGATCTGGAGAGAATGAGGTCTGGCCCACATCACAAGAGACAGATACAGGAACACAATGGAAGGGAGTTCAGTTCACCTGTATTAATAATAACAGCAGATTCTGTATTTATGAGCAGTTTGAAATGACAAACATCACATTTTATACCAATACTGAACATTCACTTGTTTTACTTTTAATGATGGAAAATAAAAAGTGAAGAATTTTAAAACTGATTTTTCTCCTCTGGATGTTTTTTATTGTTCTTTAGACCCACAGATACTAGTAGAATCTGGACAGACTGTCGCTCTGCCATGTCGAGCTCCAAGGAACGCCATCATAAGAGGTGTTGAGTGGGTCAGATCTGACCCAGACAGACAAGTCTACTTCAAGCGAGGTGGGCGCCTGGTGACAGCAGACCAGGATCCATCTTATGTGAACCGGGTGCAGCTGGAGGACGATGAGATGAAGAACGGTGACCTGTCTCTGATTCTGAAGAACGTGAACAAAAATGATGGAGGAAAATATGAGTGTCGCTATGCAGAGGGGAGAGGAGGACGCAGGAAGAGAGCTGCATTTGATGATGAACTCATCAGCATCGTCTACCTGATTGTTACAGGTGAGTTTGTAGATGTGAGAAATGATAGTTCCACATTTGGACAGGAGTATGATCACATGTTCACAGTTCCACATGTTTTGTTCTTCAGGCTTCAGCACATTGACTTGTAAATAAAATAATGGATACCACATTAAAGTCTCAGCTTTAATGTGACTATTTTTACATCAGTATAGAAAGAACTGTGAGGGAAATAAAACCCTTTAACACAAACATGTGGAACTGTCCAAATACTTCTGGACTGTACCTGACAGCTGATACCCCACACCTGTTTCTGCTCTGTGGGTCCAACAGGTGGAGACTCAAGGGATGGAAAACACTCAGAGTCTGGAAAACTCTCAGGGAGAAGAGATTCAAGTGTAATTGTGCCAGATCTGAACAAGCCTGGACATCTTGGAGTAATTCTGCCAGTTACTCTGATTGCTGCTCTTGTTGCTGTTGGTCTTGTTGGTTTTATGATCTTCAAGAAGCGTAAAGGACGTTCAGAGAATAATTTAGACCTGCCTGTTGATGATTCAGATGTTCTTCAGCAGCTGCAAGAGAATTAAGACATCACTTGTAACACCTCTGATACTCAGGTATAAAAACTCCACAGAAACTGAATTAAAGTAAAACTGAAGGAAAGTTCTGTTAGAAATCTTGTTTCAGTTATTTTGGGAGGTTCAGGTGTGACTTCTTATTGAACCCCTCCTTGGATTGCCACCTTATCGTGGTGCATCTTTCAGCTCCTGGTCCCAGATATTAAACCAGACTGACAAATGTGTTGATGAACTGTCCGTCTGACAGTGACGGAGCTTTCTTCATCACAAAGAGAAAAATCATCCAAATGTAAAAGAAAGTAAAGTTTAAAAAGACAAAACTGAAACTTTGTAATGAGATTAATAATAAAAAGAATTCACAAAGAGCTTTCCAAAGAGAGAAACTAGAGTAGATCCAGTAAGAAGAAGCAGTGAGGTTAATGCATGAATTAGTGAAACAGAGAAAACTAACAGAATAAACTGAGTTCAGAGAAATCAGTTGTAAAAAAGTTTGTTTTTAAGAAAGATTGAAAAGAGGAAACAGACGAGTTTTAAAAGTAATGATTGAAATATAAAATCAAATGTAAAACGTTCAGGAAACCAGAGCAGAGATGCTGAATCAGCAGTTATGTGACTCTGATTGGACTTTATGAGTCATGTGACTGCAGCACAGATTTATTCATTTGAATGAAAAAGAATAAAAATATGTTGATGATCCATTTCAGATTTTTTCTAGAAATTCTGAAACAATAAAGTGTATCAAACATTTTTAATCATGTTGTAACTTTGCTTCTTATTATGTGATGATCTTACAGTTAAACTGCTGTAAATGTTTTTATTAGAATAATATTTAGGAAAAGTAAAGATTTTGTTGTTTTACACATTTGTTGTGTGTAAAAATCATTGTGCTCCATGAACAAAAAGTTGAATTTGAAAAAAGGGATAAATGCTTTTTGGGCCTCTATTGGACCCAGAAGTGATTCTACTGTAACTTCTGTGAACAGTTGTGTGCTCTGACCAGCAGAGGGCAGTAAAGCAGCACCTGAGATTTACTTTATATTAAACTGTTCTATTAAATAAAGTCAAATAAATGTAGAAAGTAGCATCGCATGGAAATACTACAGTAAAGTACAAGTACCTCTAACTATACTACAGTTAAGTACAAGTACCTCTAACTGTACTACAGCAAAGTACTAGTACCTCTAACTGTACTACAGTAAAGTACTAGTACCTCTAACTGTACTAAAGTAAAGTACTAGTACCTCTAACTGTACTACAGTAAAGTACTAGTACCTCTAACTGTACTACAGTAAAGTAGTAGTACCTCTAACTGTACTACAGCAAAGTACTAGTACCTCTAACTGTACTACAGTAAAGTACTAGTACCTCTAACTGTACTACAGTAAAGTACTAGTACCTCTAACTGTACTACAGTAGAGTACTAGTACCTCTAACTGTACTACAGTAAAAAAAAAAAAAAACTGTACTACAGTAAAGTACAAGTACCTCTAACTGTACTACAGCAAAGTACTAGTACCTCTAACTGTACTACAGTAAAGTACTAGTACCTCAAACTGTACTAAAGTAAAGTACTAGTACCTCTAACTGTACTACAGTAAAGTACTAGTACCTCTAACTGTACTACAGTAAAGTACTAGTACCTCTAACTGTACTACAGCAAAGTACTAGTACCTCTAACTGTACTACAGTAAAGTACTAGTACCTCTAACTGTACTACAGTAAAGTACTAGTACCTCTAACTGTACTACAGTAGAGTACTAGTACCTCTAACTGTACTACAGTAAAGTACAAGTACCTCTAACTGTACTACAGTAAAAAAAAAAAAAACTGTACTACAGTAAAGTACAAGTACCTCTAACTGTACTACAGTAAAGTACTGGTACCTCAAACTGTACTGCAGTAAAGTACCTCTAACTGTACTACAGTAAAGTACAAGTACCTCTAACTGTACTACAGTAAAAAAAAAAAAAACTGTACTACAGTAAAGTACAAGTACCTCTAACTGTACTACAGTAAAGTACTGGTACCTCAAACTGTACTGCAGTAAAGTACCTCTAACTGTACTACAGTAAAGTACAAGTACCTCTAACTGTACTACAGTAAAAAAAAAAAAAACTGTACTGCAGTAAAGTACCTCTAACTGTACTACAGTATAATACTTGAGTAAATGTACTTAGTTACTTTCCTCCACTGATCCAAAGTGAGTAAAACAATGAAGACCAGACTTGAACCTGCAGGAACAGCAGCAGCTGCAGTTAATGAGCAGCAGGTGGCGCTGAAACACAGTCTGACTTTAACTAAACCACTGGAAGGTTTTCTAGTGTCTGAAGGACTGAGAGTGAAAGTCTGCTGTTTTCTTCAGCTCTAACTTTTCTGTCATGTTTTCATTAAGCTGGAGGCGGACCGGTAGAGGGAATGACTCTCAGGTTGGTTTGAGCTTTTACTCTGAACAAGAACAATCAACACAACTCATTTTGGCAGACGTACAGTATTCTAGTTTGTGAATGAGTGGGAAAGCAAATATTTAGTGAAAGATTAAATAAAGAAGTTCCAAAAAGGATATTAAGGACTCACAGAGCAGCAGAGACAGTCGAGATACTTCCTCCATCACGCTTCTTGGTCAAATATCATCACTTCATGTTCACATCATATGAAAAACCTCTTCCTTCCTCTTTCTGTAGCTGCCAAGGTGTTGTGATTTCCTGTCTATTAACAGAAAATGTGTTTATGCGCAATGAAGACATGAAAATATAAAACCACAGAGAAGTGTGGTGGAAGAAAATATATTATCCACTGTGTTAAAAAACAAGGAAAGAAATGATTGAGCAAACTGTTTGTTAAGAAGTTACACAATGAAGATTTAATCAAATGACCAACAAATTAGAAGCAAAAACAAACTTCTGATGGTGTTTCTAACTGCGCTTTGCTGCCAAACTGCCACAGACAGGTAACTGGTAGTAGAGTTCAGTGTCCAGCAGAGGGCGCTCCTGTTACAGCACACCAGTCCCACTAATAACCTAATCATAATATAAAGACGAAGGTGACCAATAATGTATTTCATCCATAGTAACAACAGTAAGATCCATTAATAAAGGCTAAGTGGAATCATTAGAGTCTACTTTTTATCATTTCTTGATATAAGTGCATACATTACATGAATATGATCAGCATCAGACAGACAGATGGTAATGACATGAAAAATAAACAAGGAAAGAAAAATAATGAAGTCAACTGAAATAAATAAATGAAAAATACAAAGAAATGAAACCATGAGTAAAATGAAAAGTGCTGCAGCAGCAGAAAACAAACGTATTGATGTTTTACAGTAGTCTGAACCCTCAACCTTTTCAAAAGTCAGTTTTATTTACATATCATTTAATCACAATAAAAGTTATCTTAAGGCACTTTTCACATAAAGCAGGTCTAGACTTTATTCACTTTCAGACAACACAACATTTCCCTGAGCTGTTGGTCCATCCTGCTCTTTACTTACCTATCTATAAATACTTCTACATTGTTCTTTACATAAAGACTGGATGGTTCTAAATCCAGGATTTATACTTTGGGTGGTGGAGGTGTTACTGAGTCTAATCAGGATTTTATATGGCATGTAGGAATAATACATTATATGGAGGCATCCCATATCAAATCCTGATTAGTGTGTCCTGATAAGTCTGAAGAATGCTTTCTCTCTAAATCTCTATTAAATTGAATTCCACCATAAAATGCTGTTCAGAGATATTTGATTTGATATTAAAGAATTGAGTCATCTTCATTGTCAGTAAGATATCCTGTATAATGATATTTATAGCGTCAAATCACAACAAAGTCATCTCAAGGCACTTTACACATCGAGCAGGTCTAAACCGAACTCTTCCATTTGTGACAATGTGATTCCTACAGAAATAATCGACTTATTGTCACAACAATAAACCCAAAGCATCAAGAGTAAGTGACACAAAATAACATTAATTACATAAAATTCTGCTTGATAAACCTGAATTATATATACACACACATAAATGCATGCATGTGCTGTGATCAGTTCACTCACTGTTCCTCAGTCTGAGGCATTTTAATAAATATTACATAGTAAGATAAACCCTGTTTCCTTCTCTTCAGTGTTTTTAGTTATAAAAGCTCATTAAGCTCTTAGAAATCTGAAAATGACAGAGCTCCAACAGATATCACAGTAGTCCTGCTGAGCCTGCATCAATCTAACATCATCAGCGTAAAACAGACTGTGTCTCAGTTCACATACTTCTGTCAGTACACTCAGTAACAGGTTAGTGTTGTCTCAAACCAAACACACGGGTTTGTTTCCCCCAATATCTACATGGAGACCAGGTGCTAAAGTGGTGCGAGCTCCTATAGAAAACTGTTACTTACATTGCACCCCTGATGAATATTGGGGATTGTTGGGCTCTGGCACTTCCTCTGACTTTCAGTGTTACACTTTTGTGCTTAAGCCCGAAAAACATTCAGGGTAAAAAGCTCATTAAGAATTTGAAGTTGCATTTCTGCAGAAACAGCAGGTCATATAGATTAAAATCAGGTATTCTGCTAATAGCATGAATGCTGATTCTACAGTTGATAGAAAGGGTCAGGATAACGCATCTCTTCTGTTATTCAGGCAAGAAAAGGATGCTCCATGATGCTGAGTGACTGCACCGAAGAGATCCTGTAAACAAACTTCTCACACCAGTACAGTTTGTCTCCAGTGTGAAAGTGTTAGAGTGTATTTAGATTTCTGTTTGGAGTGAAAGTTTTCTCACATTCTTCACAGCTGTACGGTTCCTCCTCAGTGGGAGTGCACTGGTGGCTTTTTAGGTCCTTAGCTCTTACGAAAGGCATCCCACACTGGTCACACCACAACAGCTTGTGTCTGCGCAGGTGTTTTTTTAGATCACTGTTCGTAGTGAAAGCTCTCCCACAATATTCACACCAGCACGGTCTCTCTCCAGTGTGAATACGTATGTGAAGTTTCAGATGACTCTCTTGAGTAAAGGTTTTCTCACATAGGTCACATTTATACGGTTTCTCTCCAGAGTGAAGGCGTCGGTGCCTTTTCATGTCCCCTTCTTGTGTAAAAGTTTTCCCACATTGGTCACATCTGTACGGCTTCTCTCCAGTGTGAATACGTTGGTGTCTTTGTAGATTACTTTGACGAGTGAAGGAGTTCCCACACTGATCACACCTGTATGGTTTCTCTCCAGTGTGGATACGATCATGGTTTTTTAGGGCGGTGCTGGTCTTGAACTCTTGTCCACACAGATCACACCTGTATGGTTTTTCTCCAGTGTGAACACGTAGGTGAAGTTTTAGATGACCCTCTTGAGTGAAAGCTTTCCCACACTGCTCACAGCTGTATGGTTTCTCTCCAGTATGAATACGCTGGTGGATTTTTAGAGTACGATCAGTAGTGAAACCTTTCCCACATTGATCACACCTGTGAAGCTTCTTTCGTGCATGAGTTTTCAGATGCATCTTTAAATATCTTGGTTTTGTGAAGACTTTGTGACAGAGCTCACAGCGGTGATGTTTGACTTCCTCATTTCCATTTTGTTCCTACAGCAACAGAGAAACAGAAAAAGACGGTGAGAGTCACGTAATGTTTGTCTTGCCAAAAGGAAGTACTTTGAATATTTCCCCGTGCCATTCTTTTAATGTTCTTCTGTCTTTAGAGAGTTTAACAGTCACTTCTCTAGTTAAATTGAACAGTATCAGTTTAGCATTATATCCATTGTTAGTAATGTTGTATCCAACTACATGGATCATTTTCCCCTGAGCTCTTAATTTATGCTGCTATAGGCTTAGATTGCCGGGGGACCCCCATGATGCACTGAGCCCCTCTCTCCTTCTCCCTCTCTCTCTCTCTCTATCCATCCATCTATATCCATTAACATTCATGTTCTATCAATGCATTCAATAACCTAAACTTCTTCCCCGGAGTTGTCTGTGCTTTCTGGTCTCACAGGTAATCTGGACCTGTAGACGTCCGGATGACGGATTTCAGTCCCGGACCTTCTAGCTTCATTGTTGATTTTCATTGTGCTTCTCTCCTCTATCCTTCCTCTCTCTCCTCTCCTTCCTCTCTCTCCTTCCTCTATCCTTCCTTTCTCTCCTCTATCCTTCCTTTCTCTCCTCTCAACCCCAACCGGTCGAGGCAGATGGCCCACTTCTGAGTCTGGTTCTGAGGGTTCTTCCTGTTAAAGGGAGTTTTTTCTCTCCACTGTGTCTCATGTGGGAATGTTGGGTCTCTTTAAAGTTAAAACCTGAAGAGTTCGGTTTAGAACCTGCTCTATGTGTAAAGTGCCTTGAGATAACTTTGTTGTGATTTGGCGCTATACAAATAAAGATTGATTGATTGATGATTGATTTTGTTAACTTACGTACTGCTCATGTGCAACACGGGGGAATGATAAACTCTTCAAACACAGATTTAACTGATTCTTTTCTGACTTTGTTGATATATTTTTTCCGACAGTTTCCTTTTTTCAGACTTTCTCTCCAACAACAGAATGAACAGATGATACACAGACTCTAGATGTCTTTAGTCTGGTTATGAAGCCGGTTTCATCCTGAAGTCCTGAACACTGACCTGTGTATCGGTGGTAGCAGATGGTGAGTCTGATTCTTCTCTTTTAATATCGGGGTTGTTGGTGTGGTGCTCTGGGTTCTGGTCCTGGTCCTGGTCTGTGAAGTCCTGCAGGTCTCCTCTCTGACTGATGGACTGTTCTTCTTCTTCTTCTTTTTCATGTTTTATGTCGATTGTCAACCAGCATGGAGGTGAATTACTGCCACCTACTGCAGAGTCATCTATCCCCTTAAACACACAAACACAAGAACACATAAAGGTAAATAACATTTCACTGAACAGTAAATTCTTTTGTTCAGTTTCTTTCAAATAACAGAAAAACCTGTTTGATGACAAATATGTTTTTCAGACTTCCTTCCACTCCAAGCCTCCCTCTTCTACCATTGAATGATTCTTCTCAACAGTATTTTTGGCAGTTATAAATTATCTGCTGCAGTGATTGCTCTGTTTGACAGTGTTCACATAAGCCTGATGGATGCTTTCCTATTTAAAAAGACATATTTTGTTCATTTTCAGCTCCAATTTTTACACTTGTGTAACTTTGCATGATTCAAAGTTTTAAAAAAACTTGTTATTCATCTTATATTAACCTTTTATACAGCCCTTCAGTATAAATTGTATTTTAGTCCCTTTAAGCTCTTGTCTCTTTAAGGTCCACTCTGTTCTGATTGGTCTGTTTAACATATCAGAGTTGTTTTAAGTTACCATTGATACAAACCCAACATTTACTGCTTCAGATTACAAGCTTTTAAATGACTAACAATGGGAGGTTTTTATTCTGGGGAGTAGCTGTAGTGTACGAGCTCAGTTGCTCAGAAATGTAGGTTGGCACCAAATAGTGTAAGTCCTTAAAAGTGATTAAAGGAATCTTAAAAATCGACCCTGAATTAAAAACAGGAGTGATATGAGATCTGCAGCCAGTCCAGTCCAGTTCAATAGCCAAGCTGTTGCATTTCATACAAGCTGAAGGTGTGTCAGGGTTGCTCCAATGAGGCAGTTAAAAGGGAATTTCAGTAATCGAGACAGGAAAAGATGAAGACATAAATGATTTGTTGAAGATCAGAAGCATAACTATGACATGATATTTAAACGTTCTCTCCAGCAACATTTGATAAACGGACCCTCGAGACTCGTCCCCATGTCTTTAGTTTGGTTATGAAGCCGGTTTCATCCTGAAGTCCTGAACACTGACCTGTGTATCGGTGGTAGCAGAGGCTGAGTCTGATTCTTCTCTTTTAATAACGAGGTTGTTGGTGTGCTGCTCTGGGTCCTGGTTCTGGTCCTGGTGCTGGTCTGTGAAGTCCAGCAGGTCTCCTCTCTGACTGATGGACTGTTCTTCTTCTTCTTCTTTTTTTTCTTGTTTTACGTCGATTGTCAGCCAGTGTTGAGGTGAATTACTGCCACCTACCAGAGTACCATAGTCAACTATCCTCTTAAACACACAAACACAAGACACACACATTTTAAACAATGTCTTTAGTTGATCGCTAGCCTCGTTAGTTATTAACAACTTATTAAGTATTGGGAGTAGATGTTTCTGTGATGATCTTGAAGATGCAAAGATGAGCTGAATCAGGAGTTCTTTCTTAAGGCACGTTTTAATACAAGCTTGGATCAACAGGCTACATGTATGAGACAGTCAGCATATATAGTATTGCTGGCATGTCAGGTATTTCCCATGAGATAACCTAAACAGAGTATCATTGAGGCATTTGGTGGCCTGCCAAGTATTTTACCAAATGTGTCGGCATTATCTGGTAATCTTAGAAGGTCTGGCGCCAGAACATGATCCATTGACCATCCAGGCTACCAAATATGGAGGGCAGACATGAAAAACATACTAACAAGTATGCTGGATATTTTTCCATTATAAAACCATGTTAACCACTAATATGAGCTATGTTCAACACAAAGTCAGAGTAGGTTGCAGTACTAATTAGTTAAAAGAGTAAATAATACAAAAAATGACTTAAATGTATAATGAAGGAGCTCCCACTCTGGTCTATCGTCATCTGGCCAAATGAAATCCAAAATATTAAAACACAGAAAACAACTGCAAACCTTCCAGCTTCATTAGGAGATAATTAGATCAGACTAGATGTTTTGGTAATATCTAGAAAAACAGACTTAAGTCTAACTAGTTTTATGTAAAATAATCTTCCTGGCCTACACGATGGAGTGATGTGTGTCTTCACTGTAGCTTCCATTAGTCCAGCTGCCAGAAACATACATGATGATGAATTACAGAAAACTGAGCTGGATTGAAACATTGTGCAGGTGTTACCTATATTTCCATTCCTAACAACCATGCACCTACATGTTGTTTGTATAATTCCTCTCCTTTAACTCATTTTAACTTATCTAACATGTCCAGCAGGGAGCTCTAAGACTAAAAGTAGCATCACTGTAGTTTATTTTCTCTTCTTTCAACCCTCAGAAATGATTATTCTCTATCCGACAGTCTGTTCTGTCAAACTGCTGCTAATCATTTGACAGTACTGACGATTGAAAGGCGTCACATTTATAGAAGACAGATAATATATATCAGCTGATCAGCTATCACTCACCGGCCAAACAGCACCTGGAGATGGGGGCGTTTGTCCTGGTGTCTCATTTTCAACGTTGCATATCTGAGACATTCTGGTTGGACAGAAAACAGAAACATGAGGGAAAACCTGGAACCTTACAAGAGTTTTAGTTCTGGTTTGGGGAAGCTGTAGGTTGCTGGGAGGTAGAGTCCTGCAGTCTATGCTGGGTTCAACTTCAACACAGGGTGAAGGTAGTTTACAGAGGCTTAGAGCTCCACCTAGTGGCTGAAAAGTAGCTGTTAATAAACCCTTCATACCAGACGACACAGCTCAACTCTTCATTCAAGTTTTTCAATGAAAGAAAACAAACTTGTATTTTGCACTTAATATTCTGTTATTCTGTTGTTGTTGTATGTGATGCTGCTAACTGACCTTGTCTTGGCCAGGTCTCACTTGTAAAAGAGGTTTTAATCTCAATGTGACTTCCTGGTTAAATAAAGGTTATATAAACCACAGCACATAGGTCGAAGTTAGTCCCCACAAACAATAATTCAGTTTTAATGACCCATCCATTTATTCTCCAGGTCACCTAAAAGCATCCAAACCCTACAAGGTTCATTTACTGAACTGCTTAACTGTTATAAATACTTGGGACTCTGGCTGGAAACTAAACTAAAATATCAAGAAAACTAAAAAGTCTAATTGAGATTTCTGAACAGTAACAAATCTGTTTTCTGTTAGTCGTAAAACAATAGTGCAAAGTACAATCTTGCATTTGCTTTATCATGGTGATATTGCATATATGCATGCCCTACCCCCCCCCCCCCCCCACACACACACACACACACACACACGCACACACCCTGAAGACTCTGGATTCTGTGCATCATCGTGCACTTTGCTTTATAACAGGTGATAAATGAAAGGTGGGTCGATATGCATTAACAGACAGAAGGGAGCGGCACTATGCTGTTCATCTATAAAGTCTTACTGAACAAACTGCCCAGTTACCTTCATCATTAATAATGTTCAAATACAACAGCTTTAATGTCTGGTCTCAGGATATTTATCTTTATATGTACCACTCATACCAACACAACTTGGTACATGTGGTTTCAAATATTTGGCAGCACATAAATGGAAACAGCTTCAGAAGATTATAAAACTGGATGTGTAATGTTTGACATTCACTGTTTACTGTTGTGTGAACTGTGTTTTGTTGTATGTGTGAATTTCTTGTATACATCTGTCTCCTGAACAAGGGACTCACATCTCAATGAGTCTACCTTTTCAAATAAAGAAATGCTAAATGCACTTCACAACTTTAAGTAAATCAAGCACTTAAAGAACTTAAAGCCAGCTCTATACTTGAGGACCGCTCACAGTCTTTGCATGGTGAGTTCCAGCTCCTTCGTTCTGGCTGTCGTTTGGGGGACAAAACGGTGCAGAAATAGTTTTATACCTACACTTAATGCTGAATAGTCACAAAGTGAACATTCTGGTTCATATTATCTTTACTTGGATCCATGCAGATGTTCAATTGTTTTTCTATTGTGTGATTGTCTGTCATGACGTCTGTTTGCTGTGATTTTATCTCAAACCTATGCTGCTTTTGTGTTTTTAAATGTCTCTTTTATTTTGTTCCTTTTCTTTCTATGTGTGCCTGTTCACAGTGTGACTGCCTGTTGATTAAACATCATGATCTGGAGAACAGTATCTTGCTTCTGTATTTGCTGAAGGTGTTTGATGGAAGTGACAATAAACTGAAATGAACTGAACTAATAAGGAGTTATTGATCAGAATCAGGAGCAGGTTGGTGAACACTGATTTAAAAATACAGCTCAACTTTGACGTTTTCCAAACAGCTCAAACAAAAAGTAACAGAAGTAAACAGAGAGTTAAAGTTCATGTTAAAGTTAAACCTATAAATAACAACTAGCTACCCGGAAGTATGAGAGCCTAAAAAGTGAAGTTAAACAGATAGCATCGGCTCATGTTAGGCGTCTGTTTCTGCTCTTTAAACAGACACTTTAATGTGATCACGGTGAGTTTTCTTACCTGCAGGTTTGTCTCTTAGAAGCAGAGAAATAAACTCATCTGTCAGCGCATCAACACAGTCCGACATCACAGAGTAATGACAACACTTCCGGGTAGCTTCCCTTCTCTGTTTATGGTTCCTCTACCGGCCTGGAGGGGAACAGTCTGATATAAAACCATAAAAACCATAAAACATAGACCCCCGTTGTTCCCCACAGAGCCTTAAACCCGAACCCACCGAGCTGGTTTCTCTATTTTAGAGGAAAAACTAACCGGAAGTGTCGTAGCTTAGCTGTGACCTCCGAACTGATGCGATAAAGAGACGAGTTTCTTTCTCCGCTTTTACTCTGAAGGGCTGCAGGTAAAACAACACGGACATGCTATGGTGTTTATTGCATTACAGTAAAAGCAGGAACGAGCATGAACAGAAGCGAAGACACCCGTGTTAGTATGCTAGGCTAGCCCCAGTAGCTGTTATCTCCTGCCAGCTAACTGTTAGCATCAGTCAATTGATGCTGTTTACTTAGTGTTGGAGCTGAGGTTCAATTAAGTCAAAGATAGATGTTAGATGTAAAGGAGTCAGCGTTAAAAGAGCTGAAGCTGAGAAGCAGATTGGTTACTTTGATGTTTTCAGTCTTTTTATAAATGATTTATTAATTTAAAAAAAACAACAAAGAACCTTAAACATTCAGGTTAAATCACAAGTTATTATATCAGTCCATCAGACTATTCAGTGTTTGTAACTGTCACAAAGATTCAGGAGTCAGTGATGGATATATACCATATTTATGATGGATTAATGTTTTGGTGGGTTGCCATGGTGATGTGGAGAGGGTGATGGGAGGTGATGGGAGGTGATGGGGAGGGAGGGGGGGGGGGGTGTATGGCGGTACATGAGTAGGTTCATCCAATGTCAGGTTGTGTTTGTTCCACCACTGTTTTTTAATCGTATGTTTGTATTGCATGTTGTTTTTTATTGTATGTTATTTATGCAACACTGTCCCCGTCTCCAAGATACATTTCTCCCTAGGGAGACCAATACAGTTACCTAACCTAACCTAAAGAGACATGACCACTTCCATTCATATCAAATCACAAAAACTGAAATATTATTTGACATTTTTTTTAATTTCTGAGCTCAACCAGACATTTAAATGAAAACTAATCTAATCCTCTTTAATTAAAAAAAATAGATGTTGCATCCTATAAAAGAAAAAACTGAAAGAACATCAAGTTTCTGTTTCTATACATGAAAGCAGGATTTACCCGCCTCACTTTGTTTATAGTCGGTCTGAAGCATCTGATGAAAGACTCACTTTTAATCAGCTGAAATGTGAAATGACACTCGTCACTCTTTTAGGGTTGTTGTTGAGTTTTTGTGGGAAAAAGCTGGTCATGATAGTTTCCTGGACTTTTCATACAATTCAAAGTGTTAAGACACAAATACAGACTATTAAATATGGATGTGGAGACTAATGCACACCAGAACTATTAAAAAGCTAATTAGTTTATTGTATGAGGTAACAATAACAGATGTGATTTGGTTACTTGAAATAAAAAGGGAAGAAGACAAAGAAGAACAGTCCATCAGTCTGCTGGACTTCACAGACCAGGACTACTACCAGAGCAGAATGGAGGAGAACCAGGACCAGGAGAACCAGGACCAGGAGAACCAGGATCAGGAGAACCAGGACCAGGAGAACCACACCAGCATCCTCGTTAAAAGAGAAAAATCAGACTCTGCTATCACCGATACACAGGTCAGTGTTCAGGACTTAAATAACCCGTAAAAGTCATGTAAAGAATGCTCATTAGAAGTAAAAGTCCCCTTACAGTAAAAGTACATAATCAGTCTCAGTATATACAGATGGATCTAAGGGTCTGAATACTGGTAGCACAGGTTTTGCTTTTAGTATAGAGTGTAAAAAATGTACTTGCCATCAGGTCAGAGAGTTTTTTCTGTTATTGGAAAGAAACTGAAGCAAAATAATTTACTGTTCAGTGAAATGTTATTTACGTTATGTATGTGTTCTTGTGTTTGTGTGTTTAAGGGGATAGATGACTCTGCAGTAGGTGGCAGTAATTCACCTCCATGCTGGTTGACAATCAACATAAAACAGGAAAAAGAAGAAGAAGAAGAACAGTCCATCAGTCAGAGAGGAGACCTGCTGGACTTCACAGACCAGGACCAGAACCAGAACCCAGAGCAGCACACCAACAACCCCGATATTAAAAGAGAAGAACCAGACTCAGCCTCTGCTACCACCGATACACAGGTCAGTGTTCAGGACTTAAATACTCCGTAAAAGTCATGTAACAAAATACTCTTTACATGTTAAGTCCTGAAAGAAGTTCCAATACAACAGTGTAAAAATGCTCATTAGAAGTAAAAGTCCTCCTACAGTAAAAGCACATAATCAGTCTCAGTATATACAGATGGATCTAAGGGTCTGAATACTGGTAGCACAGGTTTTGCTTTTAGTAAAGCAGCTTTACAGGTTTCTGTTAAAAGAAGAACATCAGATCATTTGTCAGTTGAGTGGAGATGATGCAGTTACAGCAGCATCACAGTGGATCGATGAGTTACACATTAAAAAGGGTCTTCTGTGTACAGATTCATGTTCTTTATGAATGTCTCTGCAGTCATTTACAGCTCACAGCAGGCATCATACAGTTAATGAGCAATATGAATATTCTGATAACATTTGTGTAGATAGCAGCTCACAGAAGGATACAGGACAAAGAAAGTGTGGATGTGTTAGCAGAACAGGCTCTGAAACAGAAGGAGGTTGTGGACATTTGACTCAGTAAATCTGAAACTGAAGGAATAATGAAAAGAAACATGATTGAAGAGCAGCAGCACAGATGAGATCCAGCAAACTCAGGACGACACCTCTAAGTGGAACAGTGAGGTTAGTTACAAGGAGCAGCAATTATGTGTTCTTGTGTTTGTGTGTTTAAGGGGATAGATGACTCTGCAGTAGGGGGCAGTAATTCACCTCCATGCTGGTTGACAATCAACATAAAACAGGAAAAAGAAGAAGAAGAAGAACAGTCCATCAGTCAGAGAGGAGACCTGCTGGACTTCACAGACCAGAACCAGAACCAGAACCCAGAGCAGCACACCAACAACCCCGTTATTAAAAGAGAAGAATCAGACTCACCCTCTGCTACCACCGATACACAGGTCAGTGTTCAGGACTTCAGGATGAAACCGGCTTCATAACCAGACTAAAGACATGAGGACGAGTCTCGAGGGTCCATTTATCAAATGTTCATTCTGTTGTTGGAGAGAAAGTCTGAAACAAGGAAACTAAAACACTTCCAGGATTCTAAGATCCAATCAATTATCTGACAGATTGTTGGTTGATTTGATGTCATGGCCTCAAACTGTAACATTCAACCCTGTTAAACTACCAATGAAAAAATACTCTAGTGCAAGTAAAAGTCCTAGTATTGCAGTACTGCACTCTTATGAGTGATGCAGTATTACAGTAAAAGTAGTGATATATTATTGTATATGACATAATTTGATTATTAATAGTGAAGCATCAGTGTTAGAGCAGCATGTTTAGTCCAGTGGTTCCCAACCTAGGGGTGGGGCCCCTCCAAAGGGTCAGCAGATAAATGTGAGGGCTGCTGAGATGATTAATGGGGAAAGTTCTGATACTCAAATGTGTTTTCAGTTTCAGACTTTATATTGGGCCAATATGCTAAATATTGTTGTTTCTTTATTTTTATTTATGTGTATTTATGTGTTCTTGTGTTTAAGGGGATAGATAACTCTGGTTCACACTTCAACTACAAAGTAGATGGCAGTAATTCACCTTCCTGCTGGTTACCACTCGACATAAAACAGGAAAAAGAAGAAGAAGAAGAACAGTCCATTAGTCAGAGAGGAGACCTGCTGGATTTCACAGACCGGGACCACTACCAGAGCAGAATGGAGGAGAACAAGGACCCGGAGCACCACACAGACGAACAGGTCAGCGTTCATGACTTCATGATAACACAGGCTTCATAACCAGACTAAAGACATGAGGACAAGTCTCGAGGGTCTGTATATCATCTGTTCATTTTGTTGTTGCTGAGAAAGTCTGAAAAAAGGAAACTAAAACACTTCCAAGCTTTGTGTTCATGGAGTTGTTCTGCTGTGAAAACTACAGAAAGGTCTCAGTGTTTCATGAGACCTTTTTGAATCTCAGGACCAAGACCCCAGGGTCAGTGCCCTCTCTGTGGCCCCTGCAGCTGGGTATTAATGCTTTAATCCAACTTGATCACTGTGGGTTGTGATCAACAGTCATGATCTCAATGTTATTTATGGTTTTATATCACTTGCACCACCATGTTACCTCACTCTCTCTCTTTCTGTGTTTCCATAGAGACAAAACAGAACAATGGGACTCAAACATCACCACTTACAGCGCTGTGGCAGAGCCTTCAGATCATCAGGATATTTAAAGATTCATCAACGAGCTCACACCGGACACAAACCGTACAGCTGTAACCAATGTGGGAAAAGTTTCACCCAAGATGGTCATCTAAAAAAACATCAAGGTATTCATACAGGAGAGAAACCATACAGTTGTGACCAATGTGGGAAAGCTTACAGTACTCTTGGTGGTTTACAAATGCACCAGCACATTCATACTAGAGAAAGACTGTACCGGTGTGAGCAATGTGGGAGAACTTTCACCCAAGACAGTACTCTAAAACGCCACCAACGCATTCATACTGGTGAGAAACCATATTGGTGTGAGCAATGTGGTAAAACTTTCATTAAAGAGAGTAACTTAAAAACTCATCAACGCATTCACACTGAAGAAAAACCGTATTGGTGTGATCAATGTGGGAAAACTTTTACTCAAGACAGTACTCTAAAACGCCACATACGTATTCACACTGGAGAGAGACCGTACTGGTGTGAGCTGTGTGGTAAAAACTTCACTCAAGAGGGTAATTTAAAAACCCACCAACGCATCCATACCGGAGAGAGACCATACAGCTGTAACCAATGTGGTAAATCTTTCCCTCGAGGCAGTGCCCTGAGGAAACACAAACGCATTCACACTGGAGAGAAACTATACTGGTGTGAACAATGTGGTAAAACTTTCACTCAAGACAGTACTCTCAAATGCCACCAACGAACACACACTGGAGAGAGACCATACTGGTGTGAGCAGTGTGGGAAAGGCTTCACTAGAGACAGTGATCTCAAGAGGCACCAACGTATTCACACTGGAGAGAAACCGTACTGGTGCGAGCAATGCGGGAAAACTTTTTCCAGAGACAGTGATCTAAAAAGGCACCAACGTATTCACTCTGAAGAGAAGCCATACTGGTGTAAGCAGTGTGGTAGTACTTTCACCCAAGACAGTCATCTAAAACGTCACCAGCGAATTCACACCGGAGAGAAACCATACAGCTGTGAGCAGTGTGGGAGAACTTTCACTTCAGGGAGTAATCTAAAACGACATCACCACAGTCACCGCAGTCATGCAGCACTGAGTTGAACACACTAAAGAGGGACACAGTAGAGATAAAACTGTCCACCACATGACACTTTTCATATAGGCAGCTGAAATGGCTCCAGAATTTCTCTTCTTAAAGGACCAGTGTGGATGATTTTGTGGTGTCAAGTGAGGTTGCAAATTGGAAGCAACTGAATACCCCTGCCTTTATAAGCATGTAGAAGAATCTATGGTGGCCATTAAACTTGCACGAAACGCGAAATACTTTCTAGGTTTGTCCGTTCTGGGCTACCGTAGAAACATGGCAGAACAATTGGCTCTGTGGAAGAGGACCCCGCTCTCTGTTGATATAAAGCCTCGTTCTAAGATTACTGAATATTGTTTTCAATTTCTGCCGTTAGGTCCCCCTTAATCTGACGCACTGGTCTTCTTGAGTATGAGTTGTTATAACTATAAACCATTCATTAACATTAGTTGTAGCTTTGTTACTATTAACAGCTAAATTATTGTTTTTGCTCCATTAAACGTGCAGCTTTGAAATCTATTCTACAAGAAATTGGGTGGACGTTGGGAGATTTCAGAGTCAAGTGTCAAAGTTAGTAAAAACAGCAGCTACATGTTTGTGAGTTTTCTATATTCAAGCTAACCAGCTACCCAACATTAGTCCTGAGTTTGTTCAATATTACTATTAAATTCAATATAGTGTCATTAAATGAAAGTTACTAATAGTTGGTGGGTTGATCTTAAAACACTGAATGTCTCCTGATGCCCACAGTCAATGCTTCTGTGATGATAGGCTTGTTTTTGTGTGGAGTAATTTGTTGAACACGCTTCATGTTAAATCTTCATCATGTTACCTGCCAATCAGCAGCTTGCTCAGTTATTTCTTTCTTAGCATTTTCTGGACTTTGTTACCATGAAACTGACGGTGTGTGAGACCGGATATCATTCTGCTGTTATCAGAATAAACAGCTGATTCAAGCCAAAAGTGACATTTGTGCCTCATTCATCAGACTTTGCAGAGCAAAGACAGCAGATTGTTGAAGTGAGATAAATAAGTGTACCTTTTTGTCTGGTTCTGTTGTTTCATTTTTCTTGATAATGAAGCCTTTTCTTTATATGCTGTTCCTGAGAGTTTTGCACCTGTTCCATCCCTGAGGTAATATATTATTTTATTATAAAAATCTATTGTTTTATTTTATCTGAAATGGCAAAACATAAAACTAAAGGCTTTGTCAAAATCTATCTCCCAATGTTTGTTGAGAGAAAATAGTTTACTTTACATATGTATTATAAACTGTCAAACACCTTATTTTAGTTCACATTAGAGCTGTTAATGTCAGCCAAAAAAAAAAGTCTTTCTTTAGAAGTCATATCATTAACATTATGATTTATACGTTATCTGGTAAATTGAGTAACATATTCACAGTCTGGAAAGAAGTAAGGATGGACTAACTAACATCACTTACTTGTCAGTGGAGCTGGTTTTCCTTCATTCAAGGCAGCCGAACATTCAACCAGTCAAGGTACCAGTCAAATTCATCTCTCCAGCTGTTCACTACTGTTTGTTCTCTTTTTGACTTGTACGATGCAGTTGTGTTATTAAATTGCTGCCACTGTTCTTCTGAGGTAAAAAATGATTAAGTGAAATATAGACACAACCCACCACTGAGTTGGGCATATTATGGTGAAAAATGTTCATTCAACCCAAATCAAACCGTCTGGATGAGTTTTATTACAGGTTAATGTTTTACAATAAAACAAAAGATAAGTCAAGGAGCAAACACACGTTTCTACAAAATCTCCATTAGCTTGATTTCATAATAATTAATTATAATTCACTTGCTGCTTCTCAGGTCATAATTCATCTCATGTGTCTATCACATCTCATTCATCACTCTGTAGCCACTGCTTTCCCCTTCCATCATGTGTCTGTTTTTAATCTGTTGTAATTTTAGTTGTTTTTTTATGTTCTCAGTCGCTTAACCTTAAAAGATTAATTATAATCATAATTCTAATTTATCTCTCTTGTGTGGCCAAGAAGATGGACCATTTCCTTATTAAATGTAATATGACTCATTTGTCACTCAACAAATTATAAACATCTTTGTATCATCAAATTGATGAAAATTCCCCAAAACTAACGCTCTCTTAACTACTTGTGAAATTAATTTAGCCTTTCCTATGTGACCTCCTATTGATAACAAACATAACTAATCACATATTTTCCCTCTTTCATTCACTGAGCCTCTCCTGTAACTGTTTCTGTTCTACAAAAAGTAAAACCAGACATGTCTCATTTGGTCATCAGGAGTACAAACAAAACACTTTTACATACAATGAAGTAACTTATTGTGTTTTTAATTGAGCTTATACACATCAGACAGGAAACAGCAGGCTGGTAATGGAGTTCAGGGTCCAGCAGAGGGTGCTCATATTGCAACACACCAATTCCAGTGGTAAACTAATCACATTACATTATTACAAGACAAAACAGAAAAACTATAGAAAATAACATATATTAAAATAGAAAGATAAAGGACTATTGATACATTTTATTTACAGCAAGAATCGGTCATTTGCTTTGACTGCTTTTATTAATATTAGTATTGAACATACAAATGTTAGCTGGAAGACTTTAAACTCCGGGCTAACATTAGCTATTTAACGTGCAGCTGATTATTTAACATAGAGTAAAGAAATCAGAAAAGTAGCTGCTATTTTTACTGACATTATGACTTCACACTTCATAAAAACTATTAAAAAAACCCCAAAACAGTAGTAAAGTAGTAAAGCTGGTAATAATAGCAAGAGACAAGCTCATGCTAATGACTTGATGGCGACAGTTAAAACTAATGCCAAAATCATATAAAAGGGAAATTCTGTAGCTCTCAAGTATTTATGAATTAAATCGTTTTATTCAAACTCAAAACTTTTAAAACAAGATTTTTAGGCTAGAAACAACTACAACTCCCTTTGTAGAGAAGCTCAGGATAGAACTGGATATATGGACTGTTAAGGCATCGAGAATGAAAGGTCAACACTAACCAGCCTCTGAAACATGTTCAACATGAAGCTGAGTCAGTGTTTGTGGGTTTTTAAAACACTGCTGCTAGAAAAGTTTTTCCCACACTGCTTACACCAGTACGGTTTCTCTCCAGTGTGAGTTCGTTTGTGCAATGTTAGACTGTAGCTTGTAGAGAATGCTTTCTCACACTGCTCACACCAGTACGGTTTCTCTCCCGTGTGAACGCGCCGATGGCATGTCAGATGACTGCCTCTAGTGAAAGCTTTCCCACAATGCTCACAGCTGTACGGTTTCATTCCAGTGTGAATACGTTGGTGCCTTTTTAGGTCACAGTCTCTTCTGAAAGCTGTCCCACATTGAGAACAGATGTATGGTTTCTCTCCAGTGTGAATCCGTTTGTGGCACTTTAGATGACTCATTATAGTGAACTCTTTCTCACACTGGTCACATTTAAACGGTTTCTCTCCAGTGTGAAAGCGGTGGTGGACTCTTAGGTCAGAGGCTGACTTGAAAGTTTTTCCACATAGGTCACAGCTGTGGACAGTGTGTTTCGGTTTGTCACAGTGCTGGAAGTGGTGATGTTTGAGTCTCTTTCCTCTCCTTGGTTTCTATGGCAACAGAAAAACACACAGACAGAGAGAGAGTAAGTGAGATGACATTTGCAGTGCATTTACAAGTTGTAAAGTAAGTTTCCTAACCATTTCCGGAAAAAAACACTCAAGAACATCTCCTAAAAGATCCAAAAGAGAGATTGGTCCTTTAATCATAGACAGACGGAGAGTCATGCTCTTCTGATGATGGACCATCGGACCCCCAAGACTTGTCCTCGTGTCTGTAGTCGGTTTGACCAGAGTTTATATTAGCAGGTATATGCCTACTTTTGGCCGGTATAACATGTAATTGGCCGGCAGATTAAAATATCAACGGCCAAAATGTCCAAAAAACATCAAATAAATAAATACATGTATAAACTCATTAACAAAATATTAAATATTGATATTATCATATAATATTATGTGATATAACCTATAAGAGTGTTTGATCATGTCACCGACTGCAGCACTTATAATCCACGCTGCAGGTGTTCGAGTGGTTAAGAGCGCATCGCAGCGGACCCCGGTTCGAGTCCCGGCCGGCGGACCTTTCTGGATGTCACACCCTCCTCTCTCTCCCGTAACTTCCTGTCTCTCTACTTTCAAATAAAGGTGTCTATGCCAGAGAAAATCTTTAAAAAAAAATTAAAAAAATTAAAAAATCACGCAGCAAATAAATGTGAATTAAAAGTGGGTTTTTTGTTTTTTTTAAACCATGTGACCCTAGAGAGCTCTGTACTGTATTAAACATATCAACGCTGTTGGGCGCAAACCTCTTATGTCCAGAACTGTTACTTTAGGTTAAAGAGGTTTGTGACCAACAAAAGTGGAGATAGGAGGTTTGTGCCGTCAATGATTATGACGGCCGCATCAGCTGCAGTAGCTCATTGCATTACGTAATCATCAACTTACAGGTTACAGAGTTTATTGTCGTTTAATACATTTAGCCAACATCTATTATAAAAGATAAAGTGCTATTAACATGTCAATGATGGACTAAATTGCACTTCAACCTTCCACCACTTCAACCACCACGTCTCAGGCCTCAAAATAAATCATTGTCTTTTACAGCGTTTGTGTAAATTAAACATTGTATGTATTTAAAAAGTTATTTATTTAGTTTAACATTGCAAACACCAGCAGAGTGTCTCCAATCAACAGCTTGCGTTATTCCTCTACAGTCGAGTGAAGCAATTACCAACATTTCTGGCTCAATACTGCTGCCTACTGGCGGGTGAACAAAACTGAATGAACATTTTATAACAAAATATTTTTTATTGAAAAATGCACAATAAATAACAACGGCACAACAACAATACATAATGCCATGAATAAAAACAATGCATAGACATAGAAAACCTGGCAACCAACAATAAACACATAATGAACATTAATACTAAGTGTGTGTGTTAAAATGATTATAACACTGGTAAAACATTGGTAATAGATTTATATTTTGTGTGTGTGTGTGTGTGTGTGTGTGTGTGTGTGTGTGTGTGTGTGTGTGTGTGTGTGTGTGTGTGTGTGTGTGTGTGTGTGTGTGTGTCTCCTAGTGTTTCAGATTGTCATAAAAGCTGTGGAAGTCTTTGGGTATGACCTCCTTGAGTTCTTGGAGGTGTTTGTATTTGGTCTCCTTGATCTTCAGGCTGTGTGTGTAGAGCGGTTCGACTGCAGGTGAGGACGTGTTACGGAGCTGCTGCTTTGGTCTCCAGTCATCGGAGTGCTGGGTTTTGAAGTCCACCGTCCCATTGATGTTGTACCTAACAACATACAAAACGAATGACACATCTTTATGCAGGTCAGCCATGGACTGAAAGACAGGCTCCAGGTACTGTTTTGATGTGGATGACCTACAATAGTGGGGGGGGGGGCACCTTAGGGAGATCCTTTAGAAAACTCCTGATGAACTCATGAGCCTCTCTGTGCTGCAATGCTGTTTTCTTCTCTGCTGTGTCTGTGTCTTGCACCCAGTTCTGAGCAGACCATGTCCCTATTCCCAGAGTTGCCAAAAACATACCCCTGCACACCCTTAATCTTTGCCCATTCACTCGTAAAAAGAAAACAAAAGTAGATGACCTCCTTGTATGTTCAGACCCTCTTCTCCTCTGTACCAGGGTGACATCTACCAGACCACTCACATACATCCTTTTCTCTTCCCAGTTCATGTTCTCCCAAAATCTTTTAAAAATCATCTCCCTGTCTGCCTCCTTGATGTTCCTGCAGTGATGCTTGGTGGACCTGACACACGCAGCAGACGTGCATCGTGGTCCCATTCCTCGGGGGTCCTTGGTGACTTCTCCTTTCTTGTTTCTCCCAACGTACAGCTGTCCCATCATTCTTCTTCTTTTTGCCTCATTCTTCCTCCAAGTATATTTCCCCTTTTCATGCTCAGCCTCATCATAATCTTAAAAAAATGCAACAACACAAATTAGAGTGTGTGTGTGATCCACTGTGACTATGCTGTGAAATGTGCTAATCTATCTACTCTACACATTAACATTCATACATTGTAATACATTTCTATACAACCCATCCTCCTCGTCCTCTCTCTCTGAACTGCCATCATCTCTCCCTGGTTCTGGTTGTTCCTCTCCGTCGCTCTCTCCGTCTGTGCTGTCGCTGTTCTCTAAATACAACAATTAAAAACGTGTGAGTGTGTGTGTGTGTGTGATCCACTGTGAAATGTGCTAATCTATCCACTCTAAACAATACCATTCATACATTGTAATACAATAACATTACTAATTTACCTGCATCCACATCATAATCCCTATCTTTGCTGTCCTGTGCCGTCTCATGCTCTCTCTCTGAGCTGTTCTTCCTCTCTGTCACTGTCTATTACTGGCCTTAACTTTTTCACCTCATCATAGGACACCTTCACCATCTTGCACATTTCCCTCAGGGACACAGACATCACTACTGCTACACACACACACACACACACAATAAATACATTTAACTGAAAAGCCATGAGATAGAAGCACTTCTGGAAACTCTTAGGTTCAGAGCAAATCTTGAAAAAATGAAGAAGAAAATAAAAACGAGGCACTCATCTTTAGAAAAATAGATTAAATACTTTATTCCTGTAAATCTTGCCATGGAATAAGTGTGCCTTGTTTTTTTTTCAAGTATAACTTTTGGTGACATAACAATCTACAGTTAGCTAGCGACAGACAGGCTGTGAAAAACGTTACTCTGGTAATTTCTTATCACATCGCTAGCTAGCTCAACACTTCTACACTGCTTTTAACTGAACTGATTTGCAACCACCTAAGCTTTATATGAAAACACTTTGAGCTATTTACCTCAGTGACATCCAACAATATCCGCGACTCCTCTTGTTTGTCTCCGCTCCGTTGGTTTACGTCCTTCAAAATATGGCGGAAGGGTGGATTTAGGAGGTTTGGTCGACAGTTTCAGGATCCAATGGCGTTAGGTTTAGTCACGGGCGGTTTTAAAAATACTTTTCATTGGTTAAATATTTATAAAACCACAGTCAGTCATAAAGAGTGGCCAATAGTGCTGATTTATGGAAAAAAATACAAATCATGATTTTTGGACATAGGAGGTTTGCGCCTGACAGCGACGATATGTAAATGTCCGGTAGTTGTTCTGTACGGCCAGAATATTACCGGCAAAAAAAAGTATAGCGCAAACTCTGACACTGACCTGTGTATCAGTGGTGGCAGACGGTGAGTCTGATTCTCCTCTTTCAATAACGGGGTTGTTGGTGTGGTGCTCTGGGTTCTGGTTCTGGTTCTGGTCCTGGTCTGTGGAATCCAGCAGGTCTCCTCTCTGACTGATGGACTGTTCTTCCTCTTTTTCCTGTTTTATGTCGGAGTTATCTATCCCCTGAAACAAACAAGAAAAAACAATTGTTCACTGAACACTGACACTAACTTTTTGTTTGGTTTCTTTCAAGTAATGGAATAATGGATGCATGAGGCTTCATTTGAAAGGCAACATCTTCTAGTTTATGTGGTTTAAACACAACCTAAACTCTGTCACGCAAAACATGGCTCAAAAAAGGGTTTTTTGGTCCTCGTCCTATAACAAGCCATATTTAGATAACAATAACTATCACATACTTTATAGCAGAACGATGCAAATCACCACACTACATGTTGGCAGTCAAACACTGACCTGTGTATCAGTGGTAGAAGACGATGAGTCTGATTCTTCTCTTTTAATAACGAGGTTGTCGGTGTGGTGCTCTGGGTTCAGCAGGTCTCCTCTCTGACTGATGGACTGTTCTTCTTCTTCCTCTTTTTCCTGTTTTATGTCGGAGTTATCTATCCCCTGAAAACAAGAAATAAAAAAAGACAACCAATTTTGTTTGGTTTCTTTCAAGTAATGGAATAATGGCTGCATGAGGCTTCATTTGAAAGGTAACATCTTTTAGTTTATGTGGCTAAAACACAACCTAAACTCCGTCAGGCAAAACATGGCTCAAAATAGGTTTTTTGGTCCTTGTGCTATAACAAGTCATATTTGATAACAATAACTATCACATACTTTATAGCAGAGAAATGTCTCCAAGTGACCAAGAAGCTATACAATGTGTACAAAAAAGTTGACCTGTTCTAAATGTCTTTAGTCCGGTTATAAAGCCGGTTATAACCTGAAGTCCTGAACACTGACCTGCGTGTCGGTGGTAGCAGAGGGTGAGTCTGATTCTTCTCTTTTAATAACGAGGTGGTCAGTGTGGTGCTCCTGGTCCTGGTCCTCGTTCTCCTCCATTTTGATCTTGTATTGGTTCTGGTCTGTGAAGTCCAGCAGGTCTTCTCTCTGACTGATGGACTGTTCTTCTTCTTCTTCTTTTTCATGTTTTATGTCAATTGTCAGCCAGTGATGAGGTGCATTACTGCCATCTACTGTGCTGTTTGAGTTATCTATCCCCTTAAATAAACAAGAAAAGAAATTATTAAAAAACAATATTTCACTTAACACTTACATCTTTTGTGTTCAGTCCAGTTTAAAACACATTTGCCTCTATTGTCCACACTTTTGTGCTTTAGTAATTTAACTGCTTGTATACATGCTGATGACACATCCACAGAGCACAGGGAAGAAATGTTACTAGTTAAAAAATGTTCCAAATAAACCATCAAAAAAGACTAATGTTCATATTTTAGCTGTGAAACAAAGAAAGCAGAAGCAGCTGCTCCTCTCCTGAACACTGGATCCATTCCAGCCAAGGTTTAAATTACTGGCAGGTCACATGCCCATTTCTCTCAATAATAACAGTTAAAAATATATATATTTTAAAAGACAAAGGGTGGTTTGCACTTTTTCTCCCTAAAAGAGCCACTTTTTATTAATTGTTTTCTGAATATGTTGACTTTTTTTACTTGAAACGTAGGTCTTAATTTTTGTATGCTGGGACTTCTTTAATTTAAGGGGGAAAAAGGGATTATTCAAGGCTCTGTTTGCACTTTTTAATTTATTTTATTCTGAGGTTTCGGTTTCTTTAACTTCTTTAACTTTCGGTTTCTTTAACAAACTAACTAAATAAACCAACCCGAACCAGATGATCCCCACATACAGCCTGGATTAAGTTCAATTAAATGAGTTTAGATGAAACTAAAGAGCAAATTCTAGTGTTAAAGTCTATTAAATCTGCTTCATGTGAACAAAGTTTTAAATTCAACTGAACAATGAAGAAGTTTAAAGTTAGAATCCTTGAGTTAACCTGTAGATAGGTGGTGATCCCAGTTGAGTGTAGTTCTTCTATTTTAATAACGAGGTTGTTAGTGTTCTGGTCCAGGTTCTGGTTCTCCTCCATTCTGGTGTCGTAGTGTTCCTGGTCTGGTCCGTACTGTTCCTGGTCTGGTCCGTACTGGACTAAACAGCAACTTACACAAAGTTTATTGTTTGAGTAAACAGCATTCTTCTTCTCCTTCTTCCGCCTCCTTATCTTCTTTGTTTTTCTGGCGGACTACAAACCAACATTAAAGGGTTCATACCGCCACCTGCTGTATCTGAATTGTAACATCATGACACAATCATTACAAGATTTCAAAAAGTAAAAAACTTTGTGCTGAAGTTATGTTAATATTTTTTCTTTTTATTACACAATAAAAAAAAGTCAGATAATTTGCTCTTATCAACAATAGAAAAAGAAAAAGTTGAGTGGGAAAATATCAAAAAACAAAATACAAAAGGTCAGTCAGGAATCAGGTACAGAGGTATTCATACGCAGGGCTTTTAAAAAATGTCACAGCTTTTTCAAACATTTTATAAAATGTTATCTCGTTTAGATATGTGTCAGGAATATTTTTTTTAAAAACAACATACATTTGTGTATGAAATATTTTGCCAAAAGAATTAAATTATTATTCCCAACTTCTATTTTCTTGTCCTTCAATTGGAGACGAAAATGTATGTTTTAATTTGCTAAAATCAAAGTACTTTGACCATTATAGGTTATCCAATATTGAATAGCTTCCCAAAAGGTCATGGTTAATCTACAAGAGAAATGAAGATGTTCTATAGGCTCAATGTCTGAGTGTTAAAAAAGTACAGATATTTAAATCTAAATCAAACTTTTGGTGTAGGAAGTCATCACATGGGTATGTAAACACAGGTTTTATTGTTGTTTTATTGTTTTATTGTTTTTATTACTAATATTATATGTAAACGTTGAGTGCCACGGGACTGCTGCCTGGATGAGTGCATGATTTATTTCCAGTGTTCAAAAGTCACCCTGATCATATTCTGGTTTTGGTAATTGTACTAACACTAACTAAATAACTTTTACTTTTGCAGTATTAAGTACATCTTACTGGTCAGTATCAAGTGTGACAGGAGATGTAAGCAGAGAGTAGCACACAGAGGGCTAGCACACACACACACACACACACACACACACACACACACACACACACACACACACACACACACACACACACCTCTGCCTGCATTTGAGCAGTAAGAGTGTCAATATATTGTTGTTATATAAGTTGTAAGTTGTTATATTATTTTCATGTAGCCTTGAACTGTTGCATTGTTTAATCTGCTGAGTATACAGGAAATTAGTGATGTGTGTGAAGATTAAAGGGAACTATGTTGCACTAATTGATAAGGGGTTTTTATAAGTGATAAGAAGTGAATGCTTGCATTGTCTTGTCATAGTCACACCACTGTGCCAAAAAAAACACAAGGTAACTTGAAGTGGAAAAGTACGGAGAGTGAAAAGATGACCTTGAATGTGTTCTCAGCAAGTATGTGAAAGTAGGATGTTTGTCTCTTAACAGTTGTGTTTCAGGTTCCGCTCTCACAACAACGGATGGAGTCAGATATCACGAGGAGAAGGAATGACACGTCTTGAGCCAATCAGAAGAGGACGCCGCCTTGCATTACACCTATTCCTCTGTACGCTTTAAAACACTGGGTCAGGGAAGAGATAGTCAGTCAGACTTCGTGAACTGATGAAAACTCTGTTGCTTGTCAGGGATACTATAAGTCAGACCCAGAGCTCTGTAATATTGCACATTCTACTGGTGTTAAAATAAAACTGATTATTTTGAACTAAAATGCTTCTCCTTCCATTTCATTAAAAGAATACGCGAGGACAAACTGACAACCTCCTCAACAATATGTGTCAGGAATAATTTTAAAAAACAACAACATAAATTTGTGTATGAAATATTTTGCCAAAAGAATTAAATTATTATTCCCAACTTCTATTTTCTTGTCCTTCAATTGGAGACGGAAATGTATGTTTTAATTTGCTAAAATCAAAGTACTTTGACCATTATGGGTTATCCAATATTGAATAGCTTCCCAAAAGGTCATGGTTAATCTACAAGAGAAATGAAGATGTTCTATAGGCTCAATGTCTGAGTGTTAAAAAAGTACAGATATTTAAATCTAAATCAAACATTTGGTGTAAGAAGTCGTCACATGGGTACCTTTAGTCTGAGGTACCTCCTGAGAAATTCATCACTCCAACAATAGATGTAGAGTAACTTTTAAAAAACCCCAACTAAACAAACAAAACAAAAAAATAAATCAAAGAGAAGTCCAAACTGCTACCAGCATGGACAACACTGCAAAATTATATTAACCACCAGCTGTTTACACTCACACTTTATTAGGTACACCTATGCAATCTAATCCAAACCAATACAACAGCTCTGTTATAATTTGTACTTTATGAAGTTTATACATTTTCAGTTTTTGTTAACATTGTCAGGAAGGTGATAATTCTACTTTATTAATAAGATCATAGTGGATGGTGGTGTACCAGGGTGCATTATATTGAACAGTGTTAGTGCTAACCCTAACCCTTAATATCCTATGTTATCAGTAAAAGTACACAAGTATTATTGGTAAAAGTACACAAGTAATATCAGTAAAAGTACACAAGTAATAGCAGTAAAAGTACACAAGAATGAGTAAAAGTACACAAGTAATACCAGTAAAAGTACACAAGAATGAGTAAAAGTACACAAGTAATATCAGTAAAAGTACACAGGTATTATTGGTAAAAGTACATAAGTAATATCAGTAAAAGTACATTAGTAGTATATTGAACAGAGTTCTTAATATTTTGGGAATATAATATTAGAGCATTTTCATTGTAATTCACATCTTATTCCACTAGATGGCGGTAGCTTGTTTATAAGCTGTTTGTAAACCCGCCAAAAGACCAAGGAAGAAGACGTCATCCCATGATGCATTGTGTCATCCGTTGCTAGGATACAGTCACTTCTCGCTGCTAGCTGCTAGCTGCTAACAGGAAGCCAACGGAGTTCTTCAGTTTAACGTGATTAACGCGTTTTAAGTGTTTTAAGTGTTTCCTGTTGAGCTCAAACTGAGACAGGAACACTTGTACATCCGGTAGGTTAATGTATCGAGCTCGCGTCTCTACCGGAGATCTGTCGGTGTCTCATGGAGGGAGCTGACCGGAGAGTCCTGAAGAACCAACCGTACGACGAGAGTCTAGAGGTGCTGGACTCCGAGGAGGTGGCGAGCATCTGCAGTCCGGTAACCAGTCAGCGTCAGATAACCCCGGTAACCAGTCAGCGTCAGATAACTCCGGTAACCAGTCAGCGTCAGATAACCCCGGTAACCGGTTAGTGTCAGATAACCCCGGTAATCAGTCAGCGTCAGATAACTCCGGTAATCAGTCAGCGTCAGATAACTCCGGTAATCAGTCAGGGTCATATAACCCCGGTAACCAGTCAGCGTCAGCTAACCCCGGTAACCAGTCAGGGTCATATAACCCCGGTAACCGGTTAGCGTCAGATAACCCCGGTAATTGGTCAGCGTCAGGTAACCCCGGTAACCGGTTAGCGTCAGGTAACCCCGGTAACCGGTCAGCGTCAAGTATACCCGGTAACCAGTCAGCGTCAGGTAACCCCGGTAACCAGTCAGCGTCAGGTAACCCCGGTAACCAGTCAGCGTCAGGTATACCCGGTAACGAGTCAGCGTCAGGTATACCCGGTAACCGGTTAGCGTCAGGTAACCCCGGTAACCAGTCAGCGTCAGGTATTCCCGGTAAAAGTGTAGTAAAAGTACACGAGTACCATCGGCTTGTCCTATCAGGTGTGTTGTAGTATAAAATACAAGTACTTGAAAAGTACTGTATTGTAGTATAAAGTACTATAGTACTGTAGTACTGCCGTAGTACGCAGTAGTACTGCAGTATTGTAGTACTATGATGTTAAAGTACAGTATTGTAGTATAAAGTACCATAGTACTGTAGTACTGCAGTAGTATGCAGTAGTACTGCAGTATTGTAGTACTGTGATGTTAAAGTACAGTATTGTAGTATAAAGTACTATAGTATTGTAGTATAAAGTACTATAGTACTGTAGTATAAACTTTAAGTACTATATTATTGTAGTATAAAGTACTATAGTACTGTAGTACTGCAGTATTGTGGTACTGTGATGTCACTCTGTTTCTTCCCTCCAGTCCAGATCCAGGAGGAGGGGGCGGGGCCTGATGTCGGCCAATAGCAGCAGCGACGAGTTCGACGACGAAAAGCCTCAGCGGGCGGCGGAGCCAATCAACGGGCAGCCGGGGGGCAGCCCCAACGAGGAAGAGGAAGAGGAGGAGGAAGAGGAGGACGATGATGAGGAGGATGACTCTGATGAAGACGACACGGAGGACGAAGGCGAGGCGGTAGAAGGAGCGTACGACCCGGCCGACTACGCCAACCTGCCCGTCAGCACCGAGATCAAAGAGATGTTCCAGTACATCACACGGTGCGTTCAGGGACTTTAAACAGAATGATGATGACGTGTGATGTGATGAAGATGTGAGCTTTGACCTCGGTGTGGTTTCCTCCACAGGTACACTCCTCAGACGATGGAGCTGGATCACAGCCTGAAGCCGTTCATCCCAGACTTCATCCCCGCTGTGGGCGACATCGACGCCTTCCTCAAGGTCTGCCGTCAATCATCAATAATTTATAATAACGGGACAATAAACACATTTAATCCCCACAAAGACCGAAGTTTCATTTTCAAGTAAAAGTAGTAAAAGTAAAAAGTAGAAAACATTCCTGTGGTGCGTTCAGGTGTAATCGTCTTTCACATGTTTATGTCCTGTGTGGCCCGTGTGGCGTTCAGGTGTAATCGTCTTTCACATGTTTATGTCCTGTGAAGCCCGTGTGGCGTTCAGGTGTAATCGTCTTTCACATGTTCATGTCCTGTGTGGCCCGTGTGGCGTTCAGGTGTAATCGTATTTCACATGTTCATGTCCTGTGTGACCCGTGTGGCGTTCAGGTGTAATCGTCTTTCACATGTTTATGTCCTGTGTGACCCGTGTGGCGTTCAGGTGTAATCGTCTTTCACATGTTCATGTCCTGTGTGGCCCGTGATGCGTTCAGGTGTAATCGTCTTTCACATGTTCATGTCCTGTGTGGCCCGTGTGGCGTTCAGGTGCCGAGGCCGGACGGGAAAACAGACAGTCTGGGTCTGCTGGTTCTGGACGAGCCCAGCGTGAAGCAGTCGGACCCCACGGTGCTGTCGCTGTGGCTGTCAGAGGAGTGTAAACAGCACGGAGCCGCAGAGGTGACACACACACACTACACACATAAACACACTACACACACACACACACACACACATATACACACTACACACACACACATATACACACTACATATACACACATATACACACTACACACATATATATACACACACACATACACACACACATACACACTACACACATATATATACACACACACATACACACACACATATACACACTACATATACACACACACACACATATATACACACTACACACACACACTACACACATATACACACTACACACACACACATACAGTATACACACTACACACATACACATATATACACACACACTACACACACATACACACACTACACACACATACACACACACATGCACTACACACACATATACACACTACACACACACACATACACATATACACACATATACACACTACACACACACATACACACACACACATACATACACACACATATACACACATATACACACTACACACACACTATACACAATACAGACTACACACACACATATATATACACACTACACACACACATACACACTACAGACAAACACATACACACAACATATACACACACACACTACACACATATACACTAAACACAGACACTACATACACACATATATACATACTACACACATACATATACACACTACAAACACACACACACACACGTACACTACACACACACACAGACACACTCTTCTTCTTCATCATTTGTTCAGATTTCTATGAATTTCTCCGTCAGAAAAAGAATCAAACTAGATTTTAAAGTTTAATAATGAACTGAAACATTATGTAGAGAGTCAGAGGGTCAGAGAGTCAGAGGGTCAGAGGGTTAGAGAGTCAGAGGGTCAGAGAGTCAGAGGGTCAGAGGGTTAGAGAGTCAGAGGGTTAGAGAGTTAGAGGGTCAGAGGGTTAGAGAGTCAGAGGGTCAGAGGGTTAGAGAGTCAGAGGGTCAGAGGGTTAGAGGGTTAGAGAGTCAGAGGGTCAGAGGGTTAGAGGGTTAGAGGGTTAGAGGGTCAGAGGGTCAGAGGGTTAGAGGGTCAGAGGGTTAGAGGGTCAGAGGGTCAGAGGGTTAGAGGGTCAGAGGGTTAGAGGGTCAGAGGGTTAGAGGGTCAGAGGGTTAGAGGGTCAGAGGGTTAGAGGGTTAGAGGGTCAGAGGGTCAGAGGGTCAGAGGGTTAGAGGGTCAGAGGGTTAGAGGGTCAGAGGGTTAGAGGGTCAGAGGGTTAGAGAGTCAGAGGGTCAGAGGGTTAGAGAGTCAGAGGGTCAGAGGGTTAGAGGGTTAGAGGGTCAGAGGGTTAGAGAGTTAGAGGGTCAGAGGGTTAGAGAGTCAGAGGGTTAGAGAGTCAGAGGGTCAGAGGGTTAGAGAGTCAGAGGGTCAGAGGGTTAGAGAGTCAGAGGGTCAGAGGGTTAGAGAGTCAGAGGGTCAGAGGGTTAGAGGGTTAGAGGGTTAGAGGGTCAGAGAGTCAGAGGGTCAGAGGGTCAGAGGGTTAGAGGGTTAGAGGGTTAGAGGGTCAGAGGGTCAGAGGGTTAGAGGGTTAGAGAGTCAGAGGGTCAGAGGGTTAGAGGGTTAGAGGGTTAGAGGGTCAGAGGGTCAGAGGGTTAGAGGGTTAGAGGGTTAGAGGGTCAGAGGGTCAGAGGGTCAGAGAGTCAGAGGGTCAGAGGGTTAGAGGGTTCGATGTGACGGTTGTTGATGTTTGTGACTCTGCAGCTGAAGAAGGTGACGAGCGTGGCGAGTCCTCATCTGAACCCTCGGGCGTTGGACAGCTGGGTGGAGAGCATCAGCGCTCTGCACCGCTCCAAACCTCCGGCCAGCGTGCAGTACGTGCGTTCGATGCCCGACATCGACAGCCTGATGCAGGAGTGGCCGGCGGAGCTGGAGGAGCTGCTGGGCCGCCTGCAGCTGCCCCCCGCCCGCCTCCACTGCTCCCTGCAGGAGTACTGTGACTCCATCTGCAGCCTGCTGGACATCCCCGTCTACTCCTCCAGGGTCCAGAGTCTGCACCTCCTCTTCAACCTCTACCTGGAGTTCAGAGACTCCCAGCACTTCACACGCACCGTCTAGACACACACACAGATACACACTCAGAGACACACACACACACACACACACACACAGACTCCAAGAACTTCATACGCACCGTCTAGATACACACACAGATACACACATAGAGACCACACACACACACACACAGACTCCCAACACTTCACACGCACCGTCTAGACACACACATAGAGACACACACAGATACACACACAGATACACACATAGAGACCACACACACACACACACACACACACACAGATACACACTCAGATACACGCACACACAGAGACTCACACACACTCAGATACACACTCAGAGATACACACAGAGACTCCCAGCACTTCACACGCACAGTCTAGACACACAGAGATACACACACACAGAGACACACATAGAGACACACAGATACACACACAGAGACACACATAGAGACACACACACACACACAGAGACACACAGATACACACACACAGAGACTCACACAGAGACTCCCAGCACTTCACACGCACAGTCTATACACACACACACACACACACACACACACACACACACAGATACACACACATAGAGAGACACACACAGATACACACACACAGAGACCCCCACACACACACACACAGAGACTCACACACACACACACACACAGAGACTCACACAGAGACTCCCAGCACTTCACACGCACAGTCTATACACACACACACACACACACACACACACACACACACACACACAGATACACACACATAGAGAGACACACACAGATACACACAGAAACACAGAGATACACAAAGAGACACACACACACACACACACACACACACACACACACAGTGACTGACTTCAGATCTGTTTGTTGGTTTTTAAAGTTTTTATAGTTATGATTCTTTTTTTTTCATGTCATAATTTCTTCTGTTTAAAATCTTTTATTTTTTCCTGTTTATGAAATAAAATCAATAATCTGTTAAACCTGAGTCTGTCAGCAGTTTGTTCTGCAGATTAAACTAATCTATGAAGCTGGATTATTATAATTATATTAATATTATTATTAACAGTTAACTCATCATGTTTCTATTTATTCAGCTTTTTATTTTATAATCTGTGTGTGTGAGTAAATCTCTACAGTTATAATATAAAGGCTGCAGATTGGAGACAAATATTCATTTATAGTAAATAATCAACACATCGACTTTCAGGACTTAAAATAATAAGATAAAATAAAGATACATTTTAAATTTCATTTTTGAGGGACTCGTTTTCCCACAATGCACCGCACTGTTATTGTTTGGACTGGGCCAACATGGCGGCTCCTGGCTGCGTCTTCCACCGGACCCTGAGCCGGACCAGACCCGGTCCCAACCAGGTCTACCCTCAACCAGATTCATCATCATATACTTATTAGTATTGATTATTGATTGATCGGTGTTATAATAACCCGCTGCGGTCACGTGTCCACCAGACTCCGTTCAAATATCTGTGGTTTTAACGTCGCTTTGCTTATTAAATAAACTCTGAGTTAAAATCGGTTTCTATTAAATAAATAAAGAGATTAAATATAATAAATGAGCCGGATCATCCATAAAACCATAAAGACTTAAGTACCTGCTCTAATAGTGGATTTATATTAATTATAGTCGCCTGTAATTAATAGTTTTAAATGATCAGATTGTTCGCACAAGTATTATTTTAAAAATGAGATTATAGATAAATGAATAGCAGCTGAATTAATTATAAATAAGCCGAATTTACCAGGAGACCATAAATATTACTAACCTAGCGGATCTGTGCCGTGTGTGTGTTTAATAAGAGCTGCAAACCCCGATACATTTAAATGAGCAGATATTTGAATTGAGTTTGGCGCGAAATAAAAGCGCGCCATTTGATATCTCTTCTGTCTCATTATGTTTTGTCTCCTCAGGTGTCCTCGTGCGCTCCCGCCGTCTGCAGACAGCTGGTCTTGGTGGTGGAGCTGCAGCGCTACAGCAGAGACCAGGGGTCCTCGGTCTACTTCCCCCAGGCCGTCCATAACGGTCAGTCTGACCCTGCAGGACAGGCTGGACCCCATTATACACATAGACATGTAGAATATAACACTGATGTCCCCTCAGTGTTATTACACAGTGGCTTTCAGGGGGAGGACCATGACTTCCTGACATGCACATAGAAACATTAGTACTCAGTAAACTAAGGACTTTAAGTGGGCGGGACTTTTATTTTGGTAACCTTAATGTACGTCCCCTCTGGGTCCTGGTCTAGGTGAGGACCTGTATGACGTCACTCTGACAGACGGGGACTGCAGACTCCGCGTGACTCTGGATCCTGGTCTGAACCGGCTGGTGGAGCGAGGGGTCCTGTTGTCAGGGGCAACGCTCCGAAATGCCACCTTCATGCTCCCAGCATGCCGCGGGGCGTCAGACAGAGACAGGTGTGTGTGTGTGTGTGTGTGTGTGTGTGTGTGTGTGTGTGTGTGTATTAGGGCTAATTTTTGTCACAAATCAAGTTTGTGTGTGTGTGTGTGTGTGTGTGTGTGTGTGTGTGTGTGTGTGTGTGTGTGTGTGTGTGTGTGTGTGTGATGTTGTTTCTGCTCCTGCAGTTACAGACTGCTGAGTGCAGAGGTCAAAGGTCACGCTCCAGGTGATGATGATGATGATGATGAAGATGGACTCAGGAGGTCTGATGTGGACTGGGACTCTCTGCCCTGGTTTGGATCCTCAGAGACAGCAGGTAGATCTACACACACACACACACACAAACACACACACACACACACACACATATACACACACACACACTCACAGATCAGTGTGATGTCACATACCTAAACCACACCCACCTGACGCTAATTGGTTAATTGACTGATTGATCCTCGAGGCTCATTGGCTCCTCTGAGAGCCAATCGGATGCTGTTCCTGCCTCTGTGGAACAACGTGGACTACAGCGGGGCGGCGTGGACGGAGGCTCCGCCCACTGAGGAAGAGGACGATGACGAGGAGGAAGAGGAAGGTGAGGAGAGAGTTTAAATGAAGCTGAACAGCGCCACCAGTTTGTTTATGGCCACCGGCGGTACTGCAGCCAAAACCCCTGTTTCAGTTTATCACCTTAACTGTGTGTGTGTGTATTTGTGTGTGTGTATTTGTGCATGTGTGTGTGTGTGTATTTGTGTGTGTGTGTGTGTGTTTATTTGTGTGTGTGTGTATTTGTGCGTGTGTGTGCAGTGAGACGTCCCGCTGTGACCGTATCCGAGCTGCGTGACTCCTTCCTGTCCGGTCGCGGGGGCGTTGCCAGGGGAACCGTCCAGCATCAGCTGATCGTACGCATCATCAACAAGTCCCACCTGATGTACTACGGCAGGACGGACCGCAACTGTGAGTGTCCGTATAAGGTGAGTGACCCGCGGCTGAGTCCTGGCGCCCGAGGGACCCGGGGGGACCCGGGGGGACCGGATGCACCCGAGGGACCCGAGGGACCCGAGGGACCCGGGGGGGCCCTGAGGACCCTGAGGACTCGCTGACCCGTCTGTCTCTGTCCAGGCCGTGCTGGAGGTGTGCGACAGGACAGGAAGTGTGTGCGTGGTGTTGTGGAACAGCGCGTGTGTCGACTGGTACCGCCGCCTGAAGCCCGGTGATGTCATCAGCCTGAGACGCTACCGAGTGAAGCAGCACTACCAGGCGGAGAAAGATGACATCGGTGCGTTGAAGTCAAATCAGTGAGCTTCCTTCCTTCCTTCCTTCCATCTTTCCTTCCATCATTCCTTCCTTCCTTCCTTCCTTCCTTCCTTCCATCCATCTTTCCTTCCTTCATTCCTTCATTCATTCCTTCCTCCCTTCCTTCCTTCCTTCCTTCCTGTCTTCTTTTCCAACCTTTCCTTCCTTCCTTCCTTCCCACCTTCCTTCCATTTGTCCTTCCTTCCTTCCTTCCTTTCTTCT
The DNA here is from genome assembly GCA_021039105.1 of Scomber colias. NCBI lineage: Eukaryota > Metazoa > Chordata > Actinopteri > Scombriformes > Scombridae > Scomber > Scomber colias. The sequence continues at coordinate 373,619 of JAJDFG010000213.1, forward strand.
TTTCCAACCTTTCCTTCCTTCGTTCCTTCCTTTATGTAAAAGTTTTACCCTTTTTCAAAGATAGTTTTCCAGCGACAGAGTCCTTCCTTCCTTCCTTCCTTCCTTTCTTCCTTCCTTCCTTACCTCCTTTATCAAAGATAGTTTTCCAACGACAGACTCCTTCCTTCCTTCCTTCCTTCCTTACCTCCTTTATCAAAGATAGTTTTCCAACGACAGACTCGTCACTCTGTCTGGTTTCAGAGATCAGCGTGAACAGCAGGAATCCTGCCGCTCGCATCTCTGTTCTCCCACAATCCTCAGTGGAGCCTGAACACATCACAGCTGCACCCAACTACAGCTTCTACAACAGGTACACACACACACACACACACACACACACACACACACACTAACACACACAGTAACACACACACACACATACACAGTAACACACACAGTAACACACACACACAGTAACACACACATACACATACACACTGACACACACACACATACACACAGTAACACACACTCTCTGATCTCTGACAGTCAGCAGCTGATCGACCGACCTCACGGCTTCCTGTGTGATGTCATCGGCTTGCTGACCTTCTCGGGACGGCCGGAGCGAATCAGGAGCAAAGGTGAGGGTCGCCATGACGACCACGACAACATGTGATTTCACCAGGCGGGGAGCTCCGGTCCTCTGAAATGAGGCCAACCAGGAAGTAACTTAGAGCTGCATTCTATCAAAAGGCCACCAGGGGGCGACCTTCTCTATACAAGTCAATGGAGAAGTAACTTAGAGCTGCATTCTATCAAAAGGCCACCAGGGGGCGACCGTCTCTATACAAGTCAATGGAGAAGTAACTTAGAGCTGCATTCTATCAAAAGGCCACCAGGGGGCGACCGTCTCTATACAAGTCAATGGAGAAGTAACTTAGAGCTGCATTCTATCAAAAGGCCACCAGGGGGCGACCGTCTCTATACAAGTCAATGGAGAATTAACTTAGAGCTGCATTCTATCAAAAGGCCACCAGGGGGCGACCGTCTCTATACAAGTCAATGGAGAATTCACCAACTTCTCACTTGATTTCTAACCTCAGTAAACGTTTTCAAAATGTGTTTATGGTCTCAATCGCTAGTTTAAAGCCTTCTTCAATGCAGTATGATGTTCATTTGGGACATTTTGGCCTCCCTGATTTTATATGTGACGATAAAGCAGGGTATGCATTAGGGCGTGGCTACGTCCTGATTGACAGGTTGATTGACCAATGTCCTCGAGATCCAGCCCTCGTAACCATAGCAACCTCCCCGCTCCGCCCATGGCCCCGCCTCATGCCCATATAAGTAGAATCCGTGTTTTTATTTTTCCCAGCATGCACCTGAAATTTTCAAAATGGCGC